>CP139504.1:77364370-77826870 GCA_021014915.2 Artemisia tridentata subsp. tridentata
GAAAGCAGGTTTGGACCTCGAAGCTACGTTTGGTAATCTGGAAAATAGAGTAACAAATCTCGAAGCTACGTTTGCACGTATCAAGGAAATGAGAGCAAGGAAAGGAAAAGATGGTGCGAGTTCCAGCAAAGCGAGAAGTAGCCGCAAAAAAAATAAACGGGTCGTTTCGTTTGATCTGTTTCATTTGGTTGTCGAGTTGTTTAGTTTGAGTTGTTTCGTTTGGTTGTCGAGTTGTTTAGTTTGAGTTGTTTTGTTTTGGTTGTCGAGTTTTTTCGTTTGAGAACTCTTGCGCGTTTTAAATAAAATGTGTGCATTCGTGTTTGTTAATTGTGATGTTGTTTCTTCAAATAAGTCATAAACCAAAACACCCTTTTGGTGCAGGAAATAAGCAATCCCCAAACACCCCTGTTTGGACAGCATAAACCAAACGGCTCTTGTGGGCTGTTGTTAAGAAAAACAACATAAACCAAACGGCCCTGTTTGGACATCATAAACCAAACGAACCCTTATGGTTGAATCTTGATGGATACTTAAGTTTTCACAACGCCTCCAACATTAAAGCGTAAAAATTAAAAATATAAAGCACGTTCGACATCAGTTTTCACAACAACAACAACATTTTATTAAACAACAACAATAACACAACAAACAACACAACGACAATAACAGCAACAACAACAACAATAACAGCAACAACAACAACCTACATACGAAGATTTCCCATATCACCTACCATGTCATTATAAAGGTCGTGAAGTAAGGCAGCTGAATCAGTTGTGTGTTTGTTTGGATGCATATACACTTCTAGCCTTTTATGAGTACCATTATCTGGTGATTCAGTTTGATGCAGTTTGAGCACTCTGTATTTCCAGGACTTGATGTTGAAGGTCCTGCAGTGTATCGAGTTAGAGTTGTGGATTGTCTTGCGGAATGAGTGGAGGCGTTAAAGCTCCAACAGAAGCGGTCATTTTGGCTAGTCGTTCATTCTTCCATAAAAAAAATCGCATCCATACTCCTTTGTCCCACCCTGTTAAAGAGTAAAAACTATAATTTTTAACGACTAACCAAATTATTTAAATAACACACAAAAAAGTATGTAATTGTTCACCTTGGATAAAGGACACGCATAGTATTGTTTACCACGGGAGTGAGGTCGATGCGATTGTCGCAGAATTACGTCTTCTCGTCCACAAGGACAAGCAAAAGCTTTAAATTCCGCCATCTTCACCATGTATAACAGTGTGTATTTATGGTTTGAGGATTTGAGAGTGTATAATGTGTTTGTGTGGGTAAGAGCAGATCTGCTAACTGTTATATATGGTAAAAAAAAATAGATCTTTTGGAGGGAAGTTTTGGCGCCATAACATCTCGTGTATAACCATAACATCTCGGCTCGTTCGTTAATCATCTCGTGTATAACCATAACATCTCGGCTCGTTCATTAAACATCTCGTGTATAACCATAACATCTCGGCTCGTTCATTAAACATCTAGTGTATAACCATAACATCTCGGCTCGTTCGTTTAACATCTCGTGTACAACCATAACATCTCGGATCATTCGTTTAACATCTCGTGTAAAACCATAACAGCTCGGCTCGTTCGTTAATCAGCTCGTGTATAACCATAACATCTCGCGCGTTCGTTAAACATCTAGTGTATAACCATAACATCTCGGCTCGTTCGTTAAACATCTCGTGTATAACCATAACATCTCGGCTCGTTCGTTAATCATCTCGTGTACAACCATAACATCTCGGATCATTCGTTTAACATCTCGTGTACAACCATAACATCTCGGCTCGTTCGTTAAACATCTCGTGTATAACCATAACATCTCGGCTCGTTCGTTAATCATCTCGTGTATAACCATAACATCTCGGCTCGTTCATTAAACATCTAGTGTATAAACCATAACATATCGCCTCGTTCGTTTAACATCTCGTGTACAACCATAACATCTCGGATCATTCGTTTCACATCTCGTGTATACGACCTTAACATCTCGGCTCGTTCGTTAAACATCTCGTGTAAAACCATAACATCTCGGATCATTCGTTTAACATCTCGTGTACAACCATAACATCTCGGCTCGTTCGTTAAACATCTCGTGTATAACCATAACATCTCGGCTCGTTCGTTAACATCTAGTGTATAACCATAACATCTCGGCTCGTTCATTAAACATCTAGTGTATAACCATAACATCTCGGCTCGTTCGTTTAACATCTCGTGTACAACTATAACATCTCAGATCATTTGTTTAACATCTCGTGTATAACCATAACAGCTCAGCTCGTTCGTTAATCATCTCGTGTATAACCATAATATCTCGGCTCGTTCGTTAAACATCTAGTGTATAACCATAACATCTCGGCTCGTTCGTTAAACATCTTGTGTATAACCATAACATCTCGGCTCGTTCGTTAATCATCTCGTGTATAACCATAACATCTCGGCTCGTTCATTAAACATCTAGTGTATAACCATAACATCTCGGCTCGTTCGTTTAACATCTCGTGTACAACCATAACATCTCGATCATTCGTTTAACATCTCGTGTACAACCATAACATCTCGGCTCGTTCGTTAAACATCTCGTGTAAAACCATAACATCTCGGATCATTTCGTTTAACATCTCGTGTACAACCATAACATCTCAGCTCGTTCGTTAAACATCTCGTGTATAACCATAACATCTCAGCTCGTTCGTTAAACATCTAGTGTATAACCATAACATCTCGGCTCGTTCGTTAAACATCTATTGTATAACCATTACATCTCGGCTCGTTCGTTAAACATCTAGTGTATAACCATAACATCTCGGCTCGTTCGTTAAACATCTCGTGTAAAACCATAACATCTCGGCTCGTTCGTTAAACATCTAGTGTATAACCATAAAAAATTTAACTACTTATTTTTTAATTTTATAAAACTATTTAAATTTTTTTTTTAATTTATAAAAGTATTTATAATAAATAAAAAATTTAACTACTTATTTTTTATTTTATAAAACTATTTTTAATTTTTTAAAAGTATTTATAATAAATAAAAAATTTAACTACTTATTTTTTTATTTTATAAAACTATTTCTTATAATTTTATAAAAGTATTTATAATATTACCGTCGACTTGTCGTCGGTAATATAACCGCCAAAATTTTCACCAAAATTTTATATGTCCCGCCAAACCATAAACGACAAAATTCTTTTATGTTAACGACGACATGACGTCGGTAACATTAAAAGTTATATCAAAAGTAGATCTGGTCAACACTTAGAAAAAAAAAACGTATAATTTTTATTCATCTCGCCGGCGATTAACGAGCACCACTACCACTACTCCACCACTACCACTACTCCAGCTCCACCACAGCTCCACCATCACTACACCCCACCACCTACGACACCACAGCTCCACCTCCTACTCCACCACAGCTCCACCATCACTACACCCCACCACCTACGACACCACAGCTCCACCTCCTACACCACCGCAGCTCCACCACAGCTCCACCACAACTACACGAGCACCACTGTGCACCTCCTCCTCCTCCTCCTCCTCTCATGTTTAATTCACTCCTCAACCCCTCCTTTGTTTAATTCTTCTTCTTCCCCACTTCCTCTTCTTCTACAAACAGCCGAGACACCACAGCAGGTAATTTTGATTTTTATTAGTTTTGTTTTTGTTAATTTTGTTTAATCTTAGAGTTAATATTGTCCCTTTTTTTATTTTTTTTTAAACTTTTGGTATCCCGACGACATGTCACCGACAACAGTTTTTTTATAACTTTTTATATATCAATATGCTCTCTTTTAATATAGCCCGAGCCCGAGCCCGAGACGCAGCCCGAGACTGCAGACCGAGACCACTGCCAAGAGCCCGAGACCACAGCCAAGAGCCCGAGACTGCCGAGACAGTATGTTGTTATATATGTTGTGAAATGTTGCGTGAAATGTTGTGTTTAAAAATCAGTAGGTGTAGGATAGAAGTAGGGCGCGTTAGCTGCTAAATGTTTGTGAAATGTTGCGTGAAATGTTTGTGAAATGTTGCGTTTAAAAATCAGTTGGTGTAGGATAGAAGTAGGGCGCGTTAGCTGCTAAATGTTTGTGAAATGTTGCGTGAAATGTTTCGCTTATTTTCTGCACAAATAGGGTGTTAAGTGACACTTAGTTATGATACAAAACAAATGGATGGGCATGAACTTTTCGAGCATTTAGAGTATTCTTGCTAAATATGTTGATTAGGTAATAGAAACATAAATATACATTCTATTTAGAATGTCCTATTTGAATTTCATGTAAACGTGAAAATCATTTTAAATCTATTGCAATAGAGTCTGATTTTTCGTTAAAGAATTGAATGCTCTTGTTTGGGATTAACACTCGATTAGTGTAACATTTGGACTTTATCATATGGACTGTGATTTGGACTTTATCATAACGTTTTGTGGTGAATCAATTGCAAAAGTGTAACATGTATTTATATTCTATTAATTGTTTAACTTTATCATAACTTTATCATATTGTTAGACTTTTGTGAATGTTTTAGGATTTTAGTGATTAATTTCGGAAAGTCCCCGTCCGAAGTTAATCATCCTATAGAAAACCCGTCCGGAATTAATTTATTAGAAATTAATTTCGGAAAGTCCCCTGTTTGGGACTGCTTTTTGAATGTTTTGTCTCATTTAGGATATGGATGCGTATAACTGATTTACTATTTGAGATTATTTAGACAGTGTTTCTCCTTTACTCCTACGAATATGTCCTTAATGCACATATTTGGGGAGTTGAGGGGAAATGCTGCCGAAATTTTCTCAAATAGTAAATCAGTTATACGCATTCATATATGGGACGAATCATTCAAAGAGTGGGTTAGGATTGCCTTCCATAGTTGCGCTAGGTGAACAAAACAACTCGTAATCATTAATTAAGTGCATATAATAACCGATTGCATCATAAAAATGCAGTTATGATAATTGATAAGAGTTGGACCCGTATAGAGCATCGTGGTTCAAAAGAATTTCTTGATGGTCTTCCCGCCTTCCTTGATCATTGAAAACCGTTATTGAATAGTTCCCGAAACATAAAATGTCCGTGTCGTCGTTGTCGTAATGTTCCATGGGTATCTCTCGAAGGTCTTAAATACCACATAGGCCACAATGGGTGGGACCCAACTTATACACAATGGAAGGATCACGGTGAACCGGATCCTTCGAATAATTATCAATATGATATTCTTGATAACACAACACAACGTGAGATGAGTGACATGGGTGCGTGCCTTAATGATATTCTTGATATTCCTCCGAATAATGATCAAAATGATATTCTTGATATTCCTTCGAATAATGAGCCGACTCATGGAAATATTGGCGAGACAAGTAACGAGCCTACTCAAGCAGCGAAACCCCCTCTGCGTAACGAGTATGAAGAGTTACTTGCAAGTTCCAACCAGCCTCTGTACCCGGGTTGTGACTTTATGACAACATTGGATTTTATGGCAAAGTTTACACATCTCAAGGTCAGCGGTAAATGGAGTGATACTTCATTTAACAAAACGCTAAAATTTCTCCAGGAGGTATTTCCGCCCAGGTTAGGTTACAATCTCCCACCGTCATACTATCATATAAAGAAGACATTTAAAAAGGTCGGGTTAGGGTACGAGTCGATACATGCTTGTGAAAATGATTGCTTTCTATATCGGGGGGATGATGGCGAAGATTTGGAGTATTGTCCGGTTTGCAAAACGAGTAGATGGAAAGACAATAAAACAACGGGGAAGAAAGTTCCTAACAAGGTGTTGCGTTACTTTCCTATCATTCCTAGACTACAACGTTTGTACAAGTCTATTCACACTGCAAAACATATGACTTGGCATGCTACTGGAAAGTCTATAGACGGTAAGATGCAACACCCGGTTGATGGTAAAGCATGGCAGAAGTTTGACAATAAATATTCGGATTTTGCTATAGAACCAAGAAACGTTCGATTAGGGTTGGCTGCTGATGGTTTCAATCCGTTGGAAACCTTAGTCAGACTTACAACATGTGGCCGGTTATATTAACAACATACAACTTGCCTCCGTGGTTATGCATGAAAGAGACTTCTTTGATGCTGACGTTGTTGATTCCTGGCCCTAAATCACCGGCGAAGGACATTGATGTTTACTTGAAGCCCTTGATTGATGACCTTGTGGAATTATGGAAAAAACCAGGTATCTTGACTATGGACGCTGCTACAGGCACTCAATTCCCACATGAGAGCGATGCTTTTATGGACCATCAATGATTTTCCTGCTCGAAGTAGTTTGTCTGGTTGGCAAGGGCAAGGTTACTACGCTTGCCCTACATGCAAAGTAGACACTCCGGCTACGCGTGTGATAAGCAAAACAGCTTATGTTGGTCATAGAAGATTCTTAAAAAAAACCATAAATGGAGGAGGGACTGTACGACATTCAATGGTGAACCCGATTATAGAGATCCTCCTAGAAAAGATACTAGGGCTGATATCTTGACTCAACTTGCGACATTGCCCACACGTGTGCCGGGGAAACATCCGGATTATGGGGTGGGAAGATAAAACGTAATCATACAGTCGAGCTGAACTGGACTAAACGGTCTATCTTCTACGATCTTGAATATTGGTCTTTTCTTTCTCTACCACACAATTTAGATGTCATGCATATCGAAAAAAATGTGTTGGAGAGTATCTTGAACACCTTGTTAATGAATGACAAATCTAAAGACACCGCGAAGGCAAGACAAGATTTGCAAGCTCTGGGCATTCGACAGGAGTTGTGGCTCGGAAACAAACAAAACGGGAAGTGCTCGAAGCCTCATGCAAAGTACTCCTTCACACCCGATAAAAGAAAACTCTTCTGTCAATACATCAAAACAGTTAAACTACCAGATGGCTTCGGATCCAAGTTCAAGTCAAAAGTGACCAAAGATGATAACAGTATAACGGGCATGAAGTCTCATGACTGTCATATAATGATGCAACTGTTACTTCCTTATGGACTTCAGCAATACTTGGACGCACAGACTTATACACCATTGATCGAGCTTTGTTTATTCTTTAAGCAAATTTGCGCCCGAACTTTGATGGTGAAAGACATGGTGAAAGCTAAAGACCAGTTGATCAATATTTTGTGCAGTCTCGAGCAAATATATCCTCCTGCTTTTTTGACATTATGATTCACTTGGTTATGCATTTACCTAAAGAGGCTATTTTAAGGCGGGCCTGTTTCATTCCGGTGGATGTATCCATTTGAAAGATACATGAAGAAGCTTAAAAACTATGTCCGAAATAAAGCTAAGCCGGAGGGTTCAATAGCGGAGGGTTATGTTGCAGATGAAGCATTAACTTTCTGTTCTCGTTATTTTCGTTGTGTTGGGACAAAATTTAATCATCCCGCTGCATCTCAGGACCGTCCTCGCCCAACAAGTGATTTCCAGGTGTTCCGATCACTATGTACCAATTCTGGTAAAGAGACATTGAATAAGTTAGGTCTCTAAGAAATGAAGAGAGTGATATGGTATGTACTTCACAACAGTCCTGAGATCGAAAAGTACATGGACGAGTTCGAGAGGTATGCGTTTATATTTTGAAATTTCTGTTTCCTAAGTTATCTTTTCGATTTATTCTAATATCATGAACATTTTCAGGGAATTTCCTGATATCGACATGCAACAAGCATTTCCGAGCTGGTTTGAGACGAAGGTAAACTTATTGTATGTATTTCCATGTACAAATAACGACTATTACTCATCTCCATCTATTCTTATCTTTTTCATAGATCCGTAAACTTTACATAGCTGATGACCCAAGCTGTACTCCCGACTTATTAGCTTTGGCTTGTGGACCATCACCGACCCAATCTCAGTCAACTCTTGCGTAGTCAACGGTGTGAGGTTTGTCGTACACAGCCGCGATTTTAAAATGTACAACTCAGAACAGCGGAATTTGTTCACCTGGTGAGAAGGAGGGAGAAATGTATTATGGTCACTAGAAAAAATTCTGGAGTTCGCATATTCCCAGTTCAAAGTTGTGTTGTTTCGAGTTAAGTGGTTCGACTTAAGCAACAAAAACCGTAGAGTCCAACGTTTTACCACTAGAAAACAACATGACACAAATTTTGGCATGTAGCTATGCGTTCGAAGATTAACATTACATTCTCGCAACACAAGCAAAACAAGTCTTCTACCTTGAAGATCCTGCCAGACGACCACTCCATTGGAAGGTCGTCCAAGAAGTAAATCACAACACAACCTGGGATGTCATCGTGGTAGAAGACGATGATGATGTGATACATGGCAACAACTCATCCGATCTCCAACTGTCTGCTAATTTGAATGATTTGGAACTTGAAACCTTAAATATCGATGGTGAATCAACGTTAGTTGAGGCACCACCACCAATCATTCCTGTTGATGACGATGATGATTTTATTGATGATGAAGACGACGATCCTTATGAATTAGTAGATTCTGATAATGAAGTCGCAAACAATTCTGATGATGAAGTTGAAGTTGCGACTAATGTTGTTTATGATAGTGATTGTGATTGTGCAGATTGATCTTAAAATGTAACTTGTAAAACGACACTTATTTTAATGAAATTGTTATGGATTGTTTAAAAGTGTATATTTCTTTTGAATGTGTATGTATTTGAATGTGTGCATGCTTATGTTAATTTGTTCCCGAATTTCTATATGTTACTCAACTTGTACTTTTACAGATGGCAGCAGCAGTTGCGCGCAGTCATGGTGGTGACGGTGCCAGTGATCCACCACTTCCCTACCCGTCAGATTGAGGGCGGGCACCGTGCTGGTGGTAAGAATTTCTAGATTACATATATATATGTATATATATAGATATATGTGTATATATATACATATAGGTATACACATATATGTGTATATATATATACATATATCTATATATGTATATATATATACATATATCTATATTTTTGTGTGATTATATATATATATATATATATATATATATATATATATATATATATATATATATATATATATATATATATATATTATATATATATAAAATATATATATATATATATATATATATATATTGATGCGTGGTTTTGCGACCTTACAACAGGTTTTACCTCTCGAGGGATCTCAAGAGGCTTACAACCCCACCAGGCAGTGTACCTGACCGATGTAGTATAGTGTAGTGGTAAGTACGGGGGATTGAACGTTCTCCACAGGGAATAGTGTCGTTAGGATTGAAAAACTACTCTAATAGGTCTAGGGGGGAGAGAAGATTCTTTTTTATGTTTTTATAATTTTATAAAAGCAAGTAAAATCTCGGGTTTGAAAGAGTGGGCGGAATTAGTTGCTATTCAACTAACCCAAATAACTACGAATGCAAATAAAATAAAATAACTGAAAATGAAAAGGTTGATGAAACTTATGTGGAGAGAAATGTGTTTACTTAGATTTCCTTACTCCCTAACTAACTTTTACCGGTTGATTAGTGTGTATTAATTGCGTGGATGACGGGTGTATTCCTTAATACCAATCGTGGGGTGGCGTACGTACTTCCTCAACTCTATGAGCTCCTACTTCACTCCTATGTCGAGCCGGCTAGGAAGCTCCTAACATGGGATCACTAGAATTCGCTCATGCATTAAATACAACCATAAAAACCTTAGTACGCATTGGTTCATGTTTCTTAAGACGTTCAAGCAAGTTACCGAATAGGAAGTTAGCCAGTTTTCTTAAGCCTAACATAGATGAACAATCATCCAATACAATTAATAACACACTAATAACCAATAATCAATAGTTAGGTTTCATTAGATCTAAGCAAACACAAAGAAAACCTAGCCTAGCATGTTAAACAAAAGACAAGAACAAGATAGAATCAAACAACACATAGACATATTGAATGATTAATTGATAACTTATCTTCAATGTAACATGGAAGATCTCAAGGCAAAAAGCCTTGAAAAAGCTGCTAAAATCGTCTTAGGGTTTCCTCCCAAAAGGTTACACACAAAGTTCCACACTAATGACAAAAAATTGCAAAACTATATATAGAGTTTAAGGGCTGACGGC
Organism: Artemisia tridentata subsp. tridentata; assembly: GCA_021014915.2. NCBI lineage: Eukaryota > Viridiplantae > Streptophyta > Magnoliopsida > Asterales > Asteraceae > Artemisia > Artemisia tridentata. The sequence goes on from CP139504.1 coordinate 77,374,464, forward strand.
GTCACGTTGTAAATCCTGACGCCGTCACCTCGCCGCTTTTAGGGTTCCCGGATGGCCTTCCTGACGCCGTCCCTCTTTAGACCTCCAAAATCCGCTCTGGCTTATCAAGGCTTGACGCCGTCAGATTAGTGCTTGACGCCGTCCCTCTTTAGCTTAAGCCGTGACGACCTTGATCACATTAAAGGGTGACGCCGTCAGATTTTTCATGCAAAATTCTCTGGCTTATCATGAGTAATTTTCACATCCACCTCTTTTGCCAAGCCATGACGTCGTCTGGGCCAATCCTTGACGCCGTCAAAGGTAGTTTCCAGTATAATTTTGAGACTTTGCCGTTTTCTTCACTTTTATGCTCCAAAAACGTCCAAAATGCTTCCTTTTCCAGATTTCTTCTCCAAAGTACCTAAAATGACAAAAGGAACAATTTAGGGCAATATTTGATCAAATAAATACGATTTAGGGCTTAAATGACCCCCTAAAAGCGGTACACTTTTCGCTTCATCATATATATATATATATATATATATATATATATATATATATATATATGTATATATATATATATATATATATATATATATATATATATATATATATATATATAATATATATATATATATATATACATACATACATATACATATATCTATATAAGTTACTTTATGACGTTTCCACTCACTCCAATTGCATGATCAGGGCGACCCCGCCGAGGAGGTCGGGCCAGGGGGGAGGCAGGGGAGGCAGGGGTAGGGGAGATCAGAGTGGCGGTAGGCAGCGCCCACGCGAAGAAAATAAGAATGTGAAGCTCAAGAACGCCGTGAGAGATGGTGGCCCACAGTCGATTGAGTTTGAGATTGGTGATAAGGGGACTTACACTCATGTGGGCCCGAACTCGGCATGGTTTAGCAATTATGTCGGCGAGCTCATTCGGCGGCTGCCGCTCTCCTATGCCTCCTGGTACGATATAGAATCGGAGAAGACGGCTGACTTCCTTCCACAGCTCGGGGTCAGTTATTTCATTTTCCTTTTATATATATTGTTATGTTATCGTGTTTATTTATTTAAATGTGCATATTTATTTAAATTTGTTTATTTATTTATATCTCTATATTTAATTATTTGAATGTGTACATTTATTAAAATTTGTTTATTTATTTATATCTTTATATTAATTTTAAACTATATTTGATTGCAGCTTATGTTCGATTTGGAACGCCACAGGAGCAGACCAGACTGGGATACCAGTCGCTCGGCGCTCACATCGTATTTCGCTAGTCGATACCGTGACAATAAATATGATATGAAACGCGATTACTTTACAAGAAAGGGTGGGGCTGCTAGAGTGGAAGAGATCAGAAGAAATCCTCCTCCGAGCTTGGAGATGTCTGAGTGGAACAAGTATGTCGATTTGTACATGTCGGAGGTGGCCCAGAAAAGATCGGATGTGAACAAAGAGAATCGAAAGAAGAACAAGATTCTCAGCCGCCACGGTTCGAAGTCATTTGCGGCATCTCGACACGAATATGTAAGACACATTTTATTTTTATAAGATTATTTAATTTTAATAATATATTAATTAAAATTATTTATACTAAGTAAAATATATATGGTGTTTGATTTGTCATTTTAATTTGTTTCATCCTATATGCATGTGTATATATTTATACAGTTTGAGAGGAGCCAGGACCACCGGTATCCGTCCATGTTCGATACATATCTTGACACTCACTGCAAGAATGGTGCATGGTTGCAGGATGAGGCTAGAGCTCGGTTTGTAAGTATCATTTTTTATTTATTTATTTTTTTCCAAACACGCACTTAGTGATTTATTGAAACATAATCTAGTAATTAACCCGAGTAATATATTAATTTTCTCATTTTTTTTCCAACTACACAGGAAGAGATGGTCCGGCTGAGGCAGCCTAGATCTGATATGCCGGCAGACGAGCCGTGCCTCACAGAGGAGGATATATTTGCTCGGGTGATTGGGGGAAAGCAGCGTGGTCATATACCCGGCGTCGGCAGGGTGGTACCCTACTTGAAGAGGCCACGGGTAGACATGCCACCTCCAGCTCCACCAGGTATGTACAGTTGGATAATATTAAATGACGCATCTTATATATGTATTGAAATGACCGTTTTTAAATTTTGATTATTTCGTTTATAGGTACGTCCGAGCTTAAAGGGAAGCTTGCTGAAGCTACGGGGCAGATTGATGAATTTAAAAAGAGTCTGGCTGAAGCTGAGAAAGAGAGGAAAAAAGAGAAGAAGAAAGCTAAGAAAACTGAGAAGAAGCTCGAGTTGTTGACACGTTATATCTCGAGGAACCCAGACTGGGACGCGTTTCTTAGCCAGGTTGGTTCTCGAGGTGACGCTGGAGGCTACAGTGGGAGCGGCTCAGTCGCTCCCGCGAGTGGCTCAGGCGGCGAGAGTAGCTCTAGCAGCGGGAGTGGCTCTAGCAGCGGGAGTGATGATGATGATCACGATGACGACGATGGGCTGTAGAGGTATTATTTTGTGTTGTTTTGTCTCTGGAACTATATTTTTGACGACCCCAATCTTATTATCTTTGAACACTTTGGATATTGCAACATTTGTACATATAGTTGCTATGGTTGCTAGGTTTAGCGGTTATAACACCCATTTTGTAAACTTTATGATGTATTTTGAGGGTGTTATAATGTTTATGGCCGTTTTGTAAAGTTTATGGCCGTTTTGTAAAGTTTATTAAGTGTTTAGTGGTTATATATAGCCGTTTTAGCCGTTATAAACTTTATAGCCGTTTTAGCCGTTGTTTGTATTGGAATGTGTGGTTTATAACAGCAGGATTGAAACTGGAATTGGTAGATTTTTGCTGCACATTTTTGCGGCAAAAATCTGGGCAGTGCAGCTGCGCAGCTGCAATATAACTTCCATACCGACGCCATGTCGTCGGTAGAATAATGCATATGTTTGATATTGCAAACTGTACCGACCAAATGACGTCGGCACAATTTTGCAATTTTGTTGACTTTTCGTTGACTATTGCAAACGGTACCGACAAAAGGGCATTGGCAACATTTTACTATTTTGTTGACTTTTCGTTGACTACTACAAATTATACCGACAAAATGTCGTCGGCGACATTTACGTTAATATTTGACTTTCGTTGGCTTTATTTAGTTAATCTAATTAAGGCATTAAATATTTATTATGTTACCGACGACTCGGCGTCGGTAAGAAATTGTCGAACAAAAACAAAGGTTTGACCGAAAAACATGTGGGTCCCGCTCTGTCGTCGGCGTCATTCGTCGGTATGGACGTTGCCGACGTGGCTCTGTCGACTAGTTGTTGCCGACGACGTGACGTCGAGAAGGTATGTTGCCGACGTCATGACGTCGGCATGGTTGAAAAAAAGTCGACGCCGGAGCTCCTGAATGTACTAGTGATAGTACACTTGTATGGAGGGGAACTTTCCACATCAACCTCCCTCCCCCTCCTTCTATATGGAACCCTAGAGGTGAGAACACATCACCTTGTCCCTCTCACATCCCACAAGAAACCCTAGGAACCCAAGAAAACCATAAACCTTACTTGCCTATAAACAATCGAACCACATTGCCTTCATTTTCCATCGCCACTACTCGACACAACCAAAACAGTCCCATACTCACTCCCTACTGAATTCCCTAACTCTCATACAAGCCAAATAAAACCCTAAGAAGCCTAGGAGAAAGTAAGAAGCCCTTGTCTCCATTTCCAAATCTAATTCGCCACAAGTTTCCCTAATCGACCTATATAGCTAAGTAAGTACTTTCAACCCTTTTCATTACTTTTTATATACTTGTTATACTCTTAAAACATTAATAAACAACCTCTAATAATAATATAGGCTAAGAACAAAATAAATCTTTTTCATTCTTTTCTTTTTTTCCTTTTGCGAACCAAACCGAGACACCCTTAGATTATTTAATTTTGTTACTAACTTGGAAAACATTAAAACATGTTAAAAGAGTGAATTAGAGATACTAATGAACATGTACTAAGAATAATATTAGAAACTTAAGAACAAAAAACAATATTTCCTTTCTTTTTCTTTTTGTGTCGAGCGAACCAAACACCCTCTTAATATATATTTTTAAACTTTACAAAATAAGAAACTTTAAAAACATGTCAAAAACAACTTAAATATATTAAGCATATTGTAAATAAACTGAATAAACTAGTTGATGTGTTTTTTTAGGTCTATAATAAACTACCAAGTTTTAAATTTATTTATTGCCGAACTAACCTATAGACTCTAAACACTTACGAGCAGTGTACCCGATCAATGTAGATAGTTTTTAGGTAAGCAAGGGTCGTTCACTAGGAGCGAAACTAAAGTGATCTAAAGGTATTCTAATTACTAAACTAACTAACCTAGAAAGCAAGTAAATATTTTTGGGGTTTTAGCCTGAGAGGCTATCACGATTTTGTGTGTTTAATTAAACTAAATACGAGAAAATAAATATTAAACTAATTAAAAGCAAATTAAAGATAGATGAAGATAGATAGGAAGAACGGGTTAGCCACGTCTAATCCATTTTATAGTTATACATGCTTATGTCTACTTGTTTTAATTCATTCAATTGTTTTGTCGCCAATCCGATTATTAATCCTGTCACGATTAAATAACCTACCATCGTGGTGGGAAAGAGGACATGATCATAGTGACTCGTCTAGCATCAATACTAACTTATTGCTTTAAACCATCTAACCTAGTTCGGTATTACACGCTACTAGTCCTATTAGGTTGTAGACACGTTCCGTTTATGCCAAACAATGATTCCTAACAGAGATTCGGGTTAATCACGCATATAACTCAACCTAAGCAACCACAATTACAGGTAGTTAAGTTACATCAATTAAAGTTATAAGGATCATAACCTAGTTACATAGACTTCTACTAGTTATAAGCAATAAACGAGTTTTTATCGACAAACACCCAATCCAATAACAAAGCAAACACATCGACAAAATCATAAAAACTAATAAAACTTCATAAACATGGCTAACACCTAAGGGTGTTAGCCCATAATCTCAGTAACAATACACAATGTTTGAATCATAGCATAAAAGATAGAAATCATAATGAAAACTACACGCTAACCGAATGATTAAACAAAGTAAATTGGCTTGAGATGTTCTTCGTGGATGGAATGGATCTTCAATATAGTCTTCTGCTATTTTGGGACGTTTACAGACGCCTGGGAATGATCCCGAGGGTCCCCAATGATGCCCTAATTCGTTAATGAGTTCGGTATTTATAGATTCTGAAATCTGGGTCGATACGACGCATCTAGAGAGTTAGATGCGCCGCATCTATAAGTAAACGTAGCCTCCAAGTCTGAAACTGACCCGATATGGCGCATCTATAAATCTGATATGGAGCATCTCCCAATATAAAAAAGAAGAAACATACTCTTTGTACGCCTGGATGTCTGCGTCGATTTCAGGACTGTTGTTAAGTACAAACCATACAACTGCCTGCATAACATCTGGCTCCATCCGAGTATCTACACATCTACCCACCGGTCTGCATACTGACTGGAACACCTGGAATTTATCTGGTTGTTCAGGTGCACCGTCGTCATTTCTGTCAGGACAATTAAATCTCGTCTCGACATTCTTAAGATAACGCGAGCAGAAAGTTAATGCTTCTTCTGCAACATAACCCTCTGCTATGGAACCTTCAGGCCTGGCTTTATTTCGTACATAATTTTTCAGCTTCTTCATGTATCTTTCAAATGGATACATCCACCTGTAGTAAACAGGGCCACCTAGAATAGCCTCTTCGGGTAAATGTATAACCAAATGAATCATTATGTCAAACAAAGCAGGGGAAAATATTTGCTCTAATTTAATCATAACATCGAGCATTTGTTTTTAGCTTTCTCCATGTCCTGCTGCATCAAATTTCGAGCAAAAATCTGCTTAAAGAATAAGCAGAGCTTGATTAATGGGGGTGAGATGTCTTTGGGTAAGTATTGGTGAACTCCATAAGGAAGTAACCGCTGCATCATAATATGACAGTCATGAGATTTTAGGCCCGTTATGTTGTTATCGTCAGCGGTCACTTTTTTCTTGAAGTTGGATCCAAACCCATCAGGTAGTCTAACTCCTTTGATGAATTTACAAAACCGTTTTCTGTTTTCTGGTGTGAAAGAGTACTTTGGATGAGGCTTATCGAACTTCCCGTTTCCTTTATCAACGAGCCACAACTCTTTTCGAACTCCTAGAGTTTTCAAGTCTTGCCTTGCCTTTAGCGTGTCTTTGGATTTGTCGTTCATTAACAAGGTATTAAGCACACTCTCAAACACGTTCTTTTCGATGTGCATGACATCGAGATTGTGCTTTAGTTGAAGAACGGGCCAATACTCCAGTTCGTAGAAGATAGAACGCTTACTCCAATTCAATTCAATTTCTCGATTAGGTTTAGGGTTATTTTTAACAATACGTGGATGTTTCCCCGAGACACGTTTAAAGACTTTACTAATTTGAATCATGATTTCTTCATTGGTAAAGTTTCTAGGAGGATGCTTATTTTCAGGTTTACCATGGAATTCGTTATGTTTCCTCCTCATTGGATGGTTTACGCGTAAGAATCTTCTATAACCAACATAAGCGATTTTATTCTTCACAGGAAGCGATGGAGTGTCCTGATTACATGTTGGGCAGGCATAGTAGCCTTGTCCACTCCACCCAGACAAACTACTGCGAGCTGGAAAGTCATTTATGGTCCATAAAACCGCCGCTTTCATGTTGAAATGAGTACCCGCAGCAGCGTCTAAAGTCCACACACCTTTCCATTAGTCTTGGAGTTCTTTGATCAAAGGTTTCAAGAAAACATCAATGTCCTTTGCAGGTGATTTAGGGTCGGGAATTAACATCGTCAACATTAAAGAAGTCTCTTTCATACACATCCACGGGGGTGTGTTGTATGCTGTCAATATGACCGGCCACATGTTGTAACTTTGACTCATGTTGCCAAACTGATTGAAACCGTCAGCAGCCAACCCTAATCGGACGTTTCTAGGGTCACAAGAAAACTCGGGTTTCATTATGTCAAAATTGTTAGTGCAAATATTACGATATTTAAACTAAACGATTTCTTCGGTTTTAATAATGACAAACATGTAACTTTTAATACATAACGTAAAATGTGCAAGTTACTTGTAAACACAAATCATCAATGCATACTTACATCAACGTCTCTCGACGCCTCAAGTATGCTTCAACAAAGTCGTAGATTTCCATCCCGACGTAAATCACTCAAGGTATGGACAAACAAATCTACTACTTGACAAATGATCAAAGGATTATATTTTTCTAAACTTCACATTTTTATAAATGTGACAAAACATTTTTCAAAAATACATTTTACAAATTATTTTTGAATTAAAAAGAAATGTTTTATTTGGAAAAATCATTTCAAATTATTTTGAATTAGTAACAACTATTTCCCCCCCCAAAATAGCTCCAAACTTCCCCAAATAAACCTTCACCACTAAAAGACAAAATTTGGAGTGTCTGGAGCGTTTTCGACACCGATGGCTCCACGGTTTCGTTAAAGTTAACGGAGCCGTAGGGTATTTAATGGAGCCGTCCGTACGTAACGGCTAGATTTTTCTTTGCCTATAAATAGTGGACCATTTCACACTTCCAACTTGATTTTTCCAGTCCTTTTTCTTTGGTCTAATCCCTCCTCACTTAGAAAACTTTCTTTGATCATTTGGAGAGTCTTAGGTTGTTTAAGAGTTATCCAATCATCCACTCAAGTGATCCTCTTCATTCCTCTTGATTAGCAAGAGAAGAACACAAAGTATCCAAGTAGATACAAAGTGTTGTCATCCCTCTTGATTAGCAAGAGAAGAACAAAAAGTATCCAAGAAGATACAAAGTGTTATCATTCCTCTTCATTTGCAAGAGAAGAACTCAAGGTATCCAAGAAGATACAAGAGTTATAGTTGTTAGGTCTTGTAACATTTGTTACACTCTTGATTGTATCATAGCATACATCAAGATCATTTTACCTTTGTGAGAGAGAGTGAGTCAAGATCAAGTGTGATCTTGTAGAGATAGTGAAGATCTCTTGAAGCCATTGGGCTTGTGTGATTGATCATGTGGATCAAGGGTAGATCGGGTAGATCGTGGTAGATTGGTGCTAGCTAAGATTAGCACTCGACATCTAGCTTAGTGTCGGAAATAGGATAAGCGACGTGTACGGTGTAGATCGGGTAGATCGTGGTAGATTGGTGCTAGCTAAGATTAGCACTCGACATCTAGCTTAGTGTCGGAAAACAAGTTAAGCGACGTGTACGGTTTTCTCCGCCTAAAGGGAGTTTGTTGATTAGTGAAGTAACTCTCGAGTTGGGTACTCGGGGAGTGGAGTAGGGCGAAGAGGAGCTTCGTGACCGAACCACTATAAATTATCGTGTCCGGTTTGCGCCTTCTTACTTATCTCTTTACTTTCATTTTATTCTTTATCGCTTTATATTTATATTTGCATTCCGTTTATGCTTGTGTGGCTAGTTGCTTATGTTATGTTGATTATGTATGTGTCATGGTTGATTTTGCTTATGTTGTAGTTTAATTTGTTCATCCCTAGATGATATGTGATCATTGTTGACACTTTTCATATTACGTCACACTTGATTGGAGTTTGATACAAAAGGTTTTAAGTTTTTTAGTGGAAACGTATTTACCCCCCCCCCCCTACGGTTTCCACAAAAATTTTTCCATCCTTTACCATCACACGGGTGATTCATCTTACAGTTTTCCTTAGACTGTCCAGTAGCATGCCAAGTCATCTACTATGCGATGTGTTTTATGTTGAACATACGTTGTAGTCTAGGAGTTAACGGAAAGTAACGCAACATCTTGTTGGCAACTTTCTTCCCCTTTTTCTTTAGGTTTTTCCATCTACTCGCGTTGCAGATTGGACAATTATCCAAACTTTTGTTCACATCTGATCCCCAAAATAAAAAACAATCATTTATACAAGCATGGATCGATTCGTATCCTAACCCGATATCTTTGTATGTCTTCTTGATTTCATAGTATGAAGGTGGGAAGTTGAATCCATTCTTAAGGGGGCATGCCTTTTGCAAAAGAGCTAGAATCATGTTAAACCCTTTATCAGGTATTTTACATAAGACCTTGATGTGCGAAAGCTCTGACGTAAAGTTCAGTGCAGTCATATCACAACTTGCACCCAACATTTGGGTGGACCTAGCAAGTAACTCTTTGTACTTGTTATTAATGCTAGGACCCGTTGTTTGAGCTGGTTGAGAACCTGTTGTTTGTGCTGGTTGAGAACCTGTTGTTTGAGATGGTGGAGTTGGGTCATTATTTCCAGAAATATCTTGGAAGAATGCATCCGTGTCAATGTGTACAGGTGAAGGTGGTTGTGGTGTGATGTTTACTACGGTTGGAGGAAGCGGTTCACCGTGATATTTCCAAGTGGTATAACTTTTGTCAAACTCGTATTGTGAAATGTGTGACTCAAGAGTTTTGAGAGTAGCCAATTTATTCCAAGCGTTACCACAACGAACACATGGGCAAAGAATCTTTTTTGTGATGGGGTGTAACAATGGCTCACAACGCGCGATTAATGCAAAAAGACCATCTAAAAACTCAAGAGAATTACGGTTGGATATAGTGGTCCAACTTTTATCAATTGTCATGACTGTGTTGCAAAAAAACAGTTTCAAATAAATGAACATACATATATATTATATATATATATATATATATATATATATATATATATATATTATATATATATATATATATATATATATATATATATATATATATTGATTTAAGTGCAACGAAATGCCTTAAGAATATGGTTCGCGAAGCATCTGGCTTACCGGTAATCTCCCATTCCCGCCGTCGAGAGACTTAAATATATATATATATATATATATATATATATATATATATATATATATATATATATATATATATACATATGCAAATAAACACATTCAAACATGAAAAGGCGTAATTATGAACTGTTTTGATTACCTAGTGCAACTATGGAAGGCAATCCTAACCCACTCTTTGAATGTCTCGTCTCATATATGAATGCGTATAACCGATTTACTATTTGAAAAAAATTCGGCAGCATTTCCCCTCAACTCCCCAAATATGTGCATTAAAGACATATTCGTAGGAGTGAAAGGGAAATACTGTCGAATTTCTCTCAAATAGTAAAACAGTTATACGCATCCATATCCTAAATGAGACAAAACATTCAAAAAACAGTCCCAAATAGGGGACTTTCCGAAATTAATTTCTAATAAATTAATTTCGGACGGGTTTTCTATAGGATGATTAATTCCAGATGGGGGTTGTCTGAAATTAATCACTAAAATCCTTAAAAAAGTCACATAAGTCTAACAATCACAATATCATACTAACTAAACGGCATATTCACAATATCATGCTAACCAAACGCATATTACTAATCAAACGGCATATTCACAATATCATATTAACCAAACGCATATTACTAACTAAACGACATATTCACAATATCATACTAACCAAACGCATTTTGCTAAAAAAACGCAACCATCAAAGTAATTAAATTATATACCTAGTTCACGGCTGAAATAAAGGAAGAGAAGAAAAGAGAAAAAGAGGAAAAGAGGTGGCTGCTGTCCCGACCCGGCTGTGGTGCTACTGCTGTCCCGACTCTCCCAGCTGTCCCGCGACAAATACGTAAAAAAATAACCTAAATTAAACAACCAAACTTAAATTAACCAAATTAATTAATAAAAACTTTTGACGACGACATTGTCGTCCCAAATCACATTAACACAATAAAAAAAAAACACCTTTAAACTACCAATACGTGTGGCGGCTGTGGTGGTGGAGTTGCTGCCGATGATGGTTCACGGCGGTGGTGCCATCTAATTACCAACACAAACACAACAAAAAATAAACCAAGATTATATTAACAAACCAAAATAAAATAAAGCAAATTTAGAAAAAAAAAAAAAAAAAACCTTTTAAAATAAACAAAAATTAAATATATATATATATATATATATATATATATATATATATATATATATATATATATATATATATATATATATATACGGCGGTATATATATTTAATCGAAGAAGAAGAAGAATGTGGTGTTGAAGGTGGTTGTGGTGGTGTCGAATGTGGTGTTGAAGGTGGGTAGATCGATTGAAGAAGAAGTAGTAGTGGGTTTTTTTTTTTTTTTTTTTTTTTTTTTTTTTTTTTTTTTTTTTTTTTTTGTTAAAGTGTTGGAGAAAAAAAGATAAGATCCGGATCTATTGTCGTCCCATATTGCTTCCGTATACATTTTTTTTTTTTTTTTGGCGGGGTGATTTAAGTTTCGTGAAAATTTTTGGTGGTAAAATATGGGACGACATTGTCGTATCATATTGCTTCCTGTACTTTTTTTATTTATTTATTTTTTAATTCTTTTCCCTTTATCTTATGTGTATAAAAATGATTTAACTTATTTAATTAATATTAAATAAATTAAAAATGATTTAAATTAGTTATAAATTATTTAAATAAATTAAAAATGATTTAAATTAATTATAAATTATTTAAATAAATTAAAAATGATTTCAATTAGTTATAAATTACTTAAATAAATGAAAAATGATTTAAATTAGTTATAAATTACTTAAATAAATTAAAAATAATTTAAATTAGTTATAAATTACCCAAATAAATTAAAAATGACTTAAATTATTTATAAATTATTTAAATAAATTTAAATTATAAATTATTTAAATAAATTAAAAATTATTTAAATTAGTTATAAATGAATACATTAAAAATGATTTAAATTAGATGTTAAACGAATGAGTTTGATCATCGGTGGACAAAGGATCGCCATCATTGTGAACGAGAGATAAAAACTGAAACTCAATATCACGCATGTTAAGTAGGAGCGGTTGTACACATCTATTCCATCTTTCTGATTCATTCGTTTAACATCTCGTGTACACCAAACTTGATGATCTGGGAAATAGTTGTTTCGTTTGATCTGTTTTGTTTGCTTGTCAAGTTGTTTCGTTTGAGTCTGTATGAAATGAGCCGAGATGTTTAACGAATGAGCCGAGATGATATGGTTATACACGAGATGTTTAACGAATGAGCCGAGATGATATGGTTGTACACGAGATGTTAAACGAATGAGCCGAGATGATATGGTTGTACACAAGATGTTAAACGAATGAGCCGAGCAATTATGGAACTCGTGCTCAACAACAAAGTTCCAGCTTATCTTGTTCTAGTTTGAAAGATGCAATTCCTAACTATGGGCCAAGTGTTAACCACAATGTCTCACCAGGCTTAAAGTAGTTTATTAACTCGCCTGTTTCATTTAATGAATGAGCCGAGTTGTTTCATTTGCTTGTCGAGTTGTTTCGTTTGATCTGTTTCGTTTGCTTGTCAAGTTGTTTCGTTTGAGTCTGTATGAAATGAGCCGAGATGTTTAACGAATGAGCCGAGATGATATGGTTATACACGAGATGTTTAACGAATGAGCCGAGATGATATGGTTGTACACGAGATGTTAAACGAATGAGCCGAGATGATATGGTTGTACATAAGATGTTAAACGAATGAACTGAGCAATTATGAAACTCGTGCTCAACAACAAAGTTCCGCTTATCTTGTTCTAGTTTGAAAGATGCAATTCTTAACTATGGGCCAAGTGTTAACCACAATGTCTCACCAGGCGTAAAGCAGTTTATTAACTCGCCTGTTTCGTTTAACGAATGAGCCGAGTTGTTTCGTTTGCTTGTCGAGTTATTTCGTTTGATCTGTTTCGTTTGCTTGTCAAGTTGTTTCGTTTGAGTCTGTATGAAATGAGCCGATATGTTTAACGAATGAGCCGAGATGATATGGTTATACACGAGATGTTTAACGAATGAGCCGAGATGATATGGTTGTACACGAGATGTTAAACGAATGAGCCGAGATGATATGGTTGTACACAAGATGTTAAACGAATGGGCCGAGCAATTATGGAACTCGTGCTCAACAACAAAGTTCCAGCTTATCTTGTTCTAGTTTGAAAGATGCATTTCCTAACTATGAGCCAAGTGTTAACCACAATGTATCACTAGGCGTAAAGCAGTTTATTAACTCGCCTGTTTCGTTTAACGAATGAGCCGAGTTGTTTCGTTTGCTTGTCGAGTTGTTTCGTTTGCTTGTCAAGTTGTTTCGTTTGAGTCTGTGTGAAATGAGCCGAGATGTTTAACGAATGAGCCGAGATGATATGGTTATACACGAGATGTTTAATGAATGAGCCGAGATGACTATAGAGCTCTATACAATGCTAATGACTATAGAGCTCTATACAATGCAAGTATTTATAGGAAAACAAGGCATGATATTGTTGAGCACTTTTAGAAGTCCACAGTACAATGCATGTGGAATGACGTAATGGCCCATTATTTAGTATACATCCAAGCCACCTTTGTCGTATTATTTTTTCTATATCGAAGCTGTAAATACGTATCATATTGATTACGTTTTAACATCAAAAATATTTTTGATAAATAGTAAAGTATTGATTTTGTAAATTTTTTAATTTATGTAATTTTTAAAATTAATTTTTACACTAACATATAATTTTAAAGCAAATAATTTTCTAAAATTAATTTAGTTACAAGTATTTAAAAAGTCTTTAAAATGTTTATTAAACATGGGACGACATTGTCGTCCCATTCTGCTTTTAAAAATGTTTTAATATTGATTTTAAATTAAAAACAGATTTAAAAAGTTTTTAAATTAAAAAAAAACAAATACACGCAGAATGGGTTGACATTGTCGTCCCATTCTGCTTTTAAAAAGGTTTTAATATTGATTTTAAATTAAAAACTGATTTAAAAAGTTTTTAAATAAAAAAAAAATACACGCAGAATGGGTCGACATTGTCGTCCCATTCTGCTTTTAAAAAAGTTTTAATATTGATTTTAAAATAAAACTTATTTAAAAAGTTTTTAAATAAGAAAAAAAATAAAAATACATGCACTATGAAACGCCACGGGCCTACCTTTGACCAAAACTTAGTCTGAAGTTTATATTACTTATTTGTCTACCTTTTTGTGGATGAGACCAAAACTTAGTCTGAAGTTTATATTACTTATTTGTTCCTTATGATGATTATTTTTCTTTATAATATTTTACAGGGTAAAAACTATACAATAGTCACGTATTTTTCAAAATTGTCCATCTATAACCACTTACTTTTTTATTATCTTACTTCACCAACGAACTATCAAATTCTGTTCCGACTTCACCAATATGACCCTAAAGTGACAATTCTACCCTTATAAAAGACTAACGACGCAAATGAGGGTGAATAATATAAGGGTAGAATTGTCACTTTAGGGTCATATTGGTGATGTTGGAACAGAATTTGATAATTCGTTGGTGAAGTAAAGTAATAAAAAAGTAAGTGGTTCTAGACGGACAATTTTGGAAAGTACGTGGCTATTGTATGGTTTTTACCCTATTTTATATATAACCATTTTATGAACTCCCTTTTTTTTTAATTAAGGATATTTGAAGAAATAATTTAACTATGAGTTTTAATCCAAAATTTTGCTATCCCGAGTTCCAAGCATTCCTTCTGCACAAACACCACTATCTCTCTTTGCATAACTATCAACTTCATTCTTATCTCTCTCTCTGCTCATTTAATCAAAGCTTGTAACCTTCTTTTTTCTTCGATATCTGCAACCTTCATAACTCTCAGAATAAAATAACCAAAAGTAATTAAATTCTTTCTTCCAATTCTTCGTCAAACCTCAAACCTAACCTACCACTACTAGTCTACTATGATAAAAGCCTACACACTCTTTACTACTGATGATAAAGTCTACTACTACACACCCTTAATAATCTCTGAAACCCCATGCAAGTATTAATCATAAGCCACTCATGATATAATCACTACTCAACACCCTTTTCTTGAACACCATCCAATCTGTCTTTTTATATCTCATAACATATTCATTTCAATTTTCAACTCAATGTTTCTAGCCTCAAAAACAACTTCAATGGCAAGTGTTAATGAACCTACATCTTTGCCTGATCTTTCATTACAAATCAGTCCTCCCGCTACTGATTGTACAACAACTGATTCAAACAGCAGCGAGAGTGATTTAAGCCCTGAAAATGGCTTAAATGTCTTTAAACATCAGTACTACCAGCCACCGCCAGATATGCGAGGTTATGTTAGCCATGGAATCCAGCTTGATCAGCCGCGACTGAGCTTGGGACTCGAGATAGGGGGTTTTAGTTATCCACAACCACATCATCTCATGGCACCTTTGCATCTACCAAGAAATGGTCTTTTTGTTCAACATCAGTTTGGCAACCAACATTATCATCATCAACCTCAAATCTTTGGACACGATTTTAAGAGGAACTCGAGGATGGGTAACCGTGTAAGAAGGATCGTTAGGGCTCCTCGTATGCGATGGACTTCGACTTTACACGCTCACTTCGTTCATGCCGTTCAACTCCTTGGGGGCCATGAAAGTATGCTTTTGATTATTTTCATATAAATCTTCGCACATAATTTCATTTCCACAACACACGATCCCTAATGTGACTTTATGAAAATAGTTCGAATGAGTTATTTTAGTCTATTGGACCGATTTTGTTTAAGTATACGTAATGGGGTTCTAATTTTTGCTTATATGGGCAGGAGCGACCCCTAAATCGGTGCTAGAGTTGATGAACGTAAAGGATCTAACTCTTGCTCATGTCAAGAGTCATCTACAGGTGAGTATCTATCTCCCCTTATTTTAGTTGGAAATTTCATATATACCCAAACATGCATTAAAAATATTGTACATTGTGCATTCAATACTTACACTTTGGGTATATATGAAATTAATTATGAAAGTAGGGTGATATATGAAATTAATCCTTAATTATATTACTCATGTACAAGACCACACTTTGTGTGCAATCATGTCATTTTAATACATCTTTTTAGTTTAAGTTAGTCGTGTCAATTAATGTTTTGTCTTTGCTGATCAACATTCATGGATAATTAAGGTGATATTTCAATCTCAATGTAGTTCTTGGGTAAATAGATCAATATACAAGAACAAAACATGAATAGTAAGGACAAAAGGGCATCTACAAAAGGGTGTGTTTTTTTTTCTTTGTCAAAGCCATAATTACTCACATATTTGTGGGATATACTCATGCAGATGTACAGAACAGTGAAGAGCACCGACAAAGGAGCAGGTATTAGATTTGGATCTTTTCAATTTATAAGGACCATCATAAATCATATATATTTCTCTTAGACCATGTGTAGTGGTGTGTAAGAGAGGATGGGGCGTTTTGCGCCATGTGGCAGTGTGGGCCATGTTGGGGCTTGGTTGAACCGGTATTATTTTCAAAGAAAACTAAGGGGCTCGGGCGTTATAAATACCACGCCTCTCGTTTTTTTTTTGGACCACGCCCGGTCGTTTTGGAAGGTGGGGCGTTTTTGGGCGTTGAAGGGCAAAAAAGAAGGGGAACCACGCCCCACTACGTATGGCCTTATTATGCTTACATATATACAAATGTCATTTTCCAAAATAAGTCCTCATCTGAATTAGTACTGTTTGTCTGGTAAATAATTGGTGGTGTATGAATGTGTTTGCAGCTGGACTTGAGGATATTGGTATGATAAATCCTAGAACATTACTTCAAATGAAGGATGGTTTGTCACCATTTGATGATAACATTGATGACACCAACAACCCATCAAGACCAATTACACTACAAACATCACAGAGGTTAGTGTGTGTGTGAGTGCCACTGAGGATCAGTACCTATTTGCAGTATTCCATATCTGTCTGCAAGTTTTGTTCTTTCCTCTTATTTTGTTTGTTCATCATCATTACATTTTGAACTTATTGTAGCAAATATGATGCAAAATTGACTTACAAAAAGGCATCTAATAAGTGCATATCAGAAACAACACATAAATGCTTGATGTCTGTAAATGAAATAAAAACATGTTTTTATCAAAATTTCTATATATATTGGCGATTTAAAAAACTATTTAACTAGCATAGTTCTTAACTTTCACCTTTATTTCCTAGATACTTTTAGTGACTTTTCTTTATAAAAGAAACAAAATGGCATATGAAATGAATCTCAAGTAAAAAAAGTCAAGGAATATCGCACAACTCCTATGTGATTAGTAGTGTTATAGGGTGACATTTGGAGAATATTCATGCATATGCTTATAATTTACATTTATAAAACAAGAATTAGTATATATATAGCTAATTCAATCTAGGGTACATATATTTGTTAAATTCTCTTTTGTATGTTTGTACCATACAATTTTCAAATAAGAGTTAGCTAGAACATTTAATGTAAAAGACATTGGTTGGCTGTCCTCTGTTGACCTACTTGTATCTGGACGGCAATTTATATCAGCCCGACGTACACATGTGGTTAAAGGTTTCTTAAATTTATGTATAACTTAAAAACACGTAATTTATTTATACCTTTTTAACACTTTAATTTTCTTATCTTAGAGGTGAGATTTCACAAGTCTTGGATGTTTAAACAAAAAATAAAATAAATAAATAAATAAAAATGATACATTCTTATTTTTTACTTTTGTTTCTCTTATTCCAAATAGGTCGCATTCAGTGTCTTGCCACCATTGGTGCTTATTGTCTGACATATAATATAGTTGAAGCTATTTATTGGTTTATGCTTGAAATAAGTGTAGATATATATATAATAATTTGAACAATCAAATTATCATGTGATTTTAGGAATTATTTGTTTCTTAAGAGTAATATCATGGTAATCAATCTTTTAATTCGCCATCCCTAGTAGTAGTTGTTAGAATATTTGTCTCGAGTCTAATTAATTAGGCTCCCAATGTAGACAAGTTTTGGTCATGTTTTTTAATAGGTGTAGTATTAATGAACGTTTAATTGATTTACATGTTTGGAACTAAGATTTGTCTGTAGCATTTCGATTATATGGAGAAAAAGAAACTTCTGAAGATGTGGTGCAATACATGTAAAGTAATTTTATTCTCTACCCACTTAAGAACTAAACCAGTGATTTCATATTTAATATGACTTGTTTATTTAACTAGAAAGAGTAAAGTGTTTACTAGTTAATTTATAACTTGCCCTCTCATGTGTTTTTTTTGTAAACTCCCATTTTCATACAGAGAGCCTTGGTCGTTGTCGATGGATACACATGATTCAAGCTTCTCCAGCCAAGAATATACGCCAAATTGCTCTACACTAGGAGCAATTGATGCTAAGGTATATATATATAGTATGCACTACTTTCAATTCAAGTTATGATTAATACATACATATATAACTTGCATGCTTATATGCATACCGATATTGGCAACTGCTTCTAAAAACTAGTTTCTTGTTTTCCCATAGATGGACGAACTTGAGGCATCCTTACACCTCACAGGAAAGGATAAGAAGTTTGGAAATAGTAGTAGGAATAAATCTTCAGATTCAGACCCGAGCTCAGATAGGTTGCTAAATCTTGAGTTCACTCTATGAAGGCCAAGTGGAAAAATGGACAACTTGATCCCAAATGAAACCGAACACTGTTGTTGTATTAATCTGACTAATAACGTACGTGCTGAAAATCTAGGCAAGCAGCGGAGTAGTGTTAAATGTTGCTTGATCCGCATATTGTGTTAACCTTTGACAATTTTGTATCATGTAGCTAGTGGAGATTAAAATGGAGAGGTGAAAGTAGGCAACCTTTAGAATGAATAATATCATTACTTTCTCGCTCTTAAGTTATACTACGTAATATAATTGCTATGAGCGGTTAACTTTTCTAAATTTTTTGTTTACATAACAAATCCCTTGATGATAAATATGGAAGCATTTCTTGAAACAGACGAGTTTTACGCAGAAAATAAATTTTGTGTCCATGTACATTTAAGAACCTGGCTATGCCCGGACTACTCGACCAGCATTTGAAACCATAATCAATGTCTTGATTATGGCCCATAAGAGATATTTTCTAGAGGAAACAAAACTTTTTAAAACCTGTAGGAAATATCCTGTGATATCTTCTCCAACAACTAATCAAAACCCGTCCAAGAGAAAATGTTTTATATTTAATGGTCTTCTGCTCAATTTTGGGCTACAGACATCAACAGAATTAATATTTGTATCAGAGCCTACCATATTTTTGGATCAGGCCCATTGATAGAATTGTCATAAGCCCATCGTTAAGGAAATGTCCATGTGATAGATCTGGATACTTGATAGTTCATACTTGACTATCATTAGGCACCCATAACATCCTACCATAGTTGTTTCATTGTTTGCTCCAATGTCACAGGAAACGCTGGCTATGCCGCGTTCTTCCGGGTCGTTCGTACCGAAACGCGGTACGATCGCGACCTGGATCGCTCGGGATCGCGACTTGGTTCGCTAGTTTCCGCGTTCCGTTTTTGGTGTTATGATTTTGTACCTTGAATCCATTTCTGGTGTTATGATTTTCGTGGTGATGGTGTTTTCCGATGGAAACTGTTTTGAAGGAGGGAAAAGGGTGAAGAAAGATGATGGAGGAGGAAAAAGCGGCAGAAAGATGTTGAAGGAGATGTACTTGTCATCTAGTATTACCCTAAAAGGCTTGTTACCTTTTGTTCTTTTTCTTTGGCCCAATTAATAACTTATACATATGGGCCAACTTAAATTATTTAAATTTAACCAACAATATTGTTTTCGAGATTTTCATGCTAATTGGGCTTTAATCAAATATATACATAAAACAATGTAAATGTTTCAACATTTGTATAAATAAAATATATAATTAAAAATATTAAATATAATAATAAAATTTATAAATATGTATATAGAATATAGAAATACCTATTAAAATCTATATATGTATTAATATAATATGGTACATTGTACCAAATTGGGTACACCGTACCAAATTATATGGTACGTCGAACCGAAGCGAACCGGAGCGTACCGAAATGAGCCTACCCCTCTTCGTACCAAATTTTAGGGACCTAGCGAACCGCGATCCCGTACCGGAGCGAACCGCGTTCCATGTGACTATGGTTTGCTCCAATGTTTTGGAAACTTGACAATGTATGAAACCAGCAGTTTTATGTTTGATGCTTCAATAGATCTTCCACCCAAGGACGTCATAATTAGTTAAAAATTACAAAATCAAATCTCTAATCATTTATAAAATCAAATACAAATGGCCAATGTACAGCTAACTAAACATTGTATGAAAATTATAAATGTCGTTGTTGATTTGGATAAATGATCTAAAGAGTGTCCTGTAGTTCCCCTGATATATTATGTTTGTGATTGTATTCAACACCTTGCAATGAATGAGACATAAGTTTTTTTTAATATTTTTTCATTGCTTTCTTGAAATAAAGAGCCATAATCAAACACTAAAATTAGGGATATATTAATAAATGTGGATGCTTATCTTTGTTTTTTTTTTTTTTTTTTTTTTTTTTTTTTTTTTTTTTTTTAAGGACAAATTCTATTAAGACATACCAGGTGGAACTTTTGACATAGAAATGCACTCTATATATGCACTGAGGTCATCTTTTATATCACATGATCATAAAATTCAAAGAAAAAATAATTCCTCATGGATCTCTTTTCCTTGCAGGAAAGTAAAACTCTCATTACTGGAGCATTAGCTATTGCTTTGGCCTTTTATTTTTACACATTGAAGCGTAAGCCGGGAAAATACTGGGCTGTACCTGAACCAAGTGGTGCATGGCCTATAGTAGGGCATATCAACATTTTCAGTGGTTCTTCAGATCTTCCACACAGAGTCTTGGCAGCCTTGGCCGTCAAATATGGGCCCATATTTACTGTCCGGCTTGGCATACATAAAGTCTTGGTAGTGCGTGATTGGCAGACTGCCAAGGAGATTTTTACCACCCACGATGCAATTATTTCCAATCGTCCAAAATTCTTAGCATCCGAGATACTGGGATATGATCACACGATGTATGGAACAGGTCCTCACAGTCCATTTTGGGTTGAAATGCGCAAGATCATCTCACTTGAGCTGTTATCTAATCGTCGCCTTGAGCAGCTTAAGCATGTCCGAATATCTGAACTGTTGGAATATGTGAGTCGGATTAGCTAGTACAACTAAAGGTGTGTGAGCCTATTGGGGGCACACACGCTAAAACATTAGAATACGTTGTATACTTCACGGTTAAAGCTCAAAGAGACTCATTTGGACACAAAATGAACTAGACAAGATACATTGCTTGTCCTAACCCTATGGCTGGATTTCAGAAGGTTCTGGAAAGCATAAATCTGTCCAGGTTCATGTCAATGTGATAAGGATTGTTGAAGAGTTGTGATAAGGCTAAAAGATGGTAGAGTTTAACACTTATCATGCTTTGTTTAAGCCTTATCAAGAGTAGGGTTAAGTGGCTATATATATACTCCCATCCCTGCTCATATGTACGATACACATAAAAAACTCTAATACACTTTACATAGTTAATTGTTAACTTTTTCCTTTCCTTTGGTCAATAGTTTCGGCTGAATAAAAAAGCATATACGATTTTTTTAGTTCATACAGAGGAATCACAACAAGAATATTTATTCTTGTTTCTTTTCAGTCGATTGTCCCTTTTTTTAATATACGGTTCGAACGTATACTTCTTTAGTATTCGGATCGTGTTTTAAGCTACAACAAGAACACAAGTTTGTTTGGTTGTATACGTGAAGTAAGCGGCTAGCATTCCGGGCGTATTTGTTTGACGTGTTTGTGTGAGCAACCATAGAGGTAGTATTTATTTGCTACTTAGTTTCATTTGCGGGTGACTACAAGGGTTAGTTTTCGATTTATTTTTCTTGTCCCTTTTATTTGTTTTATGTGTTTATTATTTGTGTTAATTCTAATAGCCAAACTAGATCCATATTCCGCTGCGTACTCGTAGTGTTAATTGATTAACATATTAATAAATCCCAACATGAACTGGAGAGCTCTATAAACAACACATACGAGCTTTGGAGGGAGAAGAGAGATGGACATGGAAAGGTATTAATAGAAATGAAGAAATGGTTTGGAGAATTTCGACCCCTAAGACACAAAATTTCATCTTTAGTAGGATTGGGTTTGCTATCCAAAAGGGGGTTGCGGCGCAACTTGTTGCGTTTGCCCGCCATCTTATTGTAATTGATATTTTCTATATTAATGGATAATATTTTCCGATATATATATATATATATATATATATATATATATATATATATATATATATATATATATATATATATATATATATATACACTAGTTGTCGAAGCCCGCCCCTGGGCGGGCATGCTTTATAAGCCCGTTGGGCATGACTTATAATTATCGTTGGCATATTTTACTATAGCGAAAGAAGGGTAGTAAAAAATGGTTGAAAGTTGTACATGTTGAAAGAAAGGGTTGTACCCATATTGCTATCAACTTAATGAGAACACCAGAAGAAAGGAAGGGAATTACCTGTGCACTTAGATATGTCAACCGAAGAACACTTGATCCATTACGAATCAAAGTTTATTTAGGTGCTTATCGGCTCATTGTGTCGTCCAAACACATCATGATTAATTGCTTATTAGCTTTTTGAAGGGTTACAACTTAATATTATGCTGATGTTATTACTATTTAGGGGTTGTTTGAGATTGCTTATTTAACAGCTTATAAGCTTATCTATAAGTTTATCCACACAGTTCTTGCATCATATTATGTACCACACACCAGTGCGATTCTCGATCATCGTCCTTATCTAGATACGTGAACATCATATAAAAAGTATAATTTAATTGATGAGGATATATTAGCATCATTTAACATTGTTCCCATTCATTTGAATAACATCATTTGATTGATTATTATAAAACAAAATCACACATAAACAACACTCTTTAATTGATGACACATATAACATCATGTGATGGATACTTCTAAAAAGTTTCATATACTTTTCGAGTCCACTGCAATGTGAAGATCTTGATAAACTTAGGGGCACCTATCTTCCTTTTATATGACTTCTCACCTCCTGTTTCCTCAAACATGCTTATCAAGTTTTGGGTCGGCTTCAACCAAGATCAAGGGACATGGTACCTACAAAATAAAAAATAAAAACCCGAGGGTTGGTGAAAGCCGTTCCGTACGTTCTTGGTTCTTGATACAAATGGTATAATTACCTTTTGCTTGAATTGTCCAATATCTTCCTAAGCTTTGACCACTGATGCATACTTGAACCTTTCCCGTGCCCTTTACACCAATAGCAAAAGGTCATGGTCATATCACTAATGCAATGCACCTTAGTGATTACACAGAAATGAGTTATCAATGAAAAGATAAGTATGAACCCTACTATGAAATAGAAGTCTAGCACCATCATCCACAGTCCTAATGCAACGCAAATAACAGACATTAAAGACATAAAGTTTAAAAAAAGTTTGCACCTTTCAACCATTGACCCATTCCATATTTGAATGCTCAGGCATAGTCGCCATCCATGTGCCTTTAGTGGTCCGCAAAAAACATACTACTGGATAGAGATATGAATCCAAAAAATTTTGATTTCGGTCTGGCAAGAAGTATGGAAGGAAGTGACGGGTGGGAACAATGATGTTATCATCCACTATGATTATCTAACCCGCTTAAAATTTGGGTCAAAAACTCGATCTCAAAAAAAGAATGTATAACATAAATGTGTTATGTCAAACACATTATACACAATTCAATGAGAACAGGAATACAAATCTCATAATAGCACCCACCCTTCGCCACCATATCCGGAAACCAAATATCAGTCATCTGTAAATTGCACCACATAGAAAGCTAAAAGGAAAACCTTAAATTTCGTTCACCCTTCGAAATCTTATATACAATAAACACCAAAATAAAATTTAAAAAAAAAAATATTTAACCATACCTGTAGTTCAAATCGTGGACTCTATGGGTTTTTTGTATTCTTGAACCAAGGCCTTCATCACAGCCTCTCTTCGGGTATACATTTGATCCTAAACACTTGACTTGCACGATCAATGTTCATGAGTATTGCTTCGTCAAATCACCAATGTAACTCTCGGATGTTTGGCCTTCACTTTTATAAAAAATCACACTGATCATATGTGGGGTTTTATTGACATGCCTTTCAAACAAAAGTAACCTAATTCGGATTCAATTCGAACAAAAACTAAAAATAATAAAATACCTGGAATTGAATATGGTTGATTAATCACGAAGCAATACAGATCAAGGTAATTGGGGATGATGATGACGGCGATTATATGAGGATGATGATGATGATGATGATGAAGTTGCAACAATGGCAATTATCTGAAGTCAATTACAGACCTGCTGCAAGGAGTTCATACTGCTATTCTGTAGTTGGTCAAGATTTGAGCTAGGCTGCATTGAATTCATGATGTTTTGTTGAGGGTTTGCATACCCTTGCAGAGAAGAAATAGAATTTTGCTGCATACTTCCCATGTTATTCTGTTGCATTCCTCCCATAGAGCCCTGCATATTTACTGTTTGCATTTGGGAACTCATCTGATTGTCATGCGATTGCGAATGTGGTTGTTGTGACTGCATATGTTGTGGAGGAAGTGCTTGTCCTTGCTGCTGTGGGGCCCCAGGTTTCCAGCTATTTGAGTTGATGACATTAACAATCTGTTTCTCGTAAGTACCTAGCTTGTCCTTATAATTAGCCAATATACTCTGCTTTGGGATTTGTAAGAACGCCATGAAACGCTCCATCATATTTTTAAAGACTTTCAGCTTCTCAAGTTGCTCATTCTTTGGGTGCTGAGGAAGAGAATCATGCTGGACAACACAAGTCATTCATTAAATTCAGAAGAAAAAATGCCAACATGAGATGTAACCCCTACAGCGAGTGCTTTAGAAACATGAGATTCTCAATTTGGTTTTGGTCTTAAGCTGTCGAAATATACAAGTGATTTTGTTTAGTCACAATTGGATGTCACTACATTGGATTTCTAAGCACGTAATCTGACTACATGATAACGCTCATTTTGTACATATTTTTATAGCGTTATTTGTGTGTTTTTATATGAAATATAGTCATGTTTATGATGGTTTTATGCTTAAAAGTTGTTGAAGATGTGTTTAAGTCTAGGTACAAGGAAATATCAAGAAAGATGAAGAAAAGCTATGAAATTCAAGAAAATATCGAAGAAAAGTTCGTCAACGAATACATGGATGCATGATATGATCATTTCTGGTTGTACGTGAGAGGATGAAAGGATTAAGTCAAGATTAGGAGCCAAAAAGTGTGTTAAAAGTTGGAGCTCTATGCTAGCTTGAAGCCAAATTATGTGAAGAAAGTTGGTTCCAAACCCAAGGTTTAAGTTTCCAGACCCAAGGTTTAAGAAAGGGAGCTCATGCCTGAGGTATAGGAATTCATGCCTGAGGTTTAGCCGTCGCCCATGCCCAAGGTTTACATTTTCATACCTGAGGTTTACAGAAAAGCTGACATGAAGAGTTGCATTAACTCTCCACTTTAAGCACCATTAAGTATTATGGCTGATCATTTGCTTCTTAATTATGATTATTGATGAAATATTTCAGTTTTAGGGGTGTCTTACAAGCTTAAATAAGACCCCTAATCACTTGTTTTAGAAAAAACACTCACAATCAAACCTTACACCATAAGGATTTGATTATACTACTTTCTAACCCAAAAGAGCTCAAAAATCTCTGCCATTCTCGAGGAAGATAACTAGTAGAAGAGGTGGAAGATTCCCTTGTTCGATTGGAGGCCTCAAAGAGTGCTACAACTCTTTCATTACTCATTGTAATTTTACTATTGGGTAATTTTCTTAATTATTAATCATGTTGAATTGGTCTAAGTTGAATGCAATTTTATGTTTTACTATGATACTTGTTATGGAATGATTCGTGATACTTGTTTGGGAATGATGTGACTAATTGTATGAATGTTGGACGTTTAGTAGGTTGGAAAAAGTGATTAATTCTATGAGTTTGTTTAAATAAATTTGTGTCCTAAAACTTGTTGGTTGAATATTGTTGGATTTAAAGGATGAAAAGATTTCTAATAATTATTTGATTCCAAGAGTTAGTGACAAACAAATTGGTATTTGATAAGTGACGAATATCAAATATACAAGTTTTTTAAACGGATTCGAAAATATTTAATCACGAGATTGGGTTGAAAAGACTCGTAAGAACCAATTTAACTAATCAACTTTTTCATACATTTTATCACAAAAGAGCTAGCGTAGTGGGATGAGATTTGGCTGAAAGGACTCACCCGTGAAACTAGTAGAAACATGGATTTTCTTGATATTACCCATTGACTAGAAGTCCTTGTGAATATTGATATGTGCCTTCTAAGTTTCACCCAAACATGTTCTACATCATATCACGATTAGTCATGATTCCTAAACAAGTATGCTTTTAATTAATTGTTTGTTTGCTTGAGTTACATTGAAACCATTGTTTGTTTAAATCGTTTCTAGTACTTTTGATTGTGACAATCTTAAGTGCTATACCATTAATGTTACTAAAATCACAACTAAGTAGTTCCTTGGGACGAACCTTATTTACCATCAACAATACTACAATTGGACGAGTATACTTGCTCGTGTGTGTTTCTTTAAAAAGATAATGGTAATAAGAATAAAAAATTTAAAATTTGAAGTGAAATTTGGAGATAATAAATAAAATAAAAATCCTCTATTATGAAACGCATCAAGTTTTTGGCGCCGCTGCCGGGGACTATGATTATTTTTAGTTATTTTTAGTATATATGATGGTATAAGTTGTTTTAGTATTTGTTTGCATCATTTTTAGTTTCAACTTTTGCTTATTTGGTATGTTTGGTTAATGATTGTTGAGTGTTTGATTGTTTGTTTTATTTTGAGTTTCCTTGATCTTTTTCTTATTAAGTTTAATATAATAATCACTATGCAATAAGATGTCGAAATCTATAAAAGAAAAAAACAAGTTTTTTAAAATGATTTTTTTTTTTGGAAAAAAGTTTGCTGTAAACCTCGGGTATGGATTTTCATGCCGCCGGTTTAGCAGTCGAAAAAAAAAAAAAAAAAAAAAAAAAATTCCCAAACCACCGGTATAGATGCATACCGGGCGGTATAAACTTTCTGTTAACCCAAACCGCCGGCCTGGTTTTCCAAACCGCCGGTATGGCTGGAAAAAAAAAATTAAAAAAAAAAAAAATTATTTTTCTTTTCTTTTCTTTTCTTTTCTTTGTTATTTCTTAGTTGTATTTATTCTTGTACCTTGGTTGTATGTAGGTTGTTCTAACTTTTGTATGATTTTCTTTTCCTCGTAGTTAATTAGTTTAATTTTGACTAACCCCTAACGTTTGATTTGGATATGCTGTTTATGTATGTTTAGTTTATTCTTAGTTATGGATTCACTTAGCGAAGTTTCGGCTTACTTGGAAAAGTTGGAAACGGAATTGATGTACGAGGGAGATGCTATGTCTAGAATGGAAAAAATGATTGATTTTGAAAAGGTGAAATTGCAAGAGAAAGGGAAGGAAGTTGAATGTATGAAATTTGAGCATGAAAAGCTTCGGGTAGTTACTTTTACTCGTGCTAAGTTGAGAAAATATGATGAACCATTTATGAGGTATTCCACACCTTGTGGAGTAGAAGGATTAAGAGCTTGGGATGCGGAATGTAATCTTGGACAAAATGATAGTTATGTGACTTTTGCTTTCTATGAAGAATTTTGAAATGGAAAATTTAAAGTTGACAAGTATAATAGGAGAATTGCAAGAGATGTGAAGATTGATATTCATGGTTTTACTTTTACCATGGATTTGGTTATTGATGAATATGAAGATACGACGGATCCTTCCGTGGTATTTGGACGAAATTTCTTGTTGGCAACCAAATGTGTTATTGATTTTGATTTGGGTGAAATGCAAGTTAGCGTTGGAGAATTACAAGATGATAAAGATGTTAATTGGCTAATTGAACAAATGGAGAAAGTTTGTGAAAATGAAGATGGTTTCAAAGGAAGTGTAGAAATGGTTAAAATGGGGAAGGCCACCCGTTTGAAGCAAAAATACCCACCCTTTAAAGGTCTCATACCTTCATCATCATCATTGCCACACCCTACCACACTCATTAAAGGAGAAGGTTCAACCAACAAAACACCCTCACTAAATGAAAAACCAACAAAAGAACCCATTGATGAAGCAAGATGTGTTGAAGAGATTACTATGAAGTTTAAAGAATTATTGAATGAAAAATCGATACTTCATGTGTTGGAACATTATGCTCACTATAGGAAGTTATTGGATGAAATTTCGGTGGAGAAAATGAAGCTTGATACGAAGAAGGAAATTGAGGAAGAAGGAGAGGAGAAAGTGATGGAGAAAGGGTTACCTAAAAAGAAAGAAGATCCGGGTAATTATCTCATTCCACTTAAAGTAAATGGAACTGTTGCAATCAATGCATTGGCAGATACGGGGGCAAGTGTTAGCATAATGCCTTATAAGCTTTACAAAATTATGGAATTGGGAAGAGCTATTCCTTCCAATGATGTCTTATTGATGGCTGATAATACAGTGGCAAAAGCTTATGGTAAAGTTAAGAATGTGAGGTTACAAATTGGATTTCAAACCTATTTGTGTGACTTTTTGATTATGCATGTACCTGTTGATAAAGAGACACCTATGTTGGTGGGACGCCCGTTCTTGAGCACAATAGGAGCAATTATTGATAATGGGAAAGGAACTATGGAAATAGATGATGGAGTAGCAAGACGAATCTACCATGCAAAGAAGAGAGAAAAAGTTTTAGCTGATGAAGAGTCGGAAGATGAAGATTGGTTGGATGTATTTGATATAAGCCATGATAATGAGGGCAATCTAAAATATGGGAAAACAGCCCCATCGTTTGATCACATTGAGGATGATATGGGAAGAGCATTGGCTATGGAGAATTACTTCAATCCATTCAAGAACATTATAGTTTTCAAGAAAATGGTTGATTTCCTTGGTTCCATGCCAATTAAGCTTAAGAATATTGAATGGATATCGGATGGGTATAGCAAATATCAAAAGATTGAAGGTGATAATGATTGGCACACTAAGATAGAGATTACTAGTCCGGGTGGACGCCGATGCACTCGTGCTTTCAAAACAAAGGAATCCGATAGAGTTCTTTCGGGGAAGTTTCATTCGGAGGACATTCTTAGGTTTGGGAGTTATTTTGACTAAACGAAGCAAGGATGAGGAAGAATAAAGAAGCTTATGATTAAGCTTGTGCTCATTTTGTTCTTATGAGTTTTTATCTTGTTTGCTTATTATTATGATGTTTGCATTTCTTTCTTAAGTTGAAGTGTGTTTTAGCTCTTGAGTATTTATAAGAATAAGTAATGAAAATGTTTAAGTTTGAGTTTAAGTTTTTAGTTTGTTTAGCTTGATCAATGATAAGGATGAATGAAATGATGAAAGTGTTTTGGAGTTGTGGAAATGTTTATTCAGTAAATGAATGTTTTTGAGAAGAGAAAAAAGAGTTTTGTGTCAAGACCCTCGGTTCTTGGAACCAAACCTACGGTCCAAGTACTAAACCTTCGGTTTAGTATGAATGTGCAGAAACTTTGAAAAGAAAAGAAGGAAAGAAAGAAGAAAAAAAAAAAAAACCCACAAGTTCATCATCATCATCATTTCAAAAGCTTGAAGTTAGAGATCAATTGAGTTGATAGAAAACCTATGGCATCAAAAAGAGTAAGTAACATCCATCCTAACTACTTTACATTGTTCTAATTCGAATTCAATTTTTAGGGTTCTTAATTGGGCGATTTTGACATAGTTTGAATTAAGTGCAATTAGTTAATGGGTTTACTAGAGATGGGTTATAAGGATTGTTTAGAAGTGGAATTGAATGAAATGATTAAGAATTGAGA
Organism: Artemisia tridentata subsp. tridentata; assembly: GCA_021014915.2. NCBI lineage: Eukaryota > Viridiplantae > Streptophyta > Magnoliopsida > Asterales > Asteraceae > Artemisia > Artemisia tridentata. Next base: position 77,404,450 of record CP139504.1, read on the forward strand.
GAGAATTTGATGTTATAAGATTTAGGGTTTATATATGTCGAAAATTTTGGGGATAATTCATCAAGATTAAATGGGTTTGATGTGGTATATGATTAAGAATTAGTGTTTGAATGCTAGATGATTAGTTATATGGACCACTATTTAGTTGTTATTAATCTTGATCTTGAAAATGAGACATGAAAGGAATTAGGAGTTATGGATTAAAAGGTAGAATTAAGATGAATTGGTTGTTGCAAAAAAAAAAAAGAAGAGAGAAGAGTAGCTGCAGACCGACGGCCGGAAAAACCATGCCGCCGGCCTGGGACCATTGATCAACCCATACCGCCGGCATAAACACAAACCGGGCGGCATGGGGAAACTGTTAAGATTTTTTTTTCTCTTTCTTTCTTTCTTCTTGTTAACCATTTTATGTTCTAACCTTTAATATCAATATTCCTCTTGTGTTTTGATTGGTTGTTTTGTAGAAGCGAGTTGAAAAAGACGTAAATGTCAACCCACTCATTGCTTTGAATGAGAAATTCGGCGACGACGAAGTTGTTAATCTTATGCCCGTGACAAGTGAACATCTGAGATGGCCTAAGTTGGGTAAAGAAGCAAAAGCATGTTACAATAGGAGATTGGCAAAGCTACAAAAGAAAGAAATTGCGGTACCTAAGTTATTGAGTGGAAATTTGTTGCGACAATATAATCTCATTGGCACTCTTAAAGACCTATGGAGGATGAGTACGGAGCATGGAGATCAAGAATATGAAGACTGTAGTTTTGAATATGCCATTGTAGGAGCAGAAAAGCGAATCTATAAAGAATGGTGTCTAGAGTTCTTCGCCACCATTTATTTCAACCAAAAGGTGAAAGATATCATGGATGAGAAATGTATATGGTTTAGGTTATGAGGACATGATCATGTGTGTACTTTGCCGGAGTTCGGGAAATTACTTGGGTTATATGACGAGGATGACTTTGAGCATGCAGATTTTGAAGATCATTTGACTAAATTAGAGAGAGAACCGGACAAGTATGTTGGAAGGGAAATATGGAATGAAATAGGAGATCCGAATAGTGTTGCACCTTTCAAGGAAAGGGATGTTCAATCACCGTTAGCCCGACTTCTACGCAAAATTATTGTGAATTCGTTTGTGCATAGGGGGCATAGTCATCACAAAGTTCTTGCGACAGATCTGTGGATAATGGAAATGCTTATGGATCCAAATAAAAATATGAATGTTTTGTGGACTTTGGCGGTATATTTGTCAAAAAGAGCGGCTATCATGTCTGATCGTGGTTTTATAAATGGTGGACACTATGTGACTAAGATTGGAAAAGCTTTAGGATATGATACGGAGGAAGAGTTGAGAAAGATAACAGTGATAAAAGAATGCGAGAAGCTTGACAAGAAGGTGTTAAAAGATTTGTTTGATGATAAACGGATGTGTTTGGTTGATAGACTTAGAAATGTGAATCGCAACCCACCACCACCACAACAAGACCAACAAAATGTTGGAGAGTCTTCGGGATTGAATGCTAGTTGGGGTGATTGGCACGCGAATTTACCACCAGTGGAAAGGAGAGAAATGAGGAGGGATATGAGTTTGATGAGAATTGGACATCAAATGGATTATTGCGCACCAATTCTCACCCACCTTGGACAAAATTGTGTACCACCTTATTCTTTTCCAATGGCATATGAACCAATTGGAGTTCCACCCTACCCTTACCCTTACACGCCTTATCCTTCGGGACATGTACCCTACCCAACATATAGCACAGGTCCAAGTCATGAAGGGTGCAATGTTAACGAGGAAGCTTTTGCGGGTTATTACTCTAATGTTGGGACGCAAAGTTATGAAGCAGGAACGTCATCAGGAGGATTAGGATCTGGCCCCTTGGTCACATATGCAGGAGATGAGACGGATGATGAATGAATTTGACTTTCATTCATGGCTCTGACGAGTTTTGAACAATATTTATGTTTTTATTCGTACTTTATCATGTTTGCTTAGTACTATTATGTCTTAGACTTATTATTATGTGTGGTTAGGATTTTTACTTTGGTTATTGGTATTGTTGCATTTTGTGTTTTGTGTTTTGTTTTGCTTATTTTTCAGGTTTGCGATACCATGAGATCATTGCTATTTCATATGGTTGGTATATTTTGGAGCTTGGAGTTTCCAACTCATGCGTTTTAACACCAAATATGGAACGCGCTTGATTTCTCGGTGATGTCATTTACTATTTTGTTTTCCCTATTTCCTTTACTTTAAAGTTAATTTTTCACATTGAGGACAATGCAAAACTTAAGTGTGGGGGAGGGAAGTAAATAGTGAAAATGATTCAATTTTTAATTTTTTGTGATTATTTTGGAATTTGTTTGTTTTTATTGCCCTTAAGGAAGTAGTTGTTTTTTTTACACATAAAGAATTTATATATTAAAAACAGCTTGAAATTTTCCAATAGCATAAAATGGCAATTTGAAATTTTTAATGAATCTCGGTTAAGTGAAAGAATCTATTCTTAGGATTGATAACATTGCTTGAGCATTTTTAGCCGATTCTACCAAATATGTGAGGATTTGAGCCTATTATTTGAAGCATATATTTTATGCTTAAATTCTATTTTCTTGCTAAGAGTGTGCCGGTGATAGAATTGATTCTAGAACTTGTACTTGTCATACATTACGAATTCCAAAGTAAGGTCACAATTTTTTATGATATAAATGAATTTAAATGATAAGAGGCGACTTAGGATTAAACCAAATGGCCTTCCATTTTACAGATATTGATATATTAGCTAGCCAAATTGGTTAGTTAATCACTAAATTTCCATGAACCCATTTGTTAGCACTCATTTTTAGTGCTAGATACCCTTAGTTCAACCCTCTGAGCCTATCTTTTCATTTTTGTTTCAACCCAGAAAAAGAAATTTTGCACCTTTAAACCTTAGCCTACCCTTTTAGTCAAGTTGAATCGATGAATTACTTGTTGTTGATCAGAAGAATTTTTGATGATTATGAGTCTACACTTTGTATTTCGAATATACCTTTCTGACGAAGACGAAGGTAGCTACTTCTTATTTGTATCTTTTTGAGGTATATGCTCATCCAAAGTGTGAAAAAAAAAAGGGAGCCAATAAGCTATAATCGTGAGAATTAGCCAATGCGCTAAAGGATGGTATGAATGTTGATCGATGGATGAATAATAGAGGAAGGATGAATTGTGATGAAAGGCTATAATCATTTGAGGATACATGGTTCGATTGTTTTTGCATCAAGTAATTCGGGTATTTGACTTGATTCTTGAAAATTATATTAACCAAAATAATCCCATGCCTTATCCCTACCCTTTTTGCTTTTGTGAAAATAGCGAATGTATGAATATTGTAGTGACCATCCGGTTTTTGAATAGTTGAACAACGTTGCTAGCGAACTAGAACGTGTTTTAGTGACCATCCGTTATTTGACTATTCAAGAATTCGTTGTTAGCGATCTATTATATTTTGTACAATAGTTATTTGAGCATAAGTTGATATTAACCCTTGGCCTAACATTTCAACCCAAATAAAAGTCCTCTTTGATAAATTAATTTATTTCTTACATGATTTGGATTAGTTTTGATACTTGTGCAAGCCTATGGTATGACATAAATCACGACTGTGCAATTGAGTGAAATATATCCCCAAACAAAAGAAATGAGTGTGAGTGAATTATATTATTCTTTTCTTTTCGTGAGGAGCTTAGTTGTGTTATCTAGCTTGATCGAGCAAGTCGTTTAAATTTCACAAATAAAATTAAAGAAATCACTTTTTGACTTTTTTTTCTACTTCGGTATTAAGGGAAATTAGTGACATTTTAGAAAATAATGGATAATGGCTATTTGAAAAATAATTTTCCAAATAATTACTTTGCTTGAGGGCAAGCAAAACTTAAGTGTGGGAGATTTGATAATGCTCATTTTGTACATATTTTTATAGCGTTATTTGTGTGTTTTTTATATGAAATATAGTCATGTTTATGATGGTTGTATGCTTAAAAGTTGTTGAAGATGTGTTTAAGTCTAGGTACAAGGAAATATCAAGAAATATGAAGAAAAGCTATGAAATTCAAGAAAATATCGAAGAAAAGTTCGTCAACGAATACATGGATGCATGATATGATCATTTCCGGTTGTACGTGAGAGGATGAAAGGATTAAGTCAAGATTAGGAGCCAAAAAGTGTGTTAAAAGTTGGAGCTCTATGCTAGCTTGAAGCCAAATTATGTGAAGAAAGTTGGTTACAACCCAAGGTTTAAGTTTCCAGACCCAAGGTTTAAGAAAGGGAGCTCATGCCTGAGGTATAGGAATTCATGCCTGAGGTTTAGCCATCGCCCATGCCCAAGGTTTACATTTTCATACCTGAGGTTTACAGAAAAACTGACATGAAGAGTTGCATTAACTCTCCACTTTAAGCACCATTAAGTATTATGGCCGATCATTTGCTTCTTAATTATGATTATTGATGAAATATTTCAGTTTTAGGGGTGTCTTACAAGCTTAAATAAGACCCCTAATCACTTATTTTAGAAAAAACACTCACAATCAAACCTTACACCATAAGGATTTGATTATACTACTTTCTAACCCAAAAGAGCTCAAAAATCTCTGCCATTCTCGAGGAAGATAACTAGTAGAAGAGGTGGAAGATTCCCTTGTTCGATTGGAGGCCTCAAAGAGTGCTACAACTCTTTCATTACTCATTGTAATTTTACTATTGGGTAATTTTCTTAATTATTAATCATGTTGAATTGCTCTAAGTTGAATGCAATTTTATGTTTTACTATGATACTTGTTATGGAATGATTCGTGATACTTGTTTGGGAATGATGTGACTAATTGTATGAATGTTGGACGTTTAGTAGGTTGGAAAAAGTGATTAATTCTATGGGTTTGTTTAAATAAATTTGTGTCCTAAAACTTGTTGGTTGAATATTGTTGGATTTAAAGGATGAAAAGATTTCTAATAATTATTTGATTCCAAGAGTTAGTGACAAACAAATTGGTATTTGATAAGTGACGAATATCAAATATACAAGTTTTTAAACGGATTCGAAAATATTTAATCACGAGATTGGGTTGAAAAGACTCGTAAGAACCAATTTAACTAATCAACTTTTTCATACATTTTATCACAAAAGAGCTAGCGTAGTGGGATGAGATTTGGCCGAAAGGACTCACCCGTGAAACTAGTAGAAACATGGATTTTCTTGATATTACCCATTGACTAGAAGTCCTTGTGAATATTGATATGTGCCTTCTAAGTTTCACCCAAACATGTTCTACATCATATCACGATTAGTCATGATTCCTAAACAAGTATGTTTTTAATTAATTGTTTGTTTGCTTGAGTTACATTGAAACCATTGTTTGTTTAAATCGTTTCTAGTACTTTTTGTGGAAAACTAGAAGGGGGGTTGAATAGTTTTACGTCTTTTTAATTTTATTATGAAACCTTTGTTTTATACTTTTAAAAACTTTAGATTCTAGTTTGTTATGAAAAATAAAACATAAATCTTATTATTAGTTATATATGTATTCTTTTAAATTGATTGTAAAAGTTTTGGTTTCTTGAATGGATTTTCAATTTGATCTTTATGTGAAGTTGACCTCTAATTAATACTAGCAATTATATAAGCCTATGTGTATGAAAGTAATGACGATGCAAGTAAAGAAATAAATAAGGTATGGAAAGATCTAACCGAGACACGAGAGATTTATAGTGGTTCGGCTACAAGGACACCTTCCTTTCCCTACTCCACTCCCCGAGCACACCTTGCTCGAGAGTTTTCTTCACAACTTCAATAAGCTCCCTTATGGCGGAGAAAACCGTACACAACTTTGGCTTACACAGGTTTAACGACACAAAGCTAAATGTCGAGTTCTAATCGTAGCTAGAACCAATCTCACAACTTCACAACACAACTTCTACACGACTTAATCACGACTTCTTCACGACTTCTTCACAACGGCTTCACGACTTCTTCATGACTTCAACACGACCGCTACACAACCTCTATGATGCGGCTTCACGACTTCAACACTATGTCTTCATGACTTAAGACTTCACGACTTCAACATGACCGCTACACAACCTCTATGCTACGGCTTCACGACTTCAACACTAGGACTTCACGACTAGGACTTCACGGCTTCAACACGACCGCTACACAACTTCTATGCTACGGCTTCACGACTTCAACACTAGGACTTCACGGCTTCAACACGACCGCTGCACAACTTCTATGCTACGGCTTCACGACTTCAACACTAGGACTTCACGACTAGGACTTCACGGCTTCAACACGACCGCTACACAACTTCTATGCTACGGCTTCACGACTTCAACACTAGGACTTCACGACTAGGACATCACAACTTTAACACGACCGCTTCATATCTTCTATGCTACGGCTTCATGACTTCAACACAAGGACTTCATGTCTTCTACGCTACGGCTTCACAACTTCTACATCACGGCTTCACAACTTCTTCATTTTGACCTCACAACTTCTATACCACAACTACTTATACAACATCTTCACTACTTACACACAACACTAATCTACAACACACACCTTACATAAAAATGAATGAATGATTTACAAACTTTGTTAAACACACAACTTAAGTAACAAAATGATACTAAGTTGTAATACTTCTAATCTTGATTGATAGAAGTATTCTTCTTTTGCACTTGGATGGTGGAAGCTTGGATCACTTGGAAACCAATGCTTAAGATTACATGATCAAAGGTTTATTTAAGATATGAAATGAGATCTACAACAGAAAGTTTTAGTGCAAAAGGGTTGAGAAAAAAATCCAGGAGAAGGCTTGTATTTATAGGGAAAAATCTGGATAGCTGGAGCCTACTGGAGCGGGGGCGGTCCCCTTAAATAGGGGGCGGTCCCCTTAATTATTAAGGGGGCCGCCTAGTAAAATTAAGGGGGCCGCCCCTACTGACCGTTGGCCAATTTTGTCCTTTTGTGGGGAAGGTTTTTCTGGAACATTTTAACTGATTTTGGTTAAAATTTTGAATTCATATTTTTATAAAAGATTAAACATTTTTATTTAATGCCAAAAATGTTTTTTAAAAATATATAAAATGTTTTTGATGTTTTATAAAAAATCTAGTTTTTAAGAAAATGTTCCTTTGATCATATAATGCATTAAGCATTAGTTTATTCATACCTTAAGTGATTTTAGTTGTAGAAGTGAATATTTACAACTAAGTACTTGTTTAATTTATAAGTTTATGTTTTAATGAGTTTACATTTTGTGATCATCAAAACATAGAGATATGAATAAATATTGATAATGTTTTTAGGCATTTATTTATGTCAACAATCTCCCCCTTTTTGATGATTACAAAACCTAAACTCATTAAACCAAAAAGTTTATTTTTGGACAAGTATTTAGTGAGTTTACATTCACTTCTCCCCCTTTTTGTAGAATCAAAAAGGTTAAGCCGACAAAATTCAAACGTGAAGTTTGTCGGGACGAAAACTCCCCCTTGATGTGTACTCCCCCTCGTTTGGGGGCACCAAGGAATCGATATATGGAATACTTGCAAGAAAAATATTAGAAGCACAAGCATATATATAGCAAAAATAAGCATGCATATAAAGACATTCATTAAAAATGTTGTGTATCAATACACAACCATCCAAGATTATATTCAATCCTACATTAGCTAGTAAGTAATGCAATCTACATAATCATTCTAGGAGTACATGATCTTCCTTGGGGCTTGCACACAAAATGGTTTGAAAAATTATTTTTGATTAAGCATTGCATATGCTTAATTTGGTGAGAATGAAGGTGGTGGTAGTGTAGTGGGTGAAAATGATGGAGGTTGTGGTGGAGGTTGGTTGTTAAGCATGTGTTCAAGGGTGTGGTGGTATTGGTGATGATGAGAAATGAGCATCAAGAGGTGTTATTGGTGATATGGAAATGACAAGTTGGGTGAATGGAGGTTCTTGAGTAGGAGGTGGAGTTGATGCTCTTGATGGTGGTGATGAAAGGTGTGAGTTGATGTAGTTATTGATGGATGAAGTGGAAGGTATGGATGAAGATGTTGTGCCATGAGTGAAGGGTGTTTTTGATGGTGCATTTGGTGCACTTGGGGATTAACATTGAGGTGGTGGTGATGGAGTTTTGGTGTCTTAGAGATGATTTTGGTGATAGCATGGTTAATGAAAATGGGTGTTTGATGGAGGTGATGGTTGATTTAGGTAAGGTTTGGGCTAGATAAAAGGGGTCGCAAGATGCAAAAGAAAAACAGTAAATTTTACTGCCCAGATGGCCGGTCCCCTTAATTGTAGGCCGCCCCCCTTAAAATTAAGGGGACCGCCTAGGGAATTAAGGGGGCCGCCCATCTGGTGTTTTCCCAGGCGACCAAATTTGAAAAATTTCCAGAAAAGGGTCATTTTTAGGGTGTTTTTGCAGCAAGCTCCATTTGAATCATGTACATCAAGAATGATTAAATAGTGGCATAAACATGTTAAATACGCATGCATACATTTAAAACATATTATGGAATAAGCATGTTATTAATCATCAAGCATGTTTAAATCGTTTCTAGTACTTTTGATCGTGACAATCTTAAGTGCTATACCATTAATGTTACTAAAATCACAACTAAGTAGTTCCTTGGGACGAACCTTATTTACCATCAACAATACTACAATTGAACGAGTATACTTGCTCGTGTGTGTTTCTTTAAAAAGATAATGGTAATAAGAATAAAAAATTTAAAATTTGAAGTGAAATTTGGAGATAATAAATAAAATAAAAATCCTCTATTATGAAACGCATCACTACAACATATTTTTCACACATAATTAAGCTGAACCAAATAGTCGATACACAAATTCAGACGGACTTTGAACTTCATGCATTCAATAGCTTTTCTGTAAATTAGGAATTAGTAACCTAATTTCATTAAGCATATGATACAGAATCCACTAACAGGTTTAAATTTTGAGGAATAAATGAAACAACCGGTGATCCGCTGGTCGCTATAGATTGAGTAGCATAAGTCAAGACCTGCTGTGAAAGTCTAAATTCTAACAGCAGGACTGCAGAAGGTATGTGCACTTTGCAAAAAAAATGGCATTTTAGGGTAATACCTATGTCCAAGTTAGTGAAAAGAGGCAAAAGATGTCTGGTTGTTCAATTTATATTCAAGAAAAAGGAATTACACAAAGGGAAATATGTTCAAGGAGAATTCACAAAAGGGAAATAATGTGAAAACCCGAGTCGTTATCCCGATGAAGATTGAATAGAATTTGTGATTTCGGGATCGTGAAACGTGTAGTGAATGTGAGATAAGATTGAGATATTTTGGTTTCTAATCTACAAATATAAAATTTAAACTTAAAACAATTAATCTAGCAAGGAAAATGATAAATTAAATCCTATATAACTAGAAACGCAAAGGATACTTAAAAACGTGTATTCCCGGGCTAATCCCGAGAATAAAAGTGAAATAAATGAAATACTAATCCTAGGGGTGCAAATTTAATTTTCTTAAGTCCTAAACGTTAAAAGAAAATTTTAGAAAAAAGAATTATATTTTTTTGATTTTTATTTTAATTTTTATGAATTAAAAACTAAGTTTAAGAAATTAAATGAAGGAAAATAGCAAAACGATTTGGAAAATTATGAAACTTTTCTGGAAATTACTTTAAACTATTTAAAAACTAGGAAAAATAAAAGTTTTGAAAAAGCTATTACTAATAAGCTATAATAAGCTGAAAACAGTTTAAAGGCTTATAAGTGAAAAAGGGTGTTAAAAGAATTTTAGTTGCAATCTATTTCGAAAAAGTCCCAAGGGCGTGCTAGATGAGGGGTGTGTGTGGTGTGCTGGGTGGCCAGGGTTCGAATCCCAGCAATGGCTTTTTTGAAAACTTATTTTTATTTTTTTTTTTTAAAACTGATTAATCACTAACAAATAAGCAATTTTCAAAACTAAGATAATTTTTTTTAAAAGCTAATTTAAACAGACTATAAGCTACTAAATTTGATCAGAAGGCAATTTGAATAGACTTAGACCAAAAAGCTAAAATACTATGATTCATATGCTATTAAGTAATCTAGGACTAATAAGCTGAATCAAATGAGCTAGGGTGAACTGAAAATAAACTAAATAAACTAAAGGGAACAAAAAGTAAGCAACAACTTAAAGCAAATAAGCACTAAAGATCTACAAATAAGTAATCAAAAACTGAAGCAGTCCTACTGATGCAGACCAAGGGGGCTGCTGAGGTGCTGATAAGGGCCCTCAAAAGCACTCAATAAGCACTCTAAAACATCCAAACAAATCAGCTTTAGTTAACCAAGCTACCAAGGAAGATCAGGACCAAACATGAGCTTATAAGGGCTTATGTTGAAGCTTATAGAGATGGAAAACTAAAGCTTGTTGGGCTATCTAGGGCTGCAATTTGCAGTCTGCTGTGACAGAATGAGTTTGCAGACTTTTTTCAATTTCTGCAAATGTTGACTTAAATGAACTTTGAATGATCCTAACTTACTGATAATGATGTAATAATCTATATTAAGACTGATTTAAGCTTTAATAACTATTTATGCAACTAACCTAATGATTTTGAAACTCCAAATCCTAACAGTTTGAGCAGACTTGAGATTAAAACCTCACTTTGACTTTTTGCCAAATAACCTATAAGTATTATGCTGAGATTGACTCTAATATCCCTAATGCAACTTATATAAACCAAGCAATCCTCAATCAAGCAGTTAGAACACAGTAAACTCTGCTGAACCAAACACCCTTTATGAAACTGTGGTGAACTTATTATGAAGCAACTTGGTTATATCACCTATGGAATCACTATTTGAGCTAATATTATGTTGTATTAAACTGGTATAAGCTATAAATCACAGATTCAACCCACTAATTAACTACTTACACACAAATTGCAAAGATGACAATATTGAGACAGTTTTAGAAAATTTTGAACACAAATGTTGAAACAAGCCTCTAAAAGACTACAACTACTCTAATAAGCTAACATAAAATGAAATAAGCTAAAAATGGATAACCAAAAAGCACAGAATCACAGATCTACACTATTAAACTATGCTATGCAATTTAAGACTAAAATTTCAAAGGATTGACTCACTTTTGGCCTTAGCTTAACAAAGGCACCAACTTAATGGCAGCTACAAGCTCCTAGCTTATCAATGATAAGCTAGGTAAAGTCCATCTTGCCCCTCCATTGCGGGCAACTTCCAAAAGCTTTCCACATATTGCAAAGGTATAGAATTTGATGTATTGGACTGTTTTAATGACTATTAAGCCTCACAGAAGCTATACACAGCTAGTATGAGCTTATATGAATAATATATAAGCTTGTGAAAGCTTATGAAAACTATTTAACTATATTTTTTTTTATTTTTCAAAGGTTTTTTCAATTTTTTTATGTTTTTGATATAAAATGAACAACAATGAAATTTTAATGTTTAGAAAAGCTAAAAAGGTTTATTAAAAGCTATTGAAACTGAAAACAAGCTTATTAAACTACTATTAAACTAATTTGAGAATTTGAGTAAATAAGAGCAATACGAATTAAAAAGGAAACAAACTCAATTTCATTAATAAAAGCTTGAAAACTATGCAAGATGAGATTACATACTACCTTAAACTGAAAATTAAATGGACAGCACTAACATAACCCTAATCTAGACTCTAATAATCGACTCAAAAACTAGAAACCCTTGAATGAGGAGGCTGCTGCTATTTGTAGACTCCAATTAGGGTTAGGAGCCTTCTGGGAAGCTTCAGGAGATCCATTCACGACCCTTGGATCAAACTTGGGCACCAATCCCTTCATCCACAGCCGTTTGATCATGATAAGTGGAGCTTGAGCCAATGACCTTGTTGGGAAATGCCACGCTGGCATTCTCTTGTCACATCATCAGTTTCTAGAACGTTTTTAAGTGAGGTAATAAATGAGTGAGTGCAGGGTAAAAGGTGTGGAAGAAGATGTACATTAAGGGGTAATTTTTTTTGGCGGGTAAGTCTGTTGTGTGGGTTGACTGGGTATTGACTACGGGTTAAGTGGTATTTCGGGTTATGTTTGATCCGGTTCAGGGTTTAGTTTTTAGGGAATGGGTTAGTGGGCTTATGTTCTTATTTTCCTTGGGTTGGATTAGTGGGATAGTTTTTGGGTTGGATTAGTTCTTTTGGCAGGAATTTTTAGGATTAGTTATAAGTTTAGTTTTTTAGGGATTTTTGGTGAAGTGGGTTTAATGGTTAAGGGAGTATTTTTGTAATATGCTGAATTTCTCACCAAGGACTATATTTGTAATTTTTCAATGATCCAAGGTCCGTTCTTCAAAAATATTATCTTTGACGAATTTTTCCCGGCTTCGGCTCTATAAACATCTTTTCCATGTCTCGTGCCTGTGTTTTCCGGATTTTTCTTCGTTTTTGTCCTTTTTCTTTTATCCGTTGCCTGCATAGAAACAAACACAAAAACACAAATATCTTTGGCATTTTGGTTAGTTTTTGGTCGTTTTGGTCTTAATTTGGTCAAGAAAAGGTATGTGTTTAAGCACATACCAAAATCCCCCAGACTAAGATATTGCAGTGTCCTCACGCAATGTTATAAAAACACGTTTTTAAAACCAAAAATTTCCAATATCTTTTTACTAACTTTGAGAAGTAGCAAAATTTTCAAAAGAGATTAAGAAATCTTTAGGTTCTAAAAACTCTCCATTTTTCCTTATTATTCTATTTTTATATTTTTCTATTTTCATATGACGGCTTTGTTGACAATCATTATCTATCAATAACTTTTAGGGTCAACGAGTAGGAAACACGATTTATAAAGAAGTGACCATACGGATAAAATTCGTCGTCCCTGATTTTTCACGAGTCCCCAAACTAAGCTTAAAAACGAAATCATTGTCTATTTACAAGTTAGATGCCAACACTACCCATGGAAGTTACTTGTGTAATTACCTCTTGCTCCCATTTTCCTATTTTGCCTCTATTTATTTTATTTTTGGCGAGAAATGAATTGCTTCATATTTTCTCGTTTCGATAGGTTTTTAGTCCGATAAAGATACTAAATTAAGACGCTAAGTAGTTTTCAATCTTCTCTCGAGAACCGTTGCTTTGAAAATAAGGTCCACATCAAGGTTTTTATTTATATTTTTGACTTTTTCTATTTTTCATTCATCACTTTTTTTTTTTTTTTTTTTTTATTTATTTTTTTTTTATTTTTTTTATTTTTTATATATCACTAACTTTTCACTTGCGTACCCTAAACGACGGAGCTTCACGGTTTAGTTCAAAGACCTTACACTTTCCGGCATAAAGGATCAAAGGGCCGTTACAACGGAGTGTTCCAAGACTCTAGACATTCCTGAAATGAGGATCCAAGGTGGTTAGACCAAGACCTCACACTTTCCTGAACTAGAGGTCCAAGGGCCGGTGCAAGAGGGTAGCCAAGACCTAAACGCCTTCCGGAAATAAGGATCCAAGGCCCGATCTCGAATCCGTAGCTTAGAGCACTTAACTTATTATTATTAGACGTATTTATTAAGTAACCTTGATGTATACCCAATTTTTAAAGCAATGATTCTTTTAAGAAGACCAAGAACTAATCATCGGCAAAACCTAACATCTTTAATTATTCTTACAGTTATATATTGTGAAACAATTTTGCTGGAGCAAAAGGCCACAAGTAACTTCGATGAGCTCTAAAGAGAACCAACTACTCTACGCTTAGCATCTAACTTCTAAATAAACTTTATCATTTCTCGTTCTTCGCAAATTTAAAATCTTAAATAATAAGATCCGCGAATGCTTAGCCTTATAATCAAGCCATGCATATATAAAGTCGATATGGGAACTTGCAAACTCTTAAAAAGAATTCGCATTTTATAGCTCCTTGTGTAAAAGACTAGCACGAGCTTATAGATTATAAATGGTTAAGGGGACAAGCTAGGGCTCAACACGCCCGGTCAAGTCAGAATTTTATTCCTACTCTCACCAGCGGAAAGTCAACAAAATGTCAAAATTTAATCTATTTTTACAAAATTTTTTAAAATTTTCTCATTTTTTTGGATTTTTTCAATTTTGGTGGAAAAACGGGGTTGCATGAGTAAACGGCAAAAATGCAAGGAAAAAATCAAATCGAAAGATTACCCCCCAGACTAAAATGAGACATTGTCCTCAATGTCTTAAAGGTAAGGGTTCTCCTACATAAATCTAAGGTCGTTTATTAATTATGCCAAAGATAAACGTTAAACGATAAGATTAAGGATATCGGATGAGCAACGAGTGATGAAACTCGAGTGGAGAGAAGTGAAGCATGAGCACGAGAGTCTTCATTATTCGGGCAAATCCTGGACACACAAACAACCAAGAAACACAAGATATGGAAGAGGTAGCCCTCCTCACGTTTATTAAGAAAATAGAAAGAAGATAGATGGATAAGCATGGGGTGCCTCCCACGAAGCGCTTTGTTTATTAACGAGTCACGTAGCTTGACTCGTCCCCGAATTTATTTGTCCATGGGGAAAGTTTGGAGATCCGGGACAACCATGGATGGTATGTCCCCTCCAAAATAGTGCTTCAACCTATGACCGTTCACCTTAAAGTTTGGACCGTCATTTTGAGCTAACTCGACGGTTCCATATGGAAAAACTTGAGTGATGGTGAACGGCCCAGACCAGCGGGTTTTGAGTTTACCCGAGAAAATCTTTAACCGAGAATTGAAGAGGAGGACTCCATCACTAACATTGAAAATGCGGTTCTTAATCTTGGAGTCATGAATCCTCTTTGTTTTCTCTTTGTAGATCAAAGAGTTCTCGTAGGCCTGATCCCGAAGCTCATTTAATTCATTAATTTGGAGCTTACGGTGATCTCCCGCGGTCTTGAGATCAAAGTTGGCATGTTTTAAGGCCCAGTACGCCTTATGCTCGAGCCCGATGGGCAGATGGCAGGCCTTTCCGTAAACCAGCTTGTAAGGAGTACACCCGATGGGTATCTTGTAATCTGTTCGGAAGGCCCATAAAGCATCATCCAATTTGTCGGCCCATGAGGCTCGGTTTTCACCAACGGTTCTTTCAAGAATACGTTTCAATCCACGATTCGAAACCTCGACTTGTCCGCTCGTTTGCGGGTGATACGCGGTAGAAAGTCGGTGGGTAACACCATACTTGAGCATAACTTTTGCAAATTGATCATTGCAGAAGTGGGTACCGCGATCACTGATTATAGCACGAGGAGTTCCGAATCTGGAGAAGAGATTTTTCAAGAACTTAACAACCACTCGGGCGTCATTAGTGGGGAGCGCTTTTGCTTCAACCCATTTCTACAAGTAGTCGACAGCCACGAGTATATACTTATTCCCTCGTGAAGACGGGAATGGCCCCATAAAATCGATGCCCCACACGTCAAAAATCTCGTAGACTTGAATTGCATTTTGAGGCATCTCGTCTTTTTGCGAGATTTTTCCTTGACGTTGGCAAGAGTCACATGACTTTACTAAGTCGTGGGCATCGTGGTAGATTGTCGGCCAATAGAACCCAGAATCAAAGACTTTTTTAGCGGTGTAGCTGGCACCATGATGTCCCCCTGTGGGTCCATTATGGCAAGCCGTGAGGATGTCAACGGCTTCTTGGCCATGCACACACCGTCTAATCACTTGATCAACACATATTCTGAATAAATAGGGGTCGTCCCAGAAATAATGCTTAACATCTTTGAAAAATTTCTTTTTCTACTGGGACGACATCCCTTTCACCACAAAATTCCCCGCATGATAATTTGCATAGTCGGCAAACCATGGGGTACTTGGATCATCCTTTAAAGATACCATCCCAAGTGTCTCGAGAGGAAATGTTTCGGTGATTTCCTTATTCTCGAGATCACTTTGATGGGGATTTTCAAGTCTAGATAAGCGATCAGCGGCTAGATTCTCTGCTCCTTTTTTATCACGAATGATGATATCAAACTCCTGGAGCAGAAGAATCCACCAAAGTAATCTTGGCTTAGCATCTTGCTTAGCTAAGAGATACTTGAGAGCAGAATGGTCCGTATACACTATGCTTTTGGATAAGACAAGATATGGTCTAAATTTCTCAAAAGCGTAGACAACGGCCAACAACTCTTTCTCGGTAGTAGTATAGTGAGATTGAGCGTTGGTCATTGTCTTGCTAGCATAGTGTATCGGCTGAAAGTATTTTGATTTGTGTTTCCCCAGGACTGCACCAATAGCATAATCGCTAGCATCACACATTAGCTCAAAGGGCAAGTCCCAATCGGGGGCAACCAATATCGGAGCTTCAGTCAGTTTCTTTTTAAGAACCTCGAATGCTTCGATGCATTCGGGAGAGAAGAAGAACGGAGCATCTTTTTCAAGAAGATGGGTCAGAGGCTCGGCAATTTTAGAGAAGTCTTGAATAAATCGTTTGTAGAAATCGGCATGACCAAGGAAACTTCGGATTCCTTTAACTTTAGTGGGATGAGGTAGTTTTGGGATCACATCGACTTTGGCACGATCTACCTCAATCCCGGCATTTGATATTTTGTGGCCGAGGACAATGCCCTCTTTAACCATAAAATGGCACTTCTCCCAATTTAGCACAAGATTGGTGTCTTTACACCTTTGCAGCATTTTGTCTAAATGGGAGAGGCACGAGGAGAAAGAATTTCCATAGACGGAGAAATCATCCATAAAGACTTCCATTGTCTTCTCGATCATATCGTGAAATATGGCCATCATGTACCTCTGGAACGTGCCCGGAGCATTGCACAAACCAAAAGGCATGCGTCGGTAGGCAAACGTTCCATAAGGACACGTGAAGGTGGTCTTTTCCTGATCTTGGGGATCAATTGGTATTTGAAAATACCCGGAAAAGCCATCAAGAAAACAATAGAACTCATTTCCCACCAAACGCTCAAGCATTTGGTCCATAAACGGAAGAGGGAAATGGTCTTTACGGGTAGCATCATTGAGTTTTCGGTAATCGATACACACTCTCCATCCGGTGACGAGACGTGTGGGGATTAACTCATTCTCTTCATTTGTTACAACGGTCATTCCACCCTTTTTGGGCACACAGTGGACCGGGCTAACCCATGAGCTATCAGAAATAGGATAAATCATTCCTGCGTCAAGGAGTTTGATAACTTCCTTTTTGATGACATCATGGATTTTCGGGTTAATCCGTCTCTGTTGCTGGATGGCGGGTTTAAAATTATCTTCTAGTAAGATTTTGTGAGTACAGAACCGAGGGTCTATGCCCTTTATGTCGGAGATCTGCCAAGCGATGGCACTCTTATGCTTTTTAAGCACGTCTAAGAGTTGGGTCTTCTCCTCATCTTTAAGGTCTTTAGAAATGATGACGGGATATTTGTCAGTTTCTTCTAAGAAAGCATATTCGAGATGAGGAGGTAAATCCTTGAGCTCGAGCTCCGGAGGATTCTCAGTAGACAACTTTACTTCTTTGATTTCTTCTTTTTGAATTTCTTCCGGAGGGAGAGAAGATGACGGATCACTATTAAGTAACTTCTCAAGGAGAAGAAGGTCTCCCTCCGGGTCAAAGTCTGAATCATCAATTTGCGGTGAAACTGATTCATTCTTAAGACAAGCCTCGATCTCTTCCAAGATGAAATCACTTCCCTCAAACGGAGTGAGGGAAGGGGAAGAGTCGGAAAGAATTGGTTGAGAAGAAGGAGTGGGATTGCCACTCGAGGATTTATAGGAAAATCCAAGAACTTCTTGAGAATACTCCTCCGAGGCAACATCAATCACATCGATTCGATTAACCGAGACGGAATCGTAATTGGAGGAGTATTTGAAAGTTCGGTCGAGGTTAAAGGTTACGGTCTCATTATCCACCCTTAATGTGATTTCTTCCCCATAAACATCAATCAAAGCTCGCCCGGTCCTCAGAAATGATCTTTCGAGAATTAGAGGAACCTGGGGGTCAGCATCAAAATCAACCACCACAAAATCGGCTGGAAAATGGAACTTCCCCACCTTGACAAAGACATCCTCGGCTATTCCAAGTGGACGGGTTATGGTCCGGTCCGCAAGCTCGAGGGTCATGCAAGTGGGGGTAAGTTCGGGCAGAGAAAGTTTTTGCCAGACGGAGAGCGGCATTAAGTTGATGCTTGCACCAAGATCGGCCAAGGCGTAGCATTCAACCATCCCTAGAAAATCACATGGAATGAGGAATTTTCCGGGGTCTCCAAGCTTTTCCGGAAGCTTTTTTAAGAGATAACGGAGTTTTTGCCAGTTCAAATAATTTATCCTTGTTGCTCAATAAACCTTTGATGGTAGAAGCAAACTTAGGCATCAGAAGCAAAGCATCCGCGAAGCTTATATCAAAATGCAAATCTTGAAAGATTTGAAAGAATTTCTCCATTTGATTTGAAGCTTTTTCGCGGAGCTTTTGATCATTCAATCTCGAAGGATAAGGAAGTTTGGCTTTTACGGGAGCTTTTTCGGGCTCAAGCACATCCTTAGGTTTTGATTGTTGGACAACCGGAGGTTGGACGTCTTCGGTCCTTCCGTTATTAGTAGGAAGTTCCGTGTCCTTTGTTGCCTCGGTCTCACGGTCGACTACCTTGGGAGGTAGAGAAGAAGAGGTAGTCGGAGCCGTGGGTCCATCATATGATACACCACTCCTAGTAGTGATCGCTTTAACATCGCCCCTCGGGTTAGCGATCGTATTGCTTGGAAGAGTTCCAGAGCCCGAGGGTCGATCATTTAAAGACTTCTTGATTTCAGTGATTTGAGTCATCATTAACCGATTCATTTCTTCTTGGGCTTTTTGTTGATTTTGATTTTGAAGAATTAGTTGTTTTAACAACTCATCCGAGGGCGATTGATTTTGCACAAATCCTTGATTTTGATTATTGTTAAAATTTGGCCCTCGGTTGTTTTGATTAAAACCCTGATTGTTATTTTGAAAATTTCCTTGATTTTGAACTCGGTTATAATTCCCTTGGTTTTGAAAACCCTGGTTTTGACCTTGATTGAAATTTCCTTGATTTTGAAAACCTTGATTCATCCGATTTTGTTTTTGATTATTTCTATTTGGCACATTTTGATTTTGATTTGCATTAAAGCCGGGTGGTCCGAGAAAATTGTTAGAACGGTAGCTGAGAAGATTACGGTCTCCTTGTGGTTGGTAACCGTTACCTCCCGTATTGAAGGTTCCCGTAGCAGCATAAACGTTCTCTTGAGTGTAGCCACCGGCGGCTGGGCACTCAAAATACGGATGTGGACCACCACACGTTTCACAACTTTGATTAACAACATTGACTTGATTGTTTTGATTAGTATTCTGATTTTGATGCATTCTTAAGAAGGCAGTTGACAAATCATTATACTTTTTGGTGAGTGCAGCTATTTCGGAGGAAGAAGAAGTGGTAGATCTAGTTGACTCATTCCTCTCGGTAGAGGAATCCCAATAATTGTGGTGGGTAGTCATGTTTTCAATGAGATCATAGCACTCTTCGGGGCGTCTTTTCATGAAAGTTCCTCCGGCTGCAGCATTGATCGTATCACGGTGTCTCAATGTTAAACCATTATAGAACGTATCTATTATGGTTACTAGTAACATATTATGATTTGGACACCGATCAATCGAAAGCTTATAGCGTTCCCATACCTCAAATAAGGATTCATCGGGAAGCTGACGGAATTTGCTTATATCATTCCTCAATTTCGTCACCATCAACGGTGGGAAATATTTCGCCAAGAATTTTGAAACCATTTCATCAAAATTGTGAATTGAATTCTTGGGAAGACGATCAAACCATGCGGTGGCATGATGCGTCAAGGAATATGGGAAAAGATATAAGCGAAGGGCGTCATCGGAGACCTCATTTTGTTTCATGCTCTGGGTGACGGTAATGAATTTGTCAAGATGCTTGTTTGCATCGTCACCCGGCAAACCGTGAAATTGGCAAGAATTTTGGACTTGTTGGATCATGTGATGTTTAAGTCCAAAATCTGCGGCTTGAATATTGACGGGGGGCAATCGGGCCACCACGTCCGTGCATTGTGGGTTGGCACAACTCCTCCATCGTTCGGAGATCGGGAGCTGGCCCTGGATTTTGATTACCACCATTGTTTTGATTGTTGTTCATTTCCTCGGTTGGAAATTCAACACGGTGATTGTGACGGAATAGTCTCTCGGGATCTGAGAGAGGTGAAATAAGATTGTGAGAGGAAGAACGGGTGTTCATACACCAAAAAGACACAAAAATTTGAAATAAAAAATAAAATTTGAAAATGAAAATATTTTTGGATTTTTATATTTAAGAAAATAATCACAATATTTTTGGTATCGATCCGGCAACCGATATTCGTTTCTTTTAAGACTACTCGCAGAGTGGCGGAAGAGAAGAATGGATCTCTTTTCGGTCTGCAATTTAATGTCAAGACCTCCTTAAACCCCTTTTATAGGTTGTAGTCGTAAAATAATCCGAACACAATTGATTTCTCGATTGTTTTGTTGTTTTTCGATTTTTTTGGTATTGTAAACACTTTAGGAAAAGTGTTTGTGATTTTTTAATTTTTTTGGATTTTATATTTTTGAAAATATTTACGAAGAAAAACGATAACTTCCCGGGAGAAGGATCTTCAAAACACGAATCGAAAACGGAATCACGAATTCACGTCAACCCTCCCCGGCAGCGGCGCCAAAAATTGGTTGTTCAATTTATATTCAAGAAAAAGGAATTACACAAAGGGAAATATGTTCAAGGAGAATTCACAAAAGGGAAATAATGTGAAAACCCGAGTCGTTATCCCGATGAAGATTGAATGGAATTTGTGATTTCGGGACCGTGAAACGTGTAGTGAATGTGAGATAAGATTGAGATATTTTGGTTTCTAATCTACAAATATAAAATTTAAACTTAAAACAATTAATCTAGCAAGGAAAATGATAAATTAAATCCTATATAACTAGAAACGCAAAGGATACTTAAAAACGTGTATTCCCGGGCTAATCCCGAGAATAAAAGTGAAATAAATGAAATACTAATCCTAGGTGTGCAAATTTAATTTTCTTAATTCCTAAACGTTAAAAGAAAATTTTAGAAAAAAGAATTATATTTTTTTGGTTTTTATTTTAATTTTTATGAATTAAAAACTAAGTTTAAGAAATTTAATGAAGGAAAATTGGAAAGCGATTTGGAAAATTATGAAACTTTTCTGGAAATTACTTTAAACTATTTAAAAACTAGGAAAAATAAAAGTTTTGAAAAAGCTATTACTAATAAGCTATAATAAGCTGAAAACAGTTTAAAGGCTTATAAGTGAAAAAGGGTGTTAAAAGAATTTTAGTTGCAATCTATTTCGAAAAAGTCCCAAGGGCGTGCTGGATGAGGGGTGTGTGTGGTGTGCTGGGTCGCCAGGGTTCGAATCCCAGCAATGGCTTTTTTGAAAACATATTTTTATTTTTATTTTATTATATATTTTTTAAACTGATTAATCACTAACAAATAAGCAATTTTCAAAACTAAGATAATTTTTTTTAAAAGCTAATTTAAACAGACTATAAGCTACTAAATTTGATCAGAAGGCAATTTGAATAGACTTAGACCAAAAAGCTAAAATACTATGACTGATATGCTATTAAGTAATCTAGGACTAATAAGCTGAATCAAATGAGCTAGGGTGAACTGAAAATAAACTAAATAAACTAAAGGGAACAAAAAATAAGCAACAACTTGAAGCAAATAAGCACTAAAGATCTACAAATAAGTAATCAAAAACTGAAGCAGTCCTACTGATGCAGACCAAGGGGGCTGCTGAGGTGCTGATAAGGGCCCTCAAAAGCACTCAATAAGCCCTCTAAAACTTCCAAACAAATCAGCTTTAGTTAACCAAGCTACCAAGAAGATCATGACCAAACATGAGCTTATAAGGGCTTATGTTGAAGCTTATAGAGATGGAAAACTAAAGCTTGTTGGGCTATCTAGGGCTGTAATTTGCAGTCTGCTGTGACAGAATGAGTTTGCAGACTTTTTTCAATTTCTGCAAATGTTGACTTAAATGAACTTTGAATGATCCTAACTTACTGATAATGATGTAATAATCTATATTAAGACTGATTTAAGCTTTAATAACTATTTATGCAACTAACCTAATGATTTTGAAACTCCAAATCCTAACAGTTTGAGCAGACTTGAGATTAAAACCTCACTTTGACTTTTTGCCTAATAACCTATAAGTATTATGTTGAGATTGACTCTAATATCCTTAATGCAACTTATATAAACCAAGCAATCCTCAATCAAGCAGTCAGAACACAGTAAACTCTGCTGAACCAAACACCCTTTATGAAAATGTGGTGAACTTATTATGAAGCAACTTGGTTATATCACCTATGGAATCACTATTTGAGCTAATATTATGTTGTATTAAACTGGTATAAGCTATAAATCACAGATTCAACCCACTAATTAACTACTTAGACACAAATTGCAAAGATGACAATATTGAGACAGTTTTAGAAAATTTTGAACACAAATGTTGAAACAAGCCTCTAAAAGACTACAACTACTCTAATAAGCTAACATAAAATGAAATAAGCTAAAAATGGATAACCAAAAAGCACAGAATCACAGATCTACACTATTAAACTATGCTATGCAATTTAAGACTAAAATTTCAAAGGATTGACTCACTTTTGGCCTTAGCTTAACAAAGGCACCAACTTAATGGCAGCTACAAGCTCCTAGCTTATCAATGATAAGCTAGGTAAAGTCCATCTTGCCCCTCCATTGCGGGCAACTTCCAAAAGCTTTCCACATATTGCAAAGGTATAGAATTTGATGTATTGGACTGTTTTAATGACTATTAAGCCTCACAGAAGCTATACACAGCTAGTATGAGCTTATATGAATAATATATAAGCTTGTGAAAGCTTATGAAAACTATTTAACTATATTTTTTTATTTTTCAAAGGTTTTTTCAATTTTTTTATGTTTTTGATATAAAATGAACAACAATGAAATTTTAATGTTTAGAAAAGCTAAAAAGGTTTATTAAAAGCTATTGAAACTGAAAACAAGCTTATTAAACTACTATTAAACTAATTTGAGAATTTGAGTAAATAAGAGCAATACGAATTAAAAAGGAAACAAACTCAATTTCATTAATAAAAGCTTGAAAACTATGCAAGCTGAGATTACATATTACTTTAAACTGAAAATTAAATGGACAGCACTAACATAACCCTAATCTAGACTCTAATAATCGACTCAAAAACTAGACACCCTTGAATGAGGAGGCTGCTGCTATTTATAGACTCCAATTAGGGTTAGGAGCCTTCTGGGAAGCTTCAGGAGATCCATTCACGACCCTTGGATCAAACTTGGGCACCAATCCCTTCATCCACAGCCGTTTGATCATGATAAGTGGAGCTTGAGCCAATGACCTTGTTGGGAAATGCCACGCTGGCATTCTCTTGTCACATCATTAGTTTCTAGAACGTTTTTAAGTGAGGTAATAATTGAGTGAGTGCAGGTGATGCGGTGCGATGTGTCGTTACGGTTTAGCAGTATTAATGCCTACTCAAGTTTTAAATTTATATTTAGCCGACTTATCAATAACACACACACTTAACGAGCAGTGTACCCGGTCAGTATGAATATAATGGTAAGTAGAGTGTCGATCACTAAGAGTGGAACGTATTATCTCGTTATTCTAATCAGTATTTTAATATATTAAGTTAGCTATACAACCTAATCTAACGCAAGGGGGTTCAGCCTGGGAGACTGGTACGATTTGGTTGCAATTAAATAATAAACTAAACCAATTGGCACGAATCAGCGAATAGCACACACGTACACAGATAAATACTCGAGACAATAAGAAGATCTGTCCTGATAGATAAGTAGTTTGTCACTTGTTTTATTGCTAGTTTTATATGAAGTGTATAGTTCGATGCAACGCACCGAGATTAAGTCATTTCTCGTTGGTTCTAATCTTATCGGCGAGTAAAACCTTAATGATTACTTATGACTATCCTATTTATCTTTCTTCCTACTTTTCTACAGACGATAGAATGCATAGGCGATCTAATAAATAGGCGAGGGCAGAGGCATGGCGACCCGATCAACGCTCAGCTAGACACAGAGGTTATCAATGCACTAATAAAAGTCACCAAAGACATCAACATATAAACTTTAATTAATGAGAAAGCAGTTTTAAGGGAGTGAAATCTTTCCGTTGTCACATTACACAAGCCACCAATCTTGATGAATTAAAGTTTACTAACACAATAACACAAAACTACTTAATGAATTAAACACATGCAGCACCTTCTTACAGCTCTTGTATCTTCGTTTGGGTGTGTCTTGTGCTGCCTATTCGTCTGAATTCGTCCTAGGTTTATGTACTTTGTACTTCGTATATAATATTATGCCTTTCGAATTCGTCTGGTCTTGGGGTATTTATAGTTTCTGTCTAAGGGTAAGATGCGGCGCATCTAGTAAGTAGATGTGGCGCATTGACTTAACTTTGCGTGGGGTCCAAGATTATAATATTCAGGAATATTCGTACACCGCCAGAAGATGCGGTGTAACTCCATAAATAGATGCGGCGCTTGTCCTCTTGTATCTTGGATCGTATCTGGTGAAATATTGATAGTGATGCGCCGTATGTAATAAGTGAGATGCGTCGCATCTGGAGCAGATTTGTCTTGATCTTGTACATTTTAGTAGACTCTTAACTTCTTGCATATTTTGCTCCATAATAAGTCCAAAATCGCCAAGTTTCACCAAATGCTTGTTTTTACCTGAGAATTACAAAAGTAAACGATTAAGTATCAATCCTCATACATAATATAATAAAACAAGTCAAATAATTAGGATAAATGATAGTAATAAAATGTACTTATTTGAGTTCATCTGCAGGGTAAAAGGTGTGGAAGAAGATGTACAGTAAGGGGTAATTTTTTTTGGCGGGTAAGTCTGTTGTGTGGGTTGACTGGGTATTGACTACGGGTTAAGTGGTATTTCGGGTTATGTTTGATCCGGTTCAGGGTTTAGTTTTTAGGGAATGGGCTGGTGGGCTTATGTTCTTATTTTCCTTGGGTTGGGTTAGTAGGATAGTTTTTGGGTTGGATTAGTTCTTTTGGCAGGAATTTTTAGGATTAGTTATATGTTTAGTTTTTTAGGGATTTTTGGTGAAATGGGTTTATTGGTTAAGGGACTATTTTTGTAATATGCTGAATTTCTCACCAAGGACTATATTTGTAATTTCTCAATGATCCAAGGGCCGTTCTTCAAAAATATTATCTTTGACGAATTTTTCCCGGCTTCGGCTCTATAAACATCTTTTCCACGTCTCGTGCCCGTGTTTTCCGGATTTTTCTTCGTTTTTGTCCTTTTTCTTTTATCCGTTGCCTGCATAGAAACAAACACAAAAACATAAATATCTTTGGCATTTTGGTTAGTTTTTGGTCGTTTTGGTCTTAATTTGGTCAAGAAAAGGTATGTGTTTAAGCACATACCAATGTCCTTTTACTTAAAAAAAAAATAAAAAATAAAAAATAAAAAACTGCCCCATCATAGTTTAATTATCTAGATGTTGAAATATGAGGAATCACATTATTGCCATTGGTAGTTTGGTACGCAACTTTGAGTCTTTTAGCAGTCTTTTTAACCGACTCTGGGCATCTTTTCCATGGTCTAGTATATCCTGAGCAAAAGTTCATTATTGAATGTAAATCATTCTAGCTTTAACTATTTTGTCAGTTTTTGGTGTAATACTGACTACTGAACTCTCTATTGCAATGCCTTACATCTATTTTACCTAGCAATTACGGAATCTGAGATATCCTATCCATAGCTCCCTGGAACTGGGATCGCTTCAGTATGATGTACTCTATTGTTCGTTTCGATGTACCCTTTGATTACTAATTAAAATTCTCGATATGTTTTATAAAATGGAAAAACACCCGTGCAGCAAACTGCATCTATGCTTGGGTGCTGCAATGTACAAATAAGGGACTGGTTGTGTATATCTTAAAGTATTTATATCTAAGCAAGTCTCACTAGTAATAGTCTCGCACCAACACAAAACTCAAAAGACATAAAAATGAAAAACATGTTAAAATGACAGTACTTGTACCGATGCAAATTAGTTTATCCTTGGCCATTTTCCTTCCCCATTGTCAACAACATTTTCATCTAAGTTTTCCATTGCATGTCTTCTTATCTATGAAAAGATACTTGTTTAGAATCTGAATTTACTTCAATTCTTATACTACTTCATTGAGAATTTTGGTATTTGGGTTCAGTTCTTAGATTCTTTATTTGAAACCTGGTTCGGGTCTTATCACAAAACTGATAATTGCAGCTTCGAATCACAATAATCTGTTTCAAAACACAAATCAACATACCTCGTAAATCTCAGTTATTATCTTGACCACCAAATCATGATGACACTATAGCTCATTTGAAGCATTTGTTACTTAATGCGTTAAAAATTAGTATCCTCTTAGAGACCACACTTAATAATATTAAAATGAAGGCTTAACTCAATGGAATAACTACTAACCTAAGACCCATTTCAAAATGTAGCACCTGCCGCCTGTTGCCTCTACATCTTCTGGCACCCTGGACAAACGATGACCAAATAAGCAAGGTTTTCCAACAATTCAGAAAGAAAATAGTGAAACACACAAAGATGCATGTGAACAGGGATAAAATAGATGTAAAAACACAAAATAAGAACTTTTCCTGTTTCAAATTTCACCCCATTCTCAAATCTTCTAGGAATGCTATAACAGGTAAATGTGACACGAGGATAAAAAAAAGGATAAAAATGAAGGTAACAATGTCGAACTCATCAGTATACGCTGTGCAAAAATCAGTCAGTGATGACTGCCAACATGCAATCGCTAGTTTTCAGTGACGGCTGCCAACATGCTGAACTCCATATCTGCTTGCAAAACCTACAACTTGTTTGTATTGTTCCTTCTAAAATGACATATCCTTGTTTCCCGGACTACACTTGAGATGAATCTACGACACGTCTTTCCTTTCCAGATCTCTATTTTGACAATTTACAGTACCTGACGTTTAACAATGGAACATACAATTTAGTAAGATATGGGTATATGGTGCAACGTAGTTTAAAAAATAGAACATATGTTTATGCAATGTTTGTTGTGGAATTGAGGAGAAGAGGAAAGTAAGTAGGTACCTTCAATGTTTCTTGTTTTGACTATGTGCGAAAGTGTATAACTTCATCATCTACATTAACAACTGATTTATCTTGCATCTCCCCTGAATTTTCCCTAAATTGGGGGATCATAGAATTGGAGTAAATATTTTGACTATCTAGGGAAAGTAGCTTCTTAAGATTAAAGGGATTTAAAAATTACGTAGCCAATGGCAGTATACTCTTCGGTGCAGCGACGAAGAAAACACGGTGGGTACCTCCAATAGAAAAAGAAAAGCCAAAGGTGCAAATGAAATCATTATCTGATAACCGCATAATCGAAAAAATGAATATGTATACCTTGTCTGGCCCGCGTAGACTGATTCAATTGTCTTATTCACTGAGAAATATTTGAGACCGAAGAATGACACTGAACTGCAACTACATATAGGTTCATTATACTCATCTATGAAACATGAATCATAAACCAAAAGTAAACAACTTAATGCTGATCACCAGATACTGTGATAAACCCGAAGTGACAGACCTCTGGTAGTAGGCGGCCGGTTACCATCAGACGCAGAGTCGGGCCCGAACTGTGGTCCAGAAAAAAAAAAATACAACATAAGTGATGTTATGAATTGCATGTTGGTTAAGTTTTGAACTGATTTCTTTTAAGCTAAATTCTATTTTACTTGCGCCTTCCTATAGTGGGCCTAAACTTTTTTACTTATCATAGACGTATATATAATTAAAAAGTGTGAGGTGAATAATTCCAAACAGACCTGACACATGAGGTTTCAACCTATTTCTCATCCTGTCTACTGCGCCCACGGCGAAACATGTCTATCCCCAACTAAGGAAACAATTGATAAAGTTTAAATTACCTAAAAAAATGGTCCTTCATAATATGGTAGAGTAGCTTTCCATTGAATGACCATATGTTGAAACCAATTTCCATCTCATGCACCGAAGTAACTAAAGTTGCAATATACCTATAAACATAGTGATGCGTGGGTTTTGCAACCTTACAACAGGTTTTACCTCTCGAGGGATCTCAAGAGGCTTACAACCCCACCAGGCAGTGTACCTGACCGATGTAGTATAGTGTAGTGGTAAGTACGGGGGATTGATCGTTCTCCACAGGGAATAGTGTTCGTTAGGTGTGAAAGGCTACTCTAATTAGGTCTAAGGGTTGAGGAAGATTCTTTTTATGTTTTTATAATTTTATGAAAGCAAGTAAAATCTCGGGTTTTGAAGGAGTGGGCGGAATTAGTTGCTAGTCAACTAACCCAAATTACTACAAATGCAAATAAAATAAAATAACAAAAATGAAAAGTGGTGAGAAACTTATGTGTAGAGAAATGTGTTTACTTAGATTTCCTTACTCCCTAACTATCTTTTACCGGTTAATTAGTGTGCATTAGTCGCGTGGATGACGGGTGTATTCCTTAATACCATTCGTGGGGTGGCGTACTTACTTCCCCAAACTCTACAAGCTCCTACTTCACTCCTATGTCGAGCCGGCTAGGAAGCTCCTAACATGGGATCACTAGAATTCGCTTGTGCATTAAATACAACCATAAAAACCTTTAGTACGCGTTTGGTTCATGTTTCTTAAGACGTTCAAGCAAGTTACCGAATAGGAAGTTAGCCAGTTTTCTTAAGCCTAACATAGATAAACAATCATCCAATACAACTAACAACACACTAACAACCAATAATCAATAGCTAGGTTTCATTAGATCTAAGCAAACACAAGATAAAATTAGCCTAACATGTTAAACAAAAGACAAGCATAAGATAGAATCAAACAACACATAGACATATTGAATGATTAATTGATAACTTATCTTTCAATGAAACATGGAAGATCTCAAGGCAAAAAGCCCTGAAAAAGTAGCTAAAATCGTCTTAGGGTTTTATCCCAAAATTCCACACACTAAGCTCTCCCTTAATGACAAAAAATTAGAAAACTATATATAGACTTTGACATCTGACGGCGTCACCTTATGCATTGTGACGCCGTCACCTCGCCGCTTTTAGGGTTCCCGGATGACCATCTTGACGCCGTCCCTCTTTAGCTCTTCAAAAATCCATTCTGGCTTATCAAGGCTTGACGCCGTCGGACCTATATCGTGACGCCGTCCCCTTATGATTTAAGCCGTGACGCCCTTGATTTAGTTAAAGCGTGACGCCGTCAGAATTCTCATGCAAACTCACTGGCCCGTCATGAGTAAATTTCACATCCAACTTTTCTTGCCAAGGCATGACGCCGTCTGGAGTTAATGTTGACGCCGTCAAAGGTGACTTTCAGCACAATTTTGAGACTTTGCCGTTTTCTTCACTTTTATGCTCCAAAAACGTCCAAAATGCCTCCTTTTCCAGATTTCTCCTCAAAAGTACCTAAAATGACAAAAGGAACGATTTAGGGCAATATTTGATCAAATAAATACGATTTCGGGCTTAAATGACCCCTTAAAAGCGGTACACTTTTCGCCTCATCAAATACCCTTACACTTGAGATTTGCTTGTCCTCAAGCAAATGCGCTTTTATTCTAATCAAAATACAAGTTAGGGGTCATTTAATGCAAATATAAAGGTAATTACAACAAATAATCGTTCCACTTCAATCATAATAAGCACGGAGATTTATATACTAGCACCTCACAA
The DNA here is from genome assembly GCA_021014915.2 of Artemisia tridentata subsp. tridentata. Taxonomy (NCBI): domain Eukaryota; kingdom Viridiplantae; phylum Streptophyta; class Magnoliopsida; order Asterales; family Asteraceae; genus Artemisia; species Artemisia tridentata. The sequence continues at coordinate 77,434,327 of CP139504.1, forward strand.
GTAGTGTTTAGATACTCACATCTCTCAAGTGTCATCAAAATAAATCTCATAAATGAAAACGGAAAATATCTCTCACTACCTGTCATAGCAAATAGATTACCATAGGCTTGGGAAAGGATCGAAAACCTCCTCCACTAGGCGTAAGCACCTAAGATAAACTATCAAAGAGGGCTTTTAAATGGGTTATAACGTTAGGTGTAGGGAAAAGGAGAACACGGTTTGGTTAGATAAAGGATATTTTACTGGTGGCGAGTTAAAAATCTTGATCAATTACATGTACTATACAACGTTGCTAAGCCAAGACTAGACTCGATCTTAAGCTAATGAAAGAAAATAACAAAACATAAACATAAAATAAACATAAAATGAAACGGGATGGTAGTCCGTATGTTTTTTTCTACTTTTTTTTTTTTTATTTTTATTTTTTTTTTTATTTTTTTTTTTCTTGATTTTTTCGATTTTTTCGATTTTTTTTTTTTTTTTTTTTTTTTTTTTTTTTTTTTTTTTTTTTGCATACACTTTTGCCCTACCATCCAAAATGATACATCATAGGGGCATTGCATCCCCTTACACTTGAACTTTTACATAACTTTACAAATACTAATCTAATGACTCGAATTAAGATAATTGAAAAACTTGGAGTACTTTTAAAACATTTAGCACATATGGGGGTAATAAATGATGTTCTTCCCCATTACTCCATTACACTAGTACTTTACCCATGAGTCCCAATCGTCCCAAAACAATATGTACAAGGATATGACTCGACTTAGCAACCATGTAATCAATTAGATAATTAACTTGGGTTTAAACAAATGTTGTAACAATAATGCACTAAAAATGAGTGCATACAAGGTAGGCTAAGGCGATTTGGGTGTACATTTTAGTGGGGTGTAAACAAATTCTTCCTTTAAGTAAAATGCTTAAAGGTCGAAACGAAAAGATAGGCTCTGAGGGGTGTACTAGGGGTATCGTGTACTAAAAATGAGTACAACGCAAAGGGTGTGGGAGAATTACTTGACCAATGTAGCCAATGTAATTATAACAAAAACACAGGTGTAAAACAATGGGTTAATCCTAATGCCTCTTATCATGTAGTAAATCTAACTACACGAATGTAGTCTCACTTGTGGCCTTGGAATGGTCCTAACGCAAGTTCTAGAATCTAAGTGCTACCGGTACACACATCATAGCATAAATGCTTTTCCTACCAATTCTAGGGGTGAACCTCACATATTTGGGGTGGAAAATTTTTTTAGTGGTACGGTTTTTGTGCTAGTCATATAACTCCTATCCATGAGACGCTTATTAAGATCAAAGTTTCACTCCTATATGTTGTAAAAAATTTTAAATTTGGCACTAAAATTACCTTAACAAGTATTTCTCTCAGTTTTATTACACATCTACCATCAAACAAACAAAAATCAAGCGCAATTGTATTCTCAAAAATCGTACTTTTACCCTCCCCTTACACTTAAGATGAACATTGTCCCCAATGTTCAAATGACAAATGTAAAAGCATAAAGTAAAAGAATGAAATCAAATACTCCCCTGATTCGCTCGTTGGATAATGAAATTACACGGTTAAATCTTCCTCCAAAGAGAATGTTGAAGCTCCATGACTAATGCATCGCCATAAGCTTGATTCCAAAAAACATCTCCTTGTCCAAAATAACCTGTTAAACCTGAGAAAACAAACACGAAAACCTGCATAACATCGGCGGGATAAAATCTATATATAAGGATATAATGCTTGTGGAATGATAATTTTGCAGATTCCTGGAGATTATAAGTTGGAGATTTTAATAAAAACTTTTTAAAAACAAAAATTCCAAAAATTTCTGAAAATTAAATCTGACGCCGTCAGGTTATAACCCCTGACGCCGTCAGAAATGACCTGACAAAAATTCTCATTTTAAGTTTCCGGAAAATTTCTGGAAAAACCTTTACCTTACTTCCTGGAAATCCTGCAAAACATCATTATGACTCGATACAAGCATTTGACTCAAACAAATACGGATATGTATGTTAATTTATTATTATTACGATTCATGTTCATATGTGTTCTAATAAACCGATTTAAATTTCCCTTACACTTATCTTTTGCAAAATACCTTTATATGTAGTTAAGACGAAGTTAAAAACAAAATAAAGCATTTTCACAAATTAGTTTTGAACATGAATCAATAAGAATAAAAATTAAACACACATACGGAAACAAATAAAATCAAACAAACAAATAAATAAACACACAAAGCAAATAAAACAAATAAAGCTTGGGTTGCCTCCCAAGAAGCGCCTTTCTTTATTAACGAGTCTTGTAGCTAGACTCAAAGTCACGCTACCCTATGTAAGTAAGCTCGTCATCAAGGACGTCTTTAGGGTTAAGCTTGGATTGAAGTTTCCTATTGGTCCGCTCAGTACGATATGTCTTTTCAAACTTCTCTCCATCCGGGTCATACAATGTCATCTTGATATGCCATGACCCATCTCCATCATTGGGTGGTTTATCCCAATTCCACTTATGATCATCTTCCTCACAAATCCACTTATTCATTCCTAGGTTAATTGGCAAAACTCCTAGGAAATCAATCATCCTTCTAAAAACTAGAGGGTCTTCAAATGGATCCAATTCGGTGTCCCTAGCCAAGAGTTGCTCTACCGAATGCGTTCGGTTAACAAAGTCCTCTTCTAGGTAAAATGGGCGTTGGGGTCCTATGAAGTCTCTATCGATCCAAGGTCCATATCTAGATGGTCTCCTATTTAATTCTAACCAATGGGGTGTCGGTTCCTCACTAGTATCATAGGCATGTTTCTTAACATCATAGACTGACCAAGTATCCCCTTCTCCTACCGCTATCTTGGATTCCTTACAATCAATCATAGCACTAGCGGTCGCTAAAAATCCTCTACCTATCAACAAGGGGCATGTAGGGTCGCTAACCATATCAAGGACGTGGAAATCGGCTAAAATGGTTAGTTTTCCAATGTGCACTAACACGTCCTTAACTACTCCAACCGGGTAAGCAACACTCCCATCCGCTAAACCTATTATCACCTCGGTTTCTTCAAGTTTTCCAAGTTTTAGAGAGGTGTAGAGAGGTAACGGAAGTAGGTTAAGGCTTGATCCAAGATCGGCTAATGTGTCATAAGCCTCCGAATTACCGATCTTGCAAGGTAGAACAAATAAGCCCGGATCATCTAACTTCTTAGGTAGCTTGTTTTGAACAAAGGCGGTCCCTTTTTCGCCTAACTTGAGCTTCTTCTCATCAACAACCGGACTTTCAAGGTGGAGCTCCTTGAATTCTTCGTCAAGGTTTTGAGTGGGAGGTGTTTCAACTATGTTGTTGACCAATTTGGATGTCATAACTTCTTGGTCATTTGGAACGACTTGGGTTTGTTTGAAACACGTGCTCATGGAATTGACCGAATAATATTGTGGACAAGAACTAGGGGATGAAACCGATGAAATAGCGTTGACGTTTAGTTTCGGGTTCTTGACCGTGTTGCTAGGGAGTGCTCCCATTTCTCGGTCATTGAGGGCTTTCAACAAGGTGTCAATCTTGTCGGTCATCTCGCTTTGTTTCTGTTTGAAATCGGCTTCAAACTTGGCTAAACGAGCTTCTTGAGATGCCATAAATTGAGACATCAATCCTTCAAAGTTATTGGTACTACCATTGCCGGAAGGATTGTTGTTGAAAGTACGGTTCGAGTTGGAACCGCTTGATTGGAAACGATTAGGTGGGTTGGAAGAATTGATTTGTTGTGAGTTTTGGTTTTGTTTCCACCTAAGGTTCGGGTGATTTTTCCATGAGGGGTTGTATGAATCACCATAATGGTTTGGCTCGGGCTTGAAAGTGTACCACTTGTCTCCCGCTCCGTCGGTACGCGAGGATGCGTAGTCCACAAAAGCTTGTTCGGGGAGTTCCATGCAATCACGAGTGTCGTGGGGACCACTACATAACTCACATGAAGAAGTGATTTTGTTCACTTGGCTTGAAGGTTTAGGAGCCTCGTAGGATTTCATGAGAAACTTGACTTGGTCTTCAAGTTCTATGATCCTACGGTCGGAAGTGCTTGAATTGTTCAAGGGCAAAGATATTGCCTTGACCGTTTTATTCAAATCACGGGGATCACTCCAACTTTCGTTGTCATAAAGAGCAAGATCCTCTAGGAGAGCCCATGATTGTTCCGCACTTAGATCACGTAGCTTGCCACCGGCCGATTGGTCAATGGTTTGCCTCGTGGAAAGATTGATATGGTCATAGAAGATTTGGACTTGGAGCCAAAGTTCTATGCCATGGTGAGGGACTTTTTGGAGTAAGTCCTTGAATCGAGTCCATGCCTCGTAGAGAGTTTCGCCTTGACGTTGTTGGAACATCAAGATATCATTCCTTAGCTTGGTAGTTCTTCCCGGTGGGAAGAACTGAGCAAGGAAACGAGTGGTGAGATCATCCCAAGAGGTAATGGATCCTGCGGGTTGACGTTCTAGCCACTGACTAGCTTGGTCCCGCAGAGAGAATTGGAAGAGACGCAATCGGGTCGTCTCTCGAGTGGCAACATCAAGGTCTATAGAATCAACGATTTTAAGAAAGTCCTTGAGATGTTGATTAGGATCTTCAGAACGAAGTCCATGGAATGCGCATCCGCTTTGCACCAACCGGATGGTGTCGGATCGCAAGGGTGTGATATTGGCTCCTTGAGTGAGCTCAATGGTATTTCGATAGCCATGGTGGCTAGGACGGGAATACTCTCCTAAAGTACGGGCTCTAGGAGGTGGTGGTGGTTGTTGTGGTGGTGGGTTGTGTGGGTTAAGGATATTACCATCTTCCATGATGTCGGACGGTAATGGTTACGAACAAAGACACGAAGAAAATAGATAGACTAAAGAAAACCTAGAAAAAGAAAATAAAAATCTCACTAGAAAGGAATCTAGTGAGTAGACCTAATAGAAATAAAAATTCAACCTAAACAATAACTATTCCCCGGCAACGGCGCCAAAAACTTGATGCGTGGGTTTTGCAACCTTACAACAGGTTTTACCTCTCGAGGGATCTCAAGAGGCTTACAACCCCACCAGGCAGTGTACCTGACCGATGTAGTATAGTGTAGTGGTAAGTACGGGGGATTGATCGTTCTCCACAGGGAATAGTGTTCGTTAGGTGTGAAAGGCTACTCTAATTAGGTCTAAGGGTTGAGGAAGATTCTTTTTATGTTTTTATAATTTTATGAAAGCAAGTAAAATCTCGGGTTTGAAGGAGTGGGCGGAATTAGTTGCTAGTCAACTAACCCAAATTACTACAAATGCAAATAAAATAAAATAACAAAAATGAAAAGTGGTGAGAAACTTATGTGTAGAGAAATGTGTTTACTTAGATTTCCTTACTCCCTAACTATCTTTTACCGGTTAATTAGTGTGCATTAGTCGCGTGGATGACGGGTGTATTCCTTAATACCATTCGTGGGGTGGCGTACTTACTTCCCCAAACTCTACAAGCTCCTACTTCACTCCTATGTCGAGCCGGCTAGGAAGCTCCTAACATGGGATCACTAGAATTCGCTTGTGCATTAAATACAACCATAAAAACCTTTAGTACGCGTTTGGTTCATGTTTCTTAAGACGTTCAAGCAAGTTACCGAATAGGAAGTTAGCCAGTTTTCTTAAGCCTAACATAGATAAACAATCATCCAATACAACTAACAACACACTAACAACCAATAATCAATAGCTAGGTTTCATTAGATCTAAGCAAACACAAGATAAAATTAGCCTAACATGTTAAACAAAAGACAAGCATAAGATAGAATCAAACAACACATAGACATATTGAATGATTAATTGATAACTTATCTTTCAATGAAACATGGAAGATCTCAAGGCAAAAAGCCCTGAAAAAGTAGCTAAAATCGTCTTAGGGTTTTATCCCAAAATTCCACACACTAAGCTCTCCCTTAATGACAAAAAATTAGAAAACTATATATAGACTTTGACATCTGACGGCGTCACCTTATGCATTGTGACGCCGTCACCTCGCCGCTTTTAGGGTTCCCGGATGACCATCTTGACGCCGTCCCTCTTTAGCTCTTCAAAAATCCATTCTGGCTTATCAAGGCTTGACGCCGTCGGACCTATATCGTGACGCCGTCCCCTTATGATTTAAGCCGTGACGCCCTTGATTTAGTTAAAGCGTGACGCCGTCAGAATTCTCATGCAAACTCACTGGCCCGTCATGAGTAAATTTCACATCCAACTTTTCTTGCCAAGGCATGACGCCGTCTGGAGTTAATGTTGACGCCGTCAAAGGTGACTTTCAGCACAATTTTGAGACTTTGCCGTTTTCTTCACTTTTATGCTCCAAAAACGTCCAAAATGCCTCCTTTTCCAGATTTCTCCTCAAAAGTACCTAAAATGACAAAAGGAACGATTTAGGGCAATATTTGATCAAATAAATACGATTTCGGGCTTAAATGACCCCTTAAAAGCGGTACACTTTTCGCCTCATCACATAGTTACCATGTGAATATTTGTTCATTTCAACAAAGACTATGTAGAGCATTAGCTACCCATTATGATTTAAAAGTTACCTTCCAGTAGGATCCCATTCAATGTTTGTTGCCTAAAAATGCTCTGCAGTAGCCATAGTTTCAAGCTCATCCATGTTGAAGAATTCCAATTGACCATTAAACAACTTCAACCCAGCCAAAATGACAAATCTGCCATTTGCTGACCAGAAAAGAGCATTCGCCTGTCTTTGCTTGAGGGTTGTGAGCTTTGACACTTTACCTCCCTTCATTGAGTAAAAACTGACATCGGGCAGTAATACCTCTACATGATTTCACGATGTCTAAGTCAACTGAATTGATAAAAAAGGTAACTATTGTTTTGTTGGTCTCTGTAATTGAAAAACCAAATCATCCATAACAAATCACTTTTTATTCAAACGATAAAAATAACAAAATCTATAAAAATAACCTAATATTGATTTCACGATGATTTATTTTGATTTGTTTGTAACTCACTTTTTATTCGAGGAGGCATGATAGATTCTCTGGTAGTGGTTGTAAACAGCAACTGAAAGCACCTGCCACATTGTCCATATTGGATAAACGTTACAAACTGATGTTGCATAACAATAAAGATATTAGAAAGAAAAAGTACCAATTCACTTGCCACAAGTCTACAGATAATCCTAATATTCAATGGGAAGACTAAAAAATTTGGCCACAAAAAAGAAAACTAACTTCGTTAACAACATAGTAAATAACGAATGTAATGTTTGACATTCCATTTCTATAGTGTGTTTCATGCATTTTATTAAATGTTGTTTTTTTTTGCCGACACAGGGGAGGGACTCATACATTAACCTCTAAAACACCAAAGGAGAGACAAACGATATACAGTCCCTTCATCGCCTATCATGTCTATAGGTAAAACTCCTTGATATGCAAATCAGCCCAAGCTATCTCAAGCCAGTCCATAGCTAGAGAAACTTCTCAATTTTTGCCATACAACCTGCTTTGGCCTTTTCTTCCTAATAAAACCTTATTAAAACAAAACTGAAAGTAATTCTCAAATCAATATAACATGTTTTACCTAAATAATAGCTTTGAGCCCGAAATCCACTTTTGAATCTGACTAAGCCCTTTTCAAATCATCAATTTCCTTTGTTCATATAGCAAACAACGTCTCATGATAAAAGACAATAAAAGCACAATCTGTTCTTATACTTTGAAATTTTAAGATTTTATAAGCAGACTACTTAAAACCATATTAGTCTATCCTCAAATCGAAAAAGTAATAACATTATAAGCTTTAAGTAACAATGGCAGGAAGATAGATAGATGATGTACCTTCCATTGGCGAGCTTTTTCGTGCTCAATAATATCAGCAATCTCAGGATCCACAACTTCAAGTGGAGCATTCAATTGCTTTGGCCACTACAATATTTCAGAACAATAGCATAACACACTTTAAATTTTACTAAAAAATCAAACAACCAACACTAACATATCAATATATATATATATATATATATATATATATATATATATATATATATATAAATATATATATATATATATATATATATATATATATATATATATATATATATATATATATATATATATACTCACAGTGACACTAGGCCTTTCTTTCTCGTACACAGCCTCGCTAGTGGTCATAATCAATAAATCCAGTGCTCTCATCTAATCTGTAAGGCATGGTCTCAAAATAGATAGATACCGCTGATATTTTCTTTGTATCGGTCTGAAAAGTATAAAATCAGACAGACTTTATGATAGAATGGGCATCATGCTATATAAGAATGAATGGATGGTTAAGTACCTGATAATCGTGTGACAAATGTCCACCATGAGGAAGATCAAGAGCCATGATTCTGTCATGTGCCTTTAATAAGGCAGTGTAGACTTGGAAGTTAGCTGGTGACCATGAAAGAGGTTGCACATTCACTGCATCATAGAACAGAATTAGAAACATTGTGGCTATGTATGATCACATATGTTATGAACATATATATATATATATATATATATATATATATATATATATATATATATATATATATATATATATATATATATATATATATATATAAGATTTGAGTCATTAACAAAGAACATATATTATAGTTGAAGTAAGTAATTGGAAATACCTGATAAGTATGTGCATAAGCCGATGCTCGTTCTCAATGAATAGCAGCCTCTTGTTTGCTCTCTAAATCGGCTTTGGTTTCTACTTTAGAATCTCTTTTGTCATCCCATGTGCTTCCCAACTGTAATCCTAAATTCATTAACATTCGATAGGCAGCATAAACCATCGTAGCAGTACCAATATCAAGAGCAGCATTAACTAACATCGATAGCAGTACAAACCTTAGTCACCAAACCAAACAACATTAAGTTGCAAAAGCAGTATTAACCTCGATTGGCAGTACTAAGTAAACACACAGCAGTACTATTTTACTATAATGACCAAGCAGCATTAATGAATCTAGAGCCGCCTGGCCTTCCAATCCAGTTCCAACAATGCACTTCTTCGACTGAGAAAGAGGGACTGCTTGGCGTTGCATGTTAGAACTCATTAAAGCCCGATTCGCATCATTATGCTCGATAAAAGGAATGAACCACTAAATCTTCTGATTTCAACATAAAGTGTACCATAGCAGATAAAGATAAAATCTTGGACATAAAATTAAAACGAAATCATAGTTTTTGTGCTTAACTGTAACTAAAAACTAATGTATCACAATTAATTAAAAAAACTGAACATAAATTGAATCGGAAATCGAATTAAATATATACCTTGGATTAGCCTGAAATTCAGAAAGAAGATCGTACGGAGTGAGATGAGAAGATGATGGATGATTTGTTTGTTTGGTGTGGCTGCTAATGAAGATGAGAAGATGAGAAGATGATGGATGATCGATGTTTTTTTTTTTTTTTTTTTTTTTTTTTTTTTTTTTTTTTATGTGAGATCGGATAATGTTTTAGGGTTTAAGAGGTGTATTCAGCAAGTTTAGTATTAGATAATAGTGTGTTTTCAAAAACGAATATAAAATTTTTAATGCCTTTAATAATTTTGCTGGATATCAATTTTAGTTTGTATTGTGTATCACAACTGATGATTTGGTTCATTGGTTGAGGTGCTTGCCTGTTGAGTAACATACCCGGGTTCGAATCCATGCTCATGAATTTTTGAAAAAATAAATTCCGAAATTCACAACCCAAAATAATGCTTATGTAGCATCATTGTGTTGACATTGAATAAAAATATGATGAGGTGGTATTCCATGTCATTGATGATGTCATATACATCCTGTTATATATATGTTATAGATATGAATGTGGTTCTTAGAATGGTTGCTGGAAAAAGGTTTAATGGAGCTACAAATCCAGAAGAAGAGAAAGTGATGAATAGGTGTCGTGAAATTATGAGGGAGTTTTTTCATCTCTTTGGGACTTTTACAGTGGCGGATGCACTTCCTTTCCTAAGGTGGTTGGATTTGGGTGGTCGTGAGAAAGACATGAAAAGAGTTGCAAAAGAAATGGATTTTTTTTTTGGAAGGTGACTTTCATTTTTTGGTTGGAGTCACAACCTGCCACTTTAGCAGGCCATCATCCACCACATGCCCAGACTATGTTGTCTGAACCGGATCCACACTGGGCGTAGTGGGGACCACAAACGGCATCCGCCCGAAAACCGTACCGCCACCACACGACCTCCTCGCTGGAGTAACGGCCGGATGAAAACCGGGGCGGCTCAAATTTGAACCTGCGCAACATTGGCTTACAGGCTCTCCTCTTCATTGCCTAATACCAACAGAGCTTGTGGTCCACAAGTGAGGACTTCCCGGTATGTCACCCACCCGGTACTACTCTCACCCGTGGCACGCTTAACTAACTAAGCTTCAACCACTAGACCACAAAGGTGTTAGTTGCAAAAGAAATGGATAGTATGGGGGAAAATGGCTAGATGAACACCGTAAAAATGGGAAATCTTTACAATCTGGTGAGGAGAAAGACTTCATGGATATGATGATATCGGCTGTAGAAACTGGCAGCCTGTCAGAATATGATGCCGATACTATTATTAAGTCTACATGCATGGTATGTTGTGTTTGGAAATCCTTACTTTTTCGTTTGTAGATATGTCAAGTAGTTTACGTATTGCAGATTTTAATTGCAAGCAGGATTAGGGGTGTCAATTGTAACAATTCGCATTTTCAAGTTAATTTCTATTCCTGAATTTTTATTATTCATTTTTACTATTCACTTTCACTATTCATTCCCGAAATTTTTATTTCATATTCTCGTAAGTTAAACTATTTTAATGATAATCCGAGAGTTTGACACTCGTCGGATCAGTTCTGCAAAAATCACGAAACCGTGTCTGAGAATTTCTTTAAGGTTTGAACGTCGTTTAGGCACCTCGATATGTTCCCACAACATCACAAACAAGAGAAATGCAAGTTTTTAACCTTCCGTGACATTCTCAGGAATTTTGGAATTTTACATTTTCTGAATTTGCGTTTTACTCAAATTACGCATTTTCAGCTTACGATTTCCAGTTTTAACAATGTTTAAGCAACCCGATGAAACTTCTCACTCATTTTATATTTTAATATGGATTATAATGATAAGTTTAATCATTTCTACAAGTTTCTTATTTTTACGAAACCCGGTTTTACGTTTCGTGACTTAACGACATAAAGTTAGCAATTAACGGGGCCAAAACTCACTCCGTAAGCTAGATAAGGCCAAGGCAACTTATCTAGTCACCATAGCCTTATCTTGGCCGACTTAAGAGGAGTCACCAAGCCTTGGTGGCTTAGTGATAAAAGTATTGATCCTTTAGATCAGTTACAAGTGTAAAATGACTAGCCTAAGTCTTAGAAATATCCCAACTCTTGCACCTCCACACTACACCTTCCTAACCTCCTCATTAGCCTATAAAACCCCCTCCTCTCTCCTTTGTTGCAGCCCCTTCACAACACACAAACACTCTCATAGTTTAGTTTCTAACTTCAAGATTTCCTACTAGTTTCAACCTTCAAGTAAACTACATCTCAAACCCTTGCAAGTTTATGTGATCTTCTTGAATTGAAATCCATTTAAGTCACCAAACATCTCTATATAAACATCTCAACATCAAGTCCTTCAAGAATACAAGAGTGTAGAAGGATTGCCAAAGTGAAGAGATTATTGTTCAATCAAAGTCCTAATCCTTGTTCTTAACTTTCTTTCTTTAGAAAGCCAAAAGTTGTAAGAAACCCTGACACACTCTCTTGCTCAACATCATTTTCATGCTTCTTATACTTCATTTATGCTATATATGGTCTTTATATTATGTTCATGATGTACAAAAACATTTAAAACAAGTTATGAGAACTATATGTTAACTTAAAATAGGTAAACAAGAAAACTAGTGACATATATTGTGAAATACGACCAAAATAGTATAACCATGATATTAGACACTTACCTACTGTTAAAGAGGACTTTACAAGGAAAACATAGCAATTTGAATCGCCGAAAACGAGTACACGAGTCAAAAGATACGGCCAAAAGAAGTTAGCAAAACCAAAACGCCGAAACTTGCAAAACACAGCTGTTAAGCAGCTGACCTTTTTGAACGAGGCCCTTCTGGTCCGTTTTATCAAAAATTTAAAACACGAAAGTTGTCCGGAACGACATTTTCTATTAGAAATAAACAAGACCGGGTCATGAAAACACTTAACAAATGGTATTTTTCTTCAAAATCTTAACAGCCCCTTTATATGCCTAAACAACCATGTATTTTGTCACGACTAAGGAAAACCAAATGGCCTAAAGGCCTAGGAATGAGATCACAAACGCGGCTAAGGCCAAAGTTAAGATCTCAAAGACATAGTAGCCAAGACCAAAGCCATGGCAAGGCCACGGCTAGGACCTCAAGGCTTTCTAAACCATCTTTATACAACGACATACACAACATACTAAGTACTACATCATGAACAATATGAAAGACATATATAGGCACGTCTTTGTATTCTTAGACATTATTCCAACCTAAATCGTAACATTCTATTATAGGTTGCTCTTAGAGACTTTCGCGACTCGACTACCATTTTCATTACTCACTACATAACTCACGGTGAGTTCATAGCCCCACTTCTATTACTTAATTGTTTTACAAACCCTTGGGGGGGGGATACATGCTATTTTTAAACTGAACACATTGCTTTGAAACTGTATGCTATATCTGAATCTGTTATTTGCACTAAGTACCGCTATTGCCAAACTTAAGTCCCTATTATCATGAACCATTAATCACGAGTAAAGTGAATGCGAATAATGTAGAAAGGCTATCAGGATTGACAAATCCCGTTTGTTAACCAAGTCCGGTAAACAAACGCACTCTATTTGAAGAACCATAGGTTTAATGGCAAATTACCCATTAGGGCATTGCTACTATTATATCAATTTCTATTGACAAACTGTTAACGTTTTCGGTGGCATGAGCTTAGTGCAATGATAATTGTTTTGTTTTATAAACTATGAATGTGAGACTAATTACCTCACGTTACGAATATTGTGTTCAACTGATTACCTAAACTCCATGAATATCACTCAACCTTTGTGTTGACCGTTTTAAGCATGTATCTCAAGTGCATAATAATCAAGGATGGCACGGAGGCGCACGGACTCAATCAAGAAGGCTATAATCTACTTTATCATTCGATAAAACATCAAAAGACTTTATATTGATGTATTTTGAAAACATGTAACCTTTTGGGACCTATCTTTGTAAACTCTGATATATTTTAATAATTCGAATGATAAGTCTTTTTAAACGACTCAGTTAGAGTTCGTTTTCTATTATTATGACTGTTGTGCCGTCGAGTAACACCCAGTTTGAATTCCGCTGCATAGTCGAAATTGGGGGTGTTACAGATTGGTATCAGAGCCATGGTTATAGAGAAACGGGTCTAATTGAGACCTAAACTATAACCAGTTTTACAAACAAAAACATTTTATAGCCTTCCGCTCTCCGTGCCTTCCATCATCCAGACGATTATGTGACTTTTAGGCATTTCATGCTACATAAACATACTAGTATATTGATATATATACACACTCAATATACTTTCGACCATTTTATATAAACGATGTACTAAACATATCTGCGTATGCCTATTCCAAGGCATTACGGCACAACCACATTTTCCCGATCATGTATCTACTCGTGCATTTTAGGATTTACGAAACCTTCTCAAGACATTGTAACTGATTACAATGATCTCTATTATTTCCAAGACATTGTGAGTTACACAATGGTCTCTGTTATTTCTGAGACATTGTGAGTTACACAATGGTCTCGACTATTTCTCAGACATTGTGAGTTACATAGTGGTCTCTCTTATTTCTAAAACATCATGAGAAAACGATTTCATAAACATATATAATATCATTTTATAAGAACTCGTTACGATCTGTCGAATTCCTCGATTTCCGTACTAACTGTCTTCTGAGACGAGTTGGAACAACCACCCTATACTTCTGAAACACTTACGTCGCCTTAGAGCACATACCTTTAGGACACGTCTTTATGACATCTCACTCTTCTTTTCTTATGTTAATAGAATCATAAAACTACTTGACTAAACCGAACATCACATTATCGGTCCTTAATTATACATAGCCTAGCTACCTATGTCTAATTCGGGAGGGATCATGTTATGCTGGGAGCAGTCACCTGTATGTTTTATGAAAAACAAACTTTTCACTTATATCCTTAAAGCAAATTTCACATGAGTATAAGCAATTCGTTAGTATTCGTACAATCGAGCTTTATATCTACTAAAATTGTGCCTTTACTTGGAATCGCACCAATCACTCTAGACACAAACTATAGTATAGTGCTAGCTAACGGAAACTTAGTGAACACAAATACTGTAATCCCAAATTGTACCCTTAGCCTTTTAGATCATCCATTCAACATCAACCTTATGCCAATTGAACTCGGAAGTTTCGATGTTGTCATCGGCATGGATTGTTTGTCTAAACATCAAGCTAACATCATTGGTGGCGAAAGAGTTGTTCACATTCCTTGTGACAATGAAACTTTGGTCATCCGTGGTGATCAAAGTGGAACCCAAATAAACATCATCTCATGTATCAAAACCATGAAGTACATTGAAAAAGGATGTTATGCTTTCCTAGCCCACGTAACCGAAAAGAAATCCGAAGAAAAACGTCTTGAAGATGTTCCTATCGCCTGCGAGCTTCCCGAAGTCTTTCCGGAAGACTTACCTGGACTCCCACTGACTCGTCAAGTAGAATTCCAAAGTGATTTAATACCAGGAGCGGCGCCAGTTGCCCGCACACCTTACAGGCTAGCACCGTCAGAGATGCAAGAGCTATCAAATCAATTACAAGAACTTTCGGACAAGGGATTTATTCGACCCAGTTCCTCACCTTGGGGAGCTCCCGTCTTGTTCGTAAAGAAGAAGGATGGATCATTACGAATGTGTATTGATTATCGTGAACTAAACAAATTAACAATAAAGAACCGATACCCATTAACAAGAATTGACGATTTATTCGATCAGTTACAAGGTTCCACCTATTACTCAAAAATTGACCTACGATCAGGTTACCATCAAGTTAAGGTTCGTGAGGAAGATATTCCAAAAACATCCTTTAGAACACGATATAGTCACCACGAATTCCAAGTAATGCCATTCGGTTTGACTAACGCACCGGCGGTATTCATGGATCTCATGAATCGAGTGTGTAAGCCATACCTGGACAAATTCGTGATTGTATTCATCGACGATATTCTCATCTACTCCAAAAACGAGGAGGAACACAAACAACACCTGAGAACAATTTTAGGATTACTCAAGGAAGAGAAATTGTATGCGAAATTTTCAAAATGTGAATTTTGGATTCGTTCGGTACAATTCCTTGGGCATGTGATTGACAACACTGGTTTACACCTCGATCCCACTAAAATTGAAGCCATCAAAGATTGGCCAACACCTACCACACCTATAGAAATTCGTCAATTTCTAGGACTGGCTGGGTATTACCGAAGGTTTATTGAAGGATTTTCCTCAATAGCCAAACCTTTGACCAAGCTAACCCAGAAAAACAAGAAGTACGTTTGGAACAAGGATGAAGAAGAAGCCTTCCAAACTCTAAAACAAAAACTTTGTAGTGCCCCTATTCTAGCATTGCCAGATGGGATCGAAGATTTTGTAGTCTACTGTGATGCATCGCACCAAGGTTTGGGTGCCGTGTTGATGCAACGTGAGAAAGTCATGGCTTATGCTTCATGACAACTCAAGATTCATGAAGAAAACTACACCACTCATGACTTAGAGTTAGGAGCTGTAGTCTTTGCACTAAAAATATGGAGACATTATCTATACGGTACTAGATGTACTGTGTTCACCGATCACAAAAGTCTTCAACACATCTTGAATCAGAAAGAACTAAACATGAGGCAACGTCGATGGTTGGAATTACTAAGTGATTAAGACTGCGAAATTCGCTACCACCCAGGAAAGGCAAACGTAGTAGCCGACGCCCTGAGCCGAAAGGAACGGGTTAAACCACTGCGAGTCCGAGCCTTAGTCTTTACCATAAATTCTAATTTTACCACTCAAATTCTTCACGCTCAAGCTGAAGTGGTGAAACAAGAAGACGTCACAAAGGAAAAGTTAGACGGCATGATACAGAAGAAATTCGAAACCCGTTCAAACGGAACACTATGCTTCAAAGGTCAAAGTTGGTTACCACTTTATGGTGGCCTACGAGACTTGATCATGCACGAATCCCACAAATCCAAATATTCCGTACATCCAGGATCTGATAAGATGTATCAGGATCTTAAACAACTCTATTGGTGGCCAAACATGAAAGCCGATATTGCAACATACGTTGGCAAATGTCTTACATGCTCCAAAGTAAAAGCCGAACATCAAAAACCATCTGGTCCATTGCAACAACCAGAGATTCCTATGTGGAAATGGGAACGAATTACTATGGACTTCATTACCAAGCTTCCAAAGACATCAAGCGGTTATGACTCCATCTGGGTCATAGTTGATCGTCTCACAAAATCCGCACACTTTTTACCAATTAAAGAGACATACAAAATGGATCAGTTAACCAGACTGTACATTAAAGAAGTAGTCTCAAGACATGGTGCACCAATATCTATCATATCTGACCGAGACGGCAGATTCATCTCAAACTTCTGGCAGTCACTCCAAGACGCCTTTGGAACAAAACTAGACATGAGTACAGCGTATCACCCTCAGACCGATGGTCAGAGTGAACGAACCATTCAAACGCTGGAAGACATGCTTCGAGCTTGTATAATCGACTTTGGAAAAGGATGGGATACTCACCTGCCATTAGTCGAATTCACCTGCCTGTTGGGCCGAAGTGGGAGATGTTCAACTCACTGGTCCAGAACTCATTCGTGAAACAACGGAGAAGATTGTACAAATCAGAAATCGACTTCAAGCCGCAAGAGATCGACAGAAAAGTTATGCCGACACACGACGCAGACCCCTAGAATTCCAAGTCGGAGATAGGGTTATGCTAAAAGTATCGCCTTGGAAAGGCTTAATACGATTCGGTAAACGAGGAAAACTAAACCCAAGATACATCGGACCATTCAAAATCCTAGCCAGGGTTGGTCCAGTGGCGTACAGACTTGAGCTTCCATCAGAACTCAGTAGTGTACACCCCACTTTTCATGTATCTAATCTAAAGAAATGCTTATCAGACGAATCACTCGTTATTCCACTCGATGAAATCCAACTCAATGACGATCTTCAATTCATCGAGGAACCAGTAGAAATCATGGACCGAGAGGTCAAACAACTTAAACAAAGCCGAATTCCAATTGTCAAGGTTCGTTGGAACTCACGACTTGGTCCAGAATACACATGGGAACGAGAGGACCAGATACGTCAGAAATACCCACATCTTTTTACCAAAAATGCTTCTACACCCAACGCAAATTGATCTTCGGCACGGAGCTCTCTTAAGGGTAGAGACTGTAACAATTCACATTTTCAGGTTAATTTCTATTCCCGAATTTTTACTATTCATTTTTACTATTTACTTTCACTATTCATACCCAAAATTTTTATTTCATATTCTCGTAAGTTAAACTATTTTAATGATAATCCGAGAGTTTGACACTCGTCGGATCATTTCTGCAAAAATCACGAAACCGTGACTGAGAATTTCTTTAAGGTTTAAACGTCGTTTAGGCATCTCGATATGTTCCCACAACATCACAAACAAGAGAAATGCAAGTTTTTCACCTTCCGTGACATTCTCAGAAATTTTGGAATTTTACATTTTCCGAATTTGCGTTTTACGCGAATTACGCATTTTCAGCTTACGATTTCCAGTTTTAACAGCGTTTAAGCAACCCGATGAAACTTATCACTCATTTTATATTTTAATATGGAGTATAATGATAAGTTTAATCATTTCTACAAGTTTCATATTTTTACGATACCCGGTTTTACGTTTCGTGACTTAACGACTTACAGTTAGCAATTAACGGGGCCAAAACTCACTCCGTAAGCTAGATAAGGCCAAGGCAACTTATCTAGTCACCATAGCCTTATCTTGGCCGACTTAAGAGGAGTCACCAAGCCTTGGTGGCTTGGTGATAAAAGTCTTGATCCTTTAGATTAGTTACAAGTATAAAATGACTAGCCTAAGTCTTAGAAATATCCCAACTCTAGCACCTCCACACTACACCTTCCTAAACACCTTCCTAACCTCCTCATTAGCCTATAAAACCCCCTCCTCTCTCCTTTGTTGCCGTCCCCTTTACAACACACAAACACTCTCATATTTTAGTTTCTAACTTCAAGATTTCCTACTAGTTTCAAGCTTCAAGTAAACTACATTTCAAACCCTTGCAAGTTTATGTGATCTTCTTGAATTGAAATCCATTCAAGTCACTAAACATCTCTATATAAACATCTCAACATCAAGTCCTTCAAGAATACAAGCGTGTAGAAGGATTGCCAAAGTGAAGAGATTATTGTTCAATCAAATTTCTAATCCTTGTTCTTAACTTCCTTTCTTTAGAAAGCCAAAAGTTGTAAGAAACCCTGATGAAGCGAAAAGTGTACCGCTTTTAAGGGGTCATTTAAGCCCTAAATCGTATTTATTTGATCAAATATTGCCCTAAATCGTTCCTTTTGCCATTTTCGGTACTTTTGAGGAGAAATCTGGAAAAGGAAGCATTTTGGACGTTTTTGGAGCATTAAAGTGAAGAAAACGGCAAAGTCTCAAAAATCGGCTAAAAGTTACCTTTGACGGCGTCATAATTTACTCTGGACGGCGTCATGCCTTGGCAAGAAAAGGTGGACGTGAAATTTACTCATGATAAGCCAGTGAAAATAGCATGTAAATTCTGACGGCGTCACGCTTTAACTTGATCAAGGGCGTCACGGCTTAAATTAAAAGGGGACGGCGTCACGTTCAAGGTTCGACGGCGTCAAGCCTTGATAAGCCAGAATGGATTTTTGAAGAGCTAAAGAGGGACGGCGTCAAGAAGGTCATCCGGGAACCCTAGAAGCGGCGAGGTGACGGCGTCACAATCCATAAGGTGACGCCGTCAGATCCAAAAGTCTATATATAGTTTTCTAATTTTTTGTCATTAGAGAGAGCTTAGTGTGTGGAATTTTGGGAGAAAACCCTAAGACGAATTCAGCTTCTTTTTCAAGGCTTTTTGCCTTGAGATCTTCCATGTTACATTGAAGATAAGTTATCAATTAATCATTCAATATGTCTATGTGTTGTTTGATTTTATCTTATTCTTGTCTTTTGATTAACATGTTAGGCTAAATTTATCTTGTGTTTGCTTAGATCTAATGAAACCTAGCTATTGATTATTGGTTATTAGTGTGTTGTTAGTTGTATTGGATGATTGTTTATCTATGTTAGGCTTAAGAAAACTGGCTAACATCCTATTCGGTAACTTGCTTGAACGTCTTAAGAAACATGAACCAAATGCGTACTAAAGGTTTTTATGGTTGTATTTAATGCACAAGCGAATTCTAGTGATCCCATGTTAGGAGCTTCCTAGCCGGCTCGACATAGGAGTGAAGTAGGAGCTTGTAGAGTTGGGGAAGTAAGTACGCCACCCCACGAATGGTATTAAGGAATACACCCGTCATCCACGCGACTAATACACACTAATTAACCGGTAAAGGATAGTTAGGGAGTAAGGAAATCTAAGTAAACACATTTCTCTACACATAAGTTTCTCACCACATTTTATTTTCAGTTATTTTATTTTATTTGCATCCGTAGTAATTTTGGGTTAGTTGACTAGCAACTAATTCCGCCCACTCTTTCAAAACCGAGATTTTACTTGCTTTCATAAAAAATTATAAAAACATAAAAAGAATCTTCCTCAACCCTTAGACCTAATTAGAGTAGTCTTTCATACCTAACGAACACTATTCCCTGTGGAGAACGATCAATCCCCCGTACTTACCACTACACTATACTACATCGGTCAGGTACACTGCCTGGTGGGGTTGTAAGCCTCTTGAGATCCCTCGAGAGGTAAAACCTGTTGTAAGGTTGCAAAACCCACGCATCAAGTTTTTGGCGCCGCTGCCGGGGAATAGTTATTGTTTAGGTTGAATTTTTATTTCTATTAGGTCTACTCACTAGATTCCTTTCTAGTGAGATTTTTATTTTATTTTTCTAGATTTTCTTTAGTCTATCTATTTTCTTCGTGTCTTTGTTCGTAACCATACCATCCGACATCATGGAAGATGGTAATATCCTTAACCCCCACAACCCACCACCACCTCCTAGAGCCCGTACTTTAGGAGAGTATTCCCGTCCTAGCCACCATGGCTATCGAAACACCATTGAGCTCACTCAAGGAGCCAATATCACACCCTTGCGATCCGACACCATCCGGTTGGTGCAAAGCGGATGCGCATTCCATGGACTTCGTTCTGAAGATCCTAATCAACATCTCAAGGACTTTCTCAAAATCGTTGATTCTATAGACCTTGATGTTGCCACTCGAGAGACGACCCGATTGCGTCTCTTCCAATTCTCTTTGCGGGACCAAGCTAGTCAGTGGCTAGAACGTCAACCCGCAGGATCCATCACCTCTTGGGATGATCTCACCACTCGTTTCCTTGCTCAGTTTTTCCCACCGGGAAGAACTACCAAGCTAAGGAATGATATCTTGATGTTCCAACAACGTCAAGGCGAAACTCTCTACGAGGCATGGACTCGATTCAAGGACTTACTCCGAAAGGTCCCTCACCATGGCATGGATCCTTGGCTACAAATCCAAATCTTCTATGATGGTGTCAATCATCAAACTAGAAGAGCCATAGATTACGCCGCCAATGGTTGATTGAGCAGGCTCAGTGTCGATAAGTGCTGGGAAGTCATTGAGGACTTAGCACAGTACGAAGAAGAAGAATGGGATGACTCAACATTCTCGGAAGAA
This sequence comes from Artemisia tridentata subsp. tridentata, assembly GCA_021014915.2. Taxonomy (NCBI): domain Eukaryota; kingdom Viridiplantae; phylum Streptophyta; class Magnoliopsida; order Asterales; family Asteraceae; genus Artemisia; species Artemisia tridentata. The sequence goes on from CP139504.1 coordinate 77,455,364, forward strand.
GGGATTTTAAATTGCATGAGTGCAACCCAAGAACAGCTGTTCGCAAACATAAAAAGGCAGGTTGAGAGCTTAATGAAAGCTGAGATACCTACGGCTGATAAAAATCCCGATGAGTGCGTGAACACAATTGGTAAACATACGTTTCACCAATTCTCACGACAAGATGAATTTGAAGGGATAATGCTAACTTTCGTGAACAACCAAGAGAGACGTATCAAGGAATTAGAAACTCACTTGAAAAACACCCAAGATATGTTCATGGAACTAGCAGAAAAATTCATCTCGAGAATAAAAGAGAAAATTAGGGAAGAAGCCTCACACAAAAAGATCGAGAAGATCTTTGAACTCCCGGTCCCTAATGAACCATACAACGAATGGGATGATGAAACCCTCCTCCCCGAGCCTTCACTTTTAAAACCCTCTTATCTATTTGGATCCTCTCGCGAGAAAAAGAATTCTCAAGATCGTAGCATTTTCGTGGGAAGCATGGTTTTCACGCTCCCCAACTTTCATGAGGCTAGAAAACGATCTTTTGGCTTTAAGCCAGGTGTGAGAAGAACTCAACTAAAGCACATCCCCATATCGAAAACCCCCTGTAAAAGCTCTTCACACTCCCTGAATACCTGCCGTGACGGAGAGTGGAACCTGAATGTGACGTCAACCGGCCCTTTTCAACATTTTACCACATCCCGTGACAGTAACAAAACATCTGACCCAGGAGGAACTTGTTAACGAGACTAGCTATCAGGATCATTGACCCTGACTAGCTGCTCTCTTAAAGTACGAGGGGCTCATTTGTAAACTGGCACAAAGTAGCAAAATACGCTAATCTGACGGCGTCAGAATTTGAACGTGACGCCGTCACCCCGTCTGCACAGCAATAATAACTTAATTTCCATCACTTTCATCACAAACCCCACAAACCATATCCACTCCAACCCCACCTCCGATTTTCCCAGGACAAATTTGCCAATTCCCGCTTCCAATCTTCACGTGGTAAGTAATTTTTACTCATTCTTTTCGCTTCAATTACTCATAGGATTTGTAAATTTCGAAAATCCCCAACTCGTGAAACCCTAGGATTGATTCATGCTTAGAACTCATAATGTGTTTTAATTAGTGTTATTTAACAAAGATTAAAGCATTTGATGATTGGCAATCAATTGGGTCTATTCACTAATAGGGAGGCCACGAATTTGAACCATAACCTATGATCCAATCACCCATTTTGCTGTAAAAAGGGCGTTTGGTTTATAAGCTTAAAGTTTGAATATTGATTTTTCCCTCGTAATTTCGGATTTAAATGTGGTTGAACCTGACGGCGTCACCTATCAAAGGGTGACGGCGTCAGACCTGTCTGATACGCCACCAAGTCTTTAATTCACATATTAACACTTGTATTCCTCCTGCTTTGTTCCAGATAATGAGTAAGCGTCAAAGACCCAGCCGAGGAAGTTCTTCCCGATCTCAACAAGAAAACTTTGGGGATACGGTCCTCAGTTGGGGTATCTTTGACAACGATGCTGCTACAAGCAAATACGCACAACTGCTACTACACAAGGTCGAAAATGGGGCCGTAGTTGATTGGAACTTTCTGAGGAGAGAAGGTCTTGAGCAGACCTTTCTCCAAAGTTTTCAGACGGATGGGTTTACCGGCCCCCAGTGGGAAAGACTGTTTAAAATTCAGGAGCCGGTATATGAGGAGTTGGTACGGGAGTTCTTTGCCACCTTTCATTTTGACATGGCTGAGGCAAGGACCGATGTGGGCGGTACCACGATCTATTTCAGGCTGGGGGGTGAGCTAAGGACGTGTTCTGTTACTGAGTTTGGGTGGAGACTTGGGTTATATGATCAGCATGATACCATTCAGGCAGGGTTCATGCAGAGGTTGTTGCGTGGGGAGTCGATGAAGAATGATTTTAGATGCTCCATGTTCTGGCAAACTATTGGGGATGGGGTGTATACCTCGACCACTGTGGCATCCCAAATCAGGGACCCTAGGGTTCGGTTGACTCATCGTTGCCTCACCTACAGCTTGACAGGGCGTCACAGCTCTCACCACCGTGTCACAGCTTCTGATCTCTTCTACCTGTACACCATCTACTCTAATGATGTTTACTGCAACATCCCGTTTTGGGTTGCTAGCTTTATGCATGGTGGAGTTGGGGAGAGGGAAGGTGACAGGATTTATGGTGGGATGTTTATCACCCGACTGGCTCAGTCTTATGGAGTCCTCAGGCCCGAGGTCATGAGGTATTTGAGTGGTGATGCATGCAGGACGGTGAAGGAGAGGTCCTTGAAGCAGATGGAGGTGATTATGGAGATGCATGATGGGTCCTTTATGTGGTATCATCCAGTCGGAGCTGAGGATGATGATGATGAGGATGATGAGGAGGAGGAGGAGCCCCAGCAGCAGCAGCATGAGGGGTATGAGGCCGGTACAGCTGATTACTACCGGCACATGAGCAGGGGGGACTGGCAGGCTCACCAGGGGACCTGGATGGGCCAGGTTGATACGTGGAGGACCAGGGTGGACGAGAGGTTCGACTGGATGTACGATCACACGGTTCGTCAGATGCAGCATCTTTCTACACGTGATCAGTTGGACCCGCATCTGCAGATTGACCCTTTCCCGGGTCGTGAGCAGGATTACCCTCCATATGGGTACCACGGGCATCTCCCTCCAGGCTACGACTATCGCCAAGGACCCCCACCCCAGTGATGATGTGATTTGATGTTTTGATGTTTGAACAATTTGATATTTGGTTGTATGTGTTGAAACAATATGGTCTGTAATAATTTAGGGAAGGCATCTGTTTGCCTTAAAACATTTGTTACATTGATTTTATTTATCGCATGCTAGCCTCATTTGATTGTTATTTTATTTGCTTTGTGTGTTTATTTATTTGTTTGTTTGATTTTATTTGTTTCCGTATGTGTGTTTAATTTTTATCATTATTGATTCATGTTCAAAAGTAATTTGTGAAAATGCTTTATTTTGTTTTTAACTTCGTCTTAACTACATATAAAGGTATTTTGCAAAAGATAAGTGTAAGGGAAATCTAAATCGGTTTATTAGAACACAAATGAACATGAATCGTAATAATAATAAATTAGCATACATATTAGTATTTGTTTGAGTCAAATGCTTGTATCGAGTCATAATGATGTTTTGCAGGATTTCCAGGAAGTAAGGTAAAGGTTTTTCCAGAAATTTTCCGGAAACTTAAAATGAAAATTTTTGTCAGGTCATTTCTGACGGCGTCAGATTTAATTTTCAGAAATTTTTGAAAGTTTTGTTTTTAAAAAAAAAAGTTTTTATTAAAATCTCCAACTTATAATCTCCAGGAATCTGCAAAATTATCATTCCACAAGCATTATATCCTTATATATAGATTTTTCCCGCCGATGTTATGCAGGTTTTCGTGTTTGTTTTCTCAGGTTTAACAGGTTATTTTGGACAAGGAGATGTTTATGGAATCAAGCTTATGGCGATGCATTAGTCATGGAGCTTCAACATTACCTTGGAGGAAGATCTAACCGTGTAATTTCATTATCCACCGAGCGAATCAGGGGAGTATTTGATTTCATTCTTTTACTTTTTTCTTTTACATCTTGTTATTTGAACATTGGGGACAATGTTCATCTTAAGTGTAAGGGGGGGGGGGTAAAAGTACGATTTTAGAGAATGCCATTGCGCTTGATTTTTGTTTGTTTAATAGTAGATGTGTAATAAAACTGAGAGAAATACTTGTTAGGGCAATTTTAGTGCCAAATTTAAAATTTTTTACAACATATAGGAGTGAAACTTTGATCTTAATGAGCGTCTCATGGATAGGAGTTATATGACTAGCACAAAAACCGTACCACTAAAAAATTTTCCACCCCCAAATATGTGAGGTTCGCCCCTAGAATTGGTAGGAAAAGCATTTATGCTATGATGTGTGTACCGGTAGCACTTAGATTCTAGAACTTGCGTTAGGACCATTCCAAGGCCACAAGTGAGACTACATTCGTGTAGTTAGATTTACTACATGATAAGAGGCATTAGGATTAACCCATTGTTTTACACCTGTGTTTTTGTTATAATTACTTTGGCTACATTGGTTAAGTAATTCTCCCACACCCTTTGCGTTGTACTCATTTTTAGTACACGATACCCCTAGTACACCCCTCAGAGCCTATCTTTTCGTTTCGACCTTTAAGCATTTTACTTAAAGGAAGAATTTGTTACACCCCACTTAAATGTACACCCAAATCGCCTTAGCCTACCTTGTATGCACTCATTTTTAGTGCATTATTGTTACAACATTTGTTTAAACCCAAGTTAATTATCTAGTTGATTACATGGTTGCTAAGTCGAGTCATATCCTTGTACATATTGTTTTGGGACGATTGAGACTCATGGGTAAAGTACTAGTGTAATGGAGTAATGGGGAAGAACATCATTCATTACCCCCATATGTGCTAAATATTTTAAAAGTACTCCAAGTTTTTCAATTATCTTAATTCGAGTCATTAGAATAGTTATTTGTAAAGTTATGTAAAAGTTTAAGTGTAAGGGGGATGCAATGCCCCTATGATGTATTATTTTGGATGGTAGGGCAAGAATGTATGCAAAAAAAAAAAAAAAAAAAAAAAAAAAAAAAAAAAACACAAAAAAAATGAGAAAAAGAAAAAGTAGAAAAAACATACGGACTACCATCCCGTTTCATTTTATGTTTATTTTATGTTTTTGTTATTTTGTTATTTTGTTTTTAGCTTAAGATCGAGTCTAGTCTTGGCTTAGCAACATTGTATAGTACATGTAATTGATCAAGATCTTTAACTAGCCACCAGTAAAATATCCCTTATCCAACAAAACCGTGTTTTCCTTTTCCCTACACCTAACGTTATAACCCATTTAAAAGCCCTCTTTGATAGTTTATCTTTGGTGCTTACGCCTAGTGGAGGAGGTTTTCGATCCTTTCCCAAGCCTATGGTAATCTATTTGCTATGACAGGTAGTGAGAGATATTATCCGTTTTCATTTATGAGATTTATTTTGATGACACTTGAGAGATGTGAGTATCTAAACACTACTTGTGAGGTGCTAGTTTGTAATCTCCGTGCTTATTATGATTGAAGTGGAACGATTATTTGTTGTAATTACTTTTATGTTTGCATTAAATGACCCCTAACTTGTATTTTGATTAGAATAAAAGCGCATTTGCTTGAGGACAAGCAAATCTCAAGTGTAAGGGTATTTGATGAAGCAAAAAGTGTACCGCTTTTAAGGGGTCATTTAAGCCCTAAATCGTATTTATTTGATCAAATATTGCCCTAAATCGTTCCTTTTGCCATTTTCGGTACTTTTGAGGAGAAATCTGGAAAAGGAAGCATTTTGGACGTTTTTGGAGCATTAAAGTGAAGAAAACGGCAAAGTCTCAAAAATCGGCTAAAAGTTACCTTTGACGGCGTCATAATTTACTCTGGACGGCGTCATGCCTTGGCAAGAAAAGGTGGACGTGAAATTTACTCATGATAAGCCAGTGAAAATAGCATGTAAATTCTGACGGCGTCACGCTTTAACTTGATCAAGGGCGTCACGGCTTAAATTAAAAGGGGACGGCGTCACGTTCAAGGTTCGACGGCGTCAAGCCTTGATAAGCCAGAATGGATTTTTGAAGAGCTAAAGAGGGACGGCGTCAAGAAGGTCATCCGGGAACCCTAGAAGCGGCGAGGTGACGGCGTCACAATCCATAAGGTGACGCCGTCAGATCCAAAAGTCTATATATAGTTTTCTAATTTTTTGTCATTAGAGAGAGCTTAGTGTGTGGAATTTTGGGAGAAAACCCTAAGACGAATTCAGCTTCTTTTTCAAGGCTTTTTGCCTTGAGATCTTCCATGTTACATTGAAGATAAGTTATCAATTAATCATTCAATATGTCTATGTGTTGTTTGATTTTATCTTATTCTTGTCTTTTGATTAACATGTTAGGCTAAATTTATCTTGTGTTTGCTTAGATCTAATGAAACCTAGCTATTGATTATTGGTTATTAGTGTGTTGTTAGTTGTATTGGATGATTGTTTATCTATGTTAGGCTTAAGAAAACTGGCTAACATCCTATTCGGTAACTTGCTTGAACGTCTTAAGAAACATGAACCAAATGCGTACTAAAGGTTTTTATGGTTGTATTTAATGCACAAGCGAATTCTAGTGATCCCATGTTAGGAGCTTCCTAGCCGGCTCGACATAGGAGTGAAGTAGGAGCTTGTAGAGTTGGGGAAGTAAGTACGCCACCCCACGAATGGTATTAAGGAATACACCCGTCATCCACGCGACTAATACACACTAATTAACCGGTAAAGGATAGTTAGGGAGTAAGGAAATCTAAGTAAACACATTTCTCTACACATAAGTTTCTCACCACATTTTATTTTCAGTTATTTTATTTTATTTGCATCCGTAGTAATTTTGGGTTAGTTGACTAGCAACTAATTCCGCCCACTCTTTCAAAACCGAGATTTTACTTGCTTTCATAAAAAATTATAAAAACATAAAAAGAATCTTCCTCAACCCTTAGACCTAATTAGAGTAGTCTTTCATACCTAACGAACACTATTCCCTGTGGAGAACGATCAATCCCCCGTACTTACCACTACACTATACTACATCGGTCAGGTACACTGCCTGGTGGGGTTGTAAGCCTCTTGAGATCCCTCGAGAGGTAAAACCTGTTGTAAGGTTGCAAAACCCACGCATCAAACCCTAACACACTCTCTTGCTCAACATCATTTTCATGCTTCTTATACTTTTATATATGCTATATATTGTCTTTATATTATGTTCATGATGTACAAAAACTTTTAAAACAAGTTATGAGAACTATATGTTAACTTAAAATAGGTAAACAGGAAAACTAGTGACATATATTGTGAAATACGACCAAAATAGTATAACCATGATATTAGACACTTAGCAACTGTTAAAGAGGACTTTATAAGGAAAACATAGCAATTTGAATCGCCGAAAACGAGTACACGAGTCAAAAGATACGGCCAAAAGAAGTTAGCAAAACCAAAACGCCGAAACTGCCAAAACAAAGCTGTTAAGCAGCTGACCTTTTTGAACGAGGCCCTTCTGATCCGTTTCATCAAAAAGTTAAAAAACAAAAGTTGTCTGGAACAACATTTTCCTTCACTGTTTAAGAAGCTCGGGTCCTGAAAACACTTAACAAATGGTATTTTTCTTCAAAATCTTAACAGCCCCTTTATATGCCTAAACAACCATGTATTTTGTCACGACTAAGGAAAACCAAATGGCCTAAAGGCCTAGGAATGAGATCACAAACGCGGCTAAGGCCAAAGTTAAGATCTCAAAGACATAGTAGTCAAGACCAAAGCCATGGCAAGGCCACGGCTAGGACCTCAAGGCTTTCTAAACCATCTTTATACAACGACATACACAACATACTAAGTACTACATCATGAACAATATGAAAGACATATATAGGCACGTCTTTGTATTCTTAGACATTATTCCAACCTAAATCGCAACATTCTATTATAGGTTGCTCTTAGAGACTTTCGCGACTCGACTACCATTTTCATTACTCACTACATAACTCACGGTGAGTTCATAGCCCCACTTCTATTACTTAATTGTTTTACAAACCCTTGGGGGGGGGATACATGCTATTTTTAAACTGAACACATTGCTTTGAAACTGTATGCTATATCTGAATCTGTTATTTGCACTAAGTACCGCTATTGCCAAACTTAAGTCCCTATTATCATGAACCATTAATCACGAGTAAAGTGAACGCGAATAATGTGGATAGGCTATCGGGATTGACAAATCCCGTTTGTTAACCAAGTCCGGTAAACAAACGCACTCTATTTGAAGAACCATAGGTTTAATGGCAAATTACCTATTAGGGCACTGTTACTATTATATCAATTTCTATTGACAAACTGTTAACCTTTTCGGTGGCATGAGCTTAGTGCAATAATAATTGTTATGTTTTATAAACTATGAATGTGAGACTAATTACCTCACGTTATGAATATTGTGTTCAACTGATTACCTAAACTCTTTGAATATCACTCAACCTTTGTGTTGACCGTTTTAAGCATGTATCTCAAGTGCATAATAATCAAGGATGGCACGGAGGGGCACAGACTCAATAAAGAAGGCTATAATCTACTTTATCATTCGATAAAACATCAAAAGACTTTATATTGATGTATTTTGAAAACATGCAACCTTTTGGGACCTATCTTTGTAAACTCAGATATATTTTAATAATTTGAATGACAAGTCTTTTTAAACGACTCAGTTAGAGTTCGTTTTCTATTATTATGACCGTTGTGCCGTCGAGTAACACCCTGTTTGAATTCAGCTGCATAGTCGAAATTGGGGGTGTTACATCAATCGAGTCGTGTTCGTGTTGACCTATTCGGGTTCGCGTGTTAGTATAACCTCTACCCAAACACGACCCATTTATTAATCGTGTCATGAAACTCAACCCTAGCCCAGACCTGCATAACACGTGTAACCCGTTTAACCTGTTTAACTAAATAGGTCAAGCAGCGAATAAGGTTAGTTGTTTGTTGATTTAACTAGTTTAAATGTAATAATGATATAAACATCTAAAATATGATAAACATAACATACAAATAACTATACGTCAATTTTTTGAGTTATAACCGTCAATTTCAATGAATTTCTGAAGTATAATCATAATTCACTCATATTAACTAAATAACAAAATACATTTAATCCACAACCAACATAAAAAATAGGTTATATATTTTACTTTTAGAGTATTATATACATATACGGGTTCACGGGTTGACCTGTTTAATACTTAGTCAACCCAAACACGAACTGTTTATTAAACAAGTTAGACGGGTTGACCTGGTTTTGACCCAAACCTGTTTATCCTCAACCCAAACCTGTTTAACTTTGTGTCGGGTTCGTGTATCGTGTCGTGTCGAGAATTGACACCCCTAGTGCGGATACGACCACTATGATGCTTACATGGACGCTCTGTCTATTATTGAATAATCCCCATGCTTAGAAATGTTGGAAAATTTAGTGCACTTGAGGATTCAGTTCATACCTGGTAATGGGTTTGAAGGTACGGAGTGTACACCCATCAGGTCCCTAACTACCCTGACTCTGATAAGTGGTTTTATGTTTCTGATGTACTCATCAGGGAGTATCTCATCAGAAGGTTCAATCCTTCATGTGGAAAACTAGAAGGGGGGGGGGTTGAATAGTTTTACGTCTTTTTAATTTTTATTATGAAAACTTTGTTTACTTTTAAAAACTTAGATTCGAATTTATGTGAACTCAACTCTTGAACAATATGAACAAATATAAGTAGATCTAAATTAACAATGCAAGTAAAGTAATGAAATGAAATGAAAGATAGAGATGGAAAGATCTAACTGAGAGACAAAGGATTTATAGTGGTTCGGCTACAAGGACACCTTCCTTGCCCTACTCCACTCCCCGAGCACCTAACTCGAGAGTTTTCTTCACTATGTCAACAAGCTCCCTTATGGCGGAGAAAACCTTACACAACTTTCGCTTACACAGGTTTAACGACACAAAGCTAGATGTCGAGTTCTAATCGTAGCTAGAACCAATCTCACAACTATTACACAACTTCTTCACAACTTATTCACAACTTATTCACAACTTCTTCACACCGGCTTCACAACTTCTTCACGACGGCTTCACACCTTCTTCACGACTTCTACACGACTTCTTCACTACGGCTTTCACAACTTCTTCACAACCTAGCACTACTTATATACTCTTCTACTTCTTCACACCTTCACTTCTTCACAACTTCACAACTTACACACTAATCTAGCCTACCCAACTATGCTCACACTTATCTAACAAGTATTCACAACATATACAAATGAATGAATGATTTACAATTATGACACACTAACAACTTGGATGAAGGAGATACACCAAGTTATAATACTTCTTGTCTTGAAGGATAGAAGTATTCTTCTTTTGCACTTTGATGGTGGAAGCTTGGATCACTTGGAAACCAATGCTTAAGAGAATATGATCAAAGGATTTTAGAAAGTATTTACAAAGATAAGAAGAGAATTAGAGCAGAAAGTTTGAGGTGCAAAAGGTGAGGAAAAATGCCAGGGATGAACCAGTATTTATAGGCAAAAACTGGGCACCTACTGGAGCGGGGCGGTCCCCTTAATTTTAAGGGGGCCGCCTTTATGAATTAAGGGGGCCACCCCTGGTGAACGTTGCCCAGTTTTGTCCTTTTGTGGGGAAGGTTTTTCTGGAATATTTTTGCCATTTTTTGTTGAAAATTTGAATTCATATATTTATAATAGATTAAACATATTTATTTAATACCAAAAATGTTTTTCAAAAATATATAAAATGTTTTTGACATTTTATAACAAGATTAGAGATTAAGAAAATGTTCCTTTGATCATATAATGCATTAAGCACTTGTTTATTCATACCTTAAGTGATTAAGTTGTAGAAATGAATATTTACAACTAAATACTTGTTTATTTGATAAGTTTATGTTTAATGAGTTTACATTTTGTGATTATCAAAACATAGAGATATGAATAAGAATGAATAATGTTTTTAGGCATTATTTATATCAACAATCTCCCCCTTTTTGATGATTACAAAACTTAAACTCATTAAAACCAAAAAATAACTTTTGGACAAGTATTTAGTGAGTTTATATTCACTTCTCCCCCTTTTTGTAGAATCAAAAAGTATATGCCGACAAGTTTTAGAAACAAAATTTGTCGGGACGAGAACTCCCCCTTGATGTGTGCTCCCCCTTGTTCGAGGGCACCAAGGAGACGAGCAATGGAAATCTTGGCTGCAAAAATATTAGGAGTACAAGCATACATAGCAAAATATGGAATATAAAGACAACAATCATGGCAAACAACAATCATGACAAACAAATATTAAGAACACATAGCAAGACATATATATGCATAGCAAAAATATTTATAACATGCAAATAATCTATTCATGCATTCAAGATGATCATGTATAACACATGAATCATCATTACATCACACAATATGCTTAAAACATAAGGATTACAACATAAGTAAAAGATACTAATAGTCCTAATATTGCCAAAGAGAGCGATTGGGCTTGCTTGCGACACAAAAGGGTGAGGGATTTTATTTTGGGGCGGAAAGCATGTGGATAGGACTTAGTTATTTGATGGTGAGGGAAATGGAGCGGATGGAGTGGATCTAGCGATGTTATATTAGATTAGAGGAGGAATAGGATGAGGACAAGTGAGTAGATATTCGATCCAAGAAATATCTTTACTCAAGTGGAGAATTTGTTTTTGAAGGAAGATGCAACAAGGACAATAGTGGGTGTGGTTTGTAACTTGATCCAAGTTGAGAGAGTGGGGTAAGAAATTTGAGTAGGGTGAAGATTGGGGATCAAGGTTGGCCCTTGTTGTGTTGTGTGAGGTGTATAGCAAGGAGATCACAAAGGTCATGGATTTGGTTTATATCTTCACAGAACCTTTCCTTTTCCGTGAGAATGTGGATTTGGTTATTTGGTGGAAGTGGATGAAATTGGGGTGTGTAGTTGGAAGTAAAGTTGGATGTTTGACCAATATGATGAGGGTTTTGAAAGGTTTCAATGAGGTCGGTTTAAGGTTGATATGTGTAGTTTGGAACGAAGGTGGAGGTTGAGGCTATTTTGTGATGAAGGAGGGCTAGAAGGGAGTTGATCCAATTGAGCAAGGTGTAAGGTAAGAAGAGCACAAACTCATGGGCTTCTTTAAGTTCTTCAATGAACTTCAGTATTTGGAAGAAGGTGATGATGGTGGAGTGTGGTTATTATGATGGATGAATTAACACTAATGATGGAAAAGGGTATTTATAGTGTAAGAATGGTGTGGTTTAGAAAGGTAAATTTTGGAGGGTGGTTTAGAAAGTTGATAATGGTGGAGTATGGTTGTTATCTGGGATGGATGTTTGAACATGTAACATAGGGGCAACATGTGAGTTGGTAGGAGGTGGTGGTGATACTCTTGGTGGTGGAGACATTTGTGAGCTTGGGTAATTATGAGTGGATGAGGATGGAGATATGGAAAAAGGGGATATTCCAAGAGTGGTGAGTGTTTTGGATGGTGCATTGGTAGGTTGAATAAGATGTGAGGTGTGGAGAATGAGATTGGGATTCTTGTTTTGGGGTTGATCATGCTCTTCATATGAATCACATGAGTGAGATGAAGGTGTATTTTTGGGAGTAAAGGTGGATGGTTGGTTATTATGATGAGGTTTGTGAAAGGGTTCATTGGAGTGAGCTTGAGGATTAGGAGTATAGTTGGGAACAAATGTGGGCGGAGGTGTTGGTTGTTTAGCCACATCATTTGTTGTGATGGACTTGTTTTGGGGGTTTGGTTTTCTTGTCCTACCGGGCTTTTTGGTCATCCTTGCTAACCTTGATGATTTTGGCTTTGGTTTGATGGGAGATGGCATGATGAGATGATAGAAGGTTATGAGGAATGGAAGTGTTTATAGTGTAGGATTGATGGGATTAAGGAATGGATAAAATTTGTTGGATGAATTGGAATAAGATATGTTTGTGAATTTTGGGAAGTGTAGGATGAAATGGGCTAAAAAGTAGAAAAGGAGACAGCATCTTCGACCATACAGATGGCCGGTCCCCTTAAATAGGGGCCGGTCCCCTTAAAGATTAAGGGGGCCGCCTAAGGATTTAAGGGGGCCGCCCATCTGCTGATTTCCAGATTGCTAGAAATGGGTTTTTGGCAGAAATTTGTAGAAAGGGTTGTGTTTTTGGGTTTAGTTTCAAGCAAGTCCAACTCTTTGAGGCAATTAAGCATGTAATAGACATTAAGTGAACAAGTAATTTTATCTAGCATGTAAACATACTGATGAACTCAAATAAGTACATATTATTACTATCATTTATCCTATTAATTTGACTTGTTTTATTATATTATGTATGAAAATTGATACTTAATCGTTTACTTTTGTAATTCTCAGTTGAAAACAAGCATTTGGTGAAACTTGGCGATTTTGGACTAATTATGGAGCAAAACATGCAAGAAGTTAAGAGTCTACTGAAATGTACAAGATCAAGACTATTCTGCTCCAGATGCGCCGCATCTCACTTATGACATGCGCCGCATCACTATCAATATTTCACCAGATACGATCCAAGATACAAGAGGACATGCGCCGCATCTATAAATGGAGTTACGCCGCATCTTCTAGCGGTGTACGAATATTCCTGAATATTATAATCTTGGACCCCACGCGAAGTTAAGTAAATGCGCCGCATCTACTTACTAGATGCGCCGCATCTTACCCTCAGACATAAACTATAAATACCCCAAGACCAGACGAATTTCGTGTGACACATATTATATCCGAAGACCGAAGACCAGAAACCTAGGACGAATTCAGTCAAGGCAGCAGCACAAGACACACCCAAATCAAAGATACAAGAGCTGTAAGAAGGTGCTGCATGTGTTTAATTCATTAAGTAGTTTTGTTTTATTGTGTTAGTAAACTTTAATTCATCAAGATTGGTGGCTTGTGTAATGTGACAACGGAAAGATTGCACTCCCTTAAAACTGCTTTCTCATTAATTAAAGTTTATATGTTGATGTCATTGGTGACTTTTATTAGTGCATTGATAACCTCTGTGTCTAGCTGAGCGTTGATCGGGTCACCATGCCTCTGCCCTCGCCTGTTTATTAGATCGCCTATGCATTCTATGGTCTGTAGAAAAGTAGGAGAAAGATAAACGGGATAGTCATAAGTAATCATTAAGGGTTTACTCGCCGATAAGATTAGAACCAACGAGAAAGGACTTAATCTCGGTGTGTTGCATCGAACTATACACTTCATATAACACTAGCAATAAAACAAGTGACAAACTACTTATCATAAGGACAGCCCTCTTATTGTCTCGAGTATTTATCTGTGTACGTGTGTGCTACTTGCTGATTCGTGCCTATTGGTTTAGTTTATTATTTAATTGCAACCAAATCGTGCCAGTCTCTCAGGCTGAACCCCCTTGCGTTAGAATAGGTTGTATAGCTAACTTAATATATTAAAATACTGATTAGAATAACTAGATAATACGTTCCACTCTTAGTGATCGACACTCTACTTACCATTATATTCATACTGACCGGGTACACTGCTCGTTAAGTGTGTGTGTTATTGATAAGTCGGCTAAATATAAATTTAAAACTTGAGTAGGCATTAAAACTGCTAAACCGCAACGACACACGCTACACATCAAGTTTTTGGCGCCGCTGCCGGGGATAATTTTTTTTTGAAACATAAACATAGATGTGTAAAATTTCACCACATCACCAAAACAATAATTCTGGATAATTTTTCCATACTTTTCATGACTTCAGAAATGACGGTAATAGTGAAAGTAGTAAACACACGAAAAAAATAAACTCAAAGATATACAATATTTACTTTCACTCCAATTGCATTGTGCAATTTCCCGACCTAACCATAGATAATGAATTACGCACGCGAACACAGGTAATGTAAGGAAACACACTTTGCCCATAGCAATTAACCAACCACGGATTCTAATCTACAGGGTAGGCTAAGGTGTAAGGGTGTAACGAAACATTATAACAAAGGTGTAAGAAACGAAAGGAATGGCTCTGAGTGTTTTTCTAGGGGTATCTTACTCTAAAAATGAGAGTAACAAAAGGGTTATACGGGGGTTAACTAACCAGTGTAGTTAGCTAATATCACATAACATATAAAGGGTATTTGGGTGTAATCCTAGAAATTTACCAATTTAGACAAGTCATTCCAATTATATAAAATAATACTTATTATGGTGGTCTCGAATAGTATACAAGCCAAGTTCTAAAGTTTACAAGTCACCGGCACACTCATAGATTTGTGAATTTTGAAAAATCACAATTTTAAAAATAACGTCATGTGTGCAGCTATGCAACTTAGACTTTAAACAAAAACATGCTAAAAATTTTAAAGTTTTGATATATTAAGCACATTTTAAGCATATTTTGAAAAGTTTAGGACAAGTAAGTGTTAAGTGTTCTAATTCTCCAATCCCCCACTTAAGTTAAACAACATCCTTGTTGTTTGTATGAAAGGTTAAAAACTGGAAAATAAAAGAATTAGAACAGAAAAACTCCCCTGAGATTTGCTCGGTATGATCCTCCATTAGTATAAGAGCAAAAATCATCTTTCTTGTGGATTAGAACGTTTAAGCTTCATATTCGATGTATCCACAGGAAATGCAGGAATCTATAATACCACCAAGGCTTTAAAACACACCTAAGGTAAGAAAGGTTCAAACTTGCATAACACATTAGTAGTTAGGTAAAAATAAAACATAAAAATTAAAAATGAAAATCATCAGGTCAGTCGATGCGCCGTATCTTATGGAAGAAGATACGCCGTATCGAGCCTGGAATAAATACGGATCAGAATAAAAGATGCGCCGCATCCTTAACCAGGGATGCGCCGCATTAAAATAAACTGATAAAAAGTTTTAAATTTGGAAATTAAAAAATGCATAAAAATAAAATAAGATATGACCATTGCAGGAGATGCGCCGCATCTCAGGATTGAGATGCGCCGTATCCTTTGCGGCCTGACTGACTCGACACTAAAACAAAATAATAAAAAGATAAATCCGGGTTGTCTCCCGGTAAGCACTTGTCTTTATTCCAGAGTCTTCAAGTTAGACTCACGTTCAGCTCATCACTTAGTTCTTGTCACGGTCCATCCTTCTTCCTCCATCCGAAAGATGTTCCCGTATAGCTCTGCGACGTTTTCCTCCGTTCGACTTAATCTAGTATAACTCTTGGTCGTCGTCGCAACATACTCTTCCTCTGGTCCCAAAGAATATTTGATGATTTTAAACTTTTCAGAAATAATCATGGGTGGCTTATTATAAGGGATTCCAAGTAGTTGACACTTTCTTTTGGTGAACTCTTCCTCGTCTTTATCAACACACTTAAAGTAAGGATCCTTAATCAAATAGTCATCAAGTTCATTGATTAATGACTCATTGCTATCATCTTGAATTGCCTCCCCTTCTCTTTCCAATTCCCATTGTAGCCGTCGACTGAGCTTCGTGTAATCATCAAATTGTTCATGCACCCATTCCCAGAAAGTAGTATTTGATGTTCCCTTAAGTCCTTTCAAGTATTCAATTCTACCCTTTTCTTGCAAAGCTTCCGTTTTTCGTGGGCAGTCTTCAACATTATCGTACCACTCATAATCTTCAAAGGTTACATCTTTTCCAACCCGTTTCATCCCAATAATACTTCCCCCATTACAGGTTCCGTCACTCTTATAATCACAGGTCGGCCAAACACTACTCCCATCCTTGAAAACGAAGGGTGTACAGGTGTGATTAATGTGCTCAAATTCCCATGGTTTATCCCAAACCCATGGTATTTGGTCATTCCATTCGTAGTACCAGGTGTTTTTGAAATCATCATAAGTCTTGAATCCTGGTAAATCTCCAGTAAGCACATCATCGTCGACTCGAAGAAGGTAGTTAAATTCCTTGAACTGCTTGCACAAGGGTGTCTCATAATCGAACACATCAATGTCAATTTTGAATAATTCTTCAATCCCCTCATTGACTGTAGAATCATGAAGTGACGACCCATAATCGCTTTCTACTTCTTCGTCTTCACCTCTTATCCAATATACCTATAATGCATCCTTAGTAGCTCGATCCATGCTCTTATGATTATTAAACTTACTAGCCAACCATTCTGAAAAATCAACATCGTTGGGATCGTGGTTAACGTCAAAGCAAGTATTTTCAATCATTTTCCTCTTTATCTCCATGAACTCGTTAAATTGCTCCCTAAAACTCCGTGTCAACCATGAAGTCATAATCTGCTTGACTTCATTTGCAGGGGCAAATTTCGGACTACCATATTTAAGTTCAAGCCAATCATTGAGGGAGAGGTCCATCAATCTTACCAACTTGCCATGAAATAGTAACTCCACCACAGCATAAATTCTGTCATCGTCCAGATAGTTCTCATTTAATCCCCAGTACTGTTCGGAATAAGGTATGTAAGAAATTTGGGTATTGCCTCCACCACAGCTTTTGTTGCTTGAGTCCATGTATGCAAGATAGAATTTCCCATCATCTTCTTCGATAGTAGTCCAGTTCAATCCTTTGGATTCAATGATAGGCCATAAGAGCGACAATTCATCTCTAGTGTACCTCACAAATACATCATAAGAGAATACCCCTTTGTCAATGTTGCATAAACGCATGAATTCCTTAAAAGCAGCTTCAAGAGGGTCTCCCAAGAGAATAAATCTGCATCGATCATGAGCACATTGAATGAATCTGAAAGCAAGCATTCCTTAGCAAGATATCCGTTAACTGACATGTCTTCCATAGCAAAATCTGTCATCAAAGGTAAAATCATCAGTAGGATTTGTTCTCTAGAAGAGAAATTAATGAATATAGAAACGGATATAAGAATACAAATAGCTGATATCTGCAGACGATGCGCCGTATCCAAAAAGGTAGATACGCCGTATCTTATAATCGTTAAAATTAAATCAGACTTTATTCAGAAAATAGATACGCCGCTTAGAAATTTGAATGCGCCGTATCAATTTTAATAATCAAAAATCGATATTTATTAAAAATTAAATGCGTCGTATTAACAAAAGTTAATGCGCCGTATTTTCGTTACGTTTCAAAATATAAGATTTTTGATTCAGAAGATACGCCGTATCGACAGAGATCGATGCGCCATATCTGTTTAATAATTCGAAAACTGTTTTTAATTAAAATAATAGATACGCCGTATCTGCTGAAGCAGATGCGTCGTATGGCGTTAACGTTTAGAATTTTTTTTTTTTTAATCAAAAACAGATACGCCGTATCTTGGGGAAAAGATGCGTCGTATCGCTTTATCGCTTAGAAAAAATTTCTTATTAAAAACAGATACGCCGTATCTTGGGAAAAGATGCGTCGTATCGAATTAATTAAACGCGTTGTATTTTGTAAAAAAATTTGAACGCAATACGCCGTATCTGAGAAATCAGATGCGCCGTATCGTTCGATTTAGCTCAGTACAACGATAGCAGAACACAAAAAAACACGAAAAATTAAAACAAATAAAAACACACGAAAAATAAACACAAACAAAAGCAAACAAATAACACACTAAAGCAGAAAATATGCAAAATAATACAATGAATGCAAATTAAACTAATACACAACAAAATTAGCGGTTAGAAAAAAAAATTAAAAACCTAATTAAAATACTAATCAAATTAACAGATAATAACAATTCACTCCCCGGCAGCGGCGCCAAAAACTTGATGCGTAGCGTGTGTCGTTGCGGTTTAGCAGTTTTAATGCCTACTCAAGTTTTAAATTTATATTTAGCCGACTTATCAATAAACACACACACTTAACGAGCAGTGTACCCGGTCAGTATGAATATAATGGTAAGTAGAGTGTCGATCACTAAGAGTGGAACGTATTATCTCGTTATTCTAATCAGTATTTTAATATATTAAGTTAGCTATACAACCTATTCTAACGCAAGGGGGTTCAGCCTGAGAGACTGGCACGATTTGGTTGCAATTAAATAATAAACTAAACCAATAGGCACGAATCAGCAAGTAGCACACACGTACACAGATAAATACTCGAGACAATAAGAGGGCTGTCCTTATGATAAGTAGTTTGTCACTTGTTTTATTGCTAGTGTTATATGAAGTGTATAGTTCGATGCAACACACCGAGATTAAGTCCTTTCTCGTTGGTTCTAATCTTATCGGCGAGTAAACCCTTAATGATTACTTATGACTATCCCGTTTATCTTTCTCCTACTTTTCTACAGACCATAGAATGCATAGGCGATCTAATAAACAGGCGAGGGCAGAGGCATGGCGACCCGATCAACGCTCAGCTAGACACAGAGGTTATCAATGCACTAATAAAAGTCACCAATGACATCAACATATAAACTTTAATTAATGAGAAAGCAGTTTTAAGGGAGTGCAATCTTTCCGTTGTCACATTACACAAGCCACCAATCTTGATGAATTAAAGTTTACTAACACAATAAAACAAAACTACTTAATGAATTAAATACATGCAGCACCTTCTTACAGCTCTTGTATCTTTGATTTGGGTGTGTCTTGTGCTGCTGCCTTGACTGAATTCGTCCTAGGTTTTTGGTCTTCGGTCTTCGGATATAATATGTGTCACCACGAAATTTGTCTGGTCTTGGGGTATTTATAGTTTCTGTCTGAGGGTAAGATGCGGCGCATTTAGTAGGTAGATGCGGCGCATTGACTTAACTTCGCGTGGGGTCCAAGATTATAATATTCAGGAATATTCGTACACCGCCAGAAGATGCGGCGTAACTCCATTTATAGATGCGGTGCATGTCCTCTTGTATCTTGGATCGTATCTGGTGAAATATTGATAGTGATGCGGCGCATGTCATAAGTGAGATGCGGCGCATCTGGAGCAGAATAATCTTGATCTTGTACATTTCAGTAGACTCTTAACTTCTTGCATGTTTTGCTCCATAATTAGTCCAAAATCGCCAAGTTTCACCAAATGCTTGTTTTCAACTGAGAATTACAAAAGTAAACGATTAAGTATCAATCCTCATACATAATATAATAAAACAAGTCAAATTAATAGGATAAATGATAGTAATAATATGTACTTATTTGAGTTCATCACATACTCATCAAGCAAGTAATATATATGGACTAGGAAACAATACACTACACCAAGCAAACAAGTAATTTTATCTAGCATGCAAACATACTCATCAAGCAAGTAATATATATGAACTATTTGAGGGATCCTAATGTGTGCCTATGTGCAATAAATGGGAACATAAGATCGCATGAATTTCTAGACTTGTTACAAACAAAATCTTAATAGACAAACCATGTTCCCCTTGATTTGACTTGGTTCACTTATAAATGTCATGTACGTAAATATAGATGACAAATATGAGATCACCATGCATGATTTAAAGAAATGTTTTTAGCATTATTCAACAATGTTTGAAAGTGGGTTTTTATGTAGATGTGAAAGTTATTTGAATAAAATAGATTGGGTTTTATTTCAAAATGTGTTTATGAAGAATGGGTAAGAAAAGAAAAATTCTCAATCTTTGACTTTGATCGAAAAAGAATTATGGACAAAGATTAAGAAGAAAAATGTTTATAGAAAAAATATTTTTCCAAAATGTGAAGTTTCTGTATATTTTTAAAGATACTAGATTTTTGAAAAGTGGTTGTTAAAGATCTCATGCTCAAGGGAATTGGTTAAGGCTATTGTCACATGCTACCCTTTTCTACATATCCTATGGTCATAAGGAAGCGATGACGAAATTCTATATGTTTGATGCGAAAGTGTTGAATGGGGTATAACCTAACATCTATAGCTCCTTTGTTGTCGCACACTTATCTAACTTGATGCCATAGTCTACGAGAGCTTGTTTCATCCATAGTTTTCTAACGTGAGAAATCTAATCTTACTTCTATGTTAATGATTAATCCACTTAACTCATTTCACTTCATCACCATGAGTTTTCTAATAGTGGACATAGAAGATTTCCATTTTAAATTTGAAAAAGGCTAAATGAGTTCGACAGTGAATACTTCATTTACTACTTAGGGGGCTAACTAAAGGGTTTCTAGTTTATTAAATCATCAAACAGATATAACTAAAAGTGTAAATGCAATGCAACCTATCAAACTAAGCATATCCTAAGGCAATGATTAATAAGACTATATGTATGAAGTAACTGCTCATGAAATTTAAAAAGAGAGCGTACCTTATGTCCAGCTTTTCTTCAAATACTTCAAGGTGATATATTGACTTATAGAAGCCAATCATAGATGAGTTTCCGAATTATTCAATGAGTGACGATTTAGCCACTTGGTCCCCATTGTCTCATTTGTCCAAAATTGTTTAAACCAAACATGGTTTGCATTTGCATGTATGGTAAAAGTATTTCCCAAGGGTTGAAACTTGGTTGAAGTGAATAATCCCACATTGGGTGATTATTATTATTAGGAAAGTTTTGTCTACCTTGATTGCTTCTAGGTTGAGGGGTTTTAGACCGAGGATGAGGATTATTTAGTCTATTTGGAGGTGGAGTTTTAGATCTTAATTTTGGTTTAGAAAATCCGGTTTTGGCTTTTAAAGATGGTTTATAAAAACTTTTTACTTCCTCATCACTCGCAATAGGTATTTTTCTATCTTTTATAAGTATATACTTAGGTTTTGACTCTAATGGTTTTTGTTTACTAGATTGACATTCAAACTTTACATTTATATTTTCACTAATTGAAACATTATTTGAGTTGAATCCTAGACCGGTTTTATCTCCCGAAGTTCCTAGAACACTTATTATTTTCTTAAGTGAGTTACTACTATTTTTAAACTTGTCAAGTTTGGAAATTTTATCTTTAAGTTTTTCGTTTTCATTTTTGACCTCTAGACATGTTTTACATTCTATAAAAACTTCTTTTTCTTTTTCTAAATGTTGTAGTTTAATTTTTAATTCGAGTACTTCATTTTCTAATCGATTATTAATATGTTTTAGTGATTTATTTTTAGCCATGACTTTTTGACCTAATTTGCATAACCTAATATATTCATTATCTAGGTCTTTTTCATCTAATGATTGATTTTTATCACTAAAGTATTCGGTTTCAAAATGTACCTCACTTGATGTCTTAGCCATAAGACATTTCTCCTCCTTTGTGGTTTCTTTCTCACCTTCGTCACTATCACTCCATGCTCCTCCAACGAACACCTTTTTATTTTGCTCCCTTGACATCATTGGACAACTTCCGATGAGATGATTTGGATCACCACATTTAAAACACTTCCTCTCGCTCTTGCTACCTTTGTCATCTTTGTTTCTTTGGAATGCCTTTCTTTCGTCATGTGGTTGTCTAACGAGTCTTCCTCGTCTTTTGAAGAACTTCTTGAAGTCTCTTACGGCCATGGCATATTCTTCGTCATTACTTTCGGAGGTGGAGCTATCCTCGTCACTAGATTCCTTCCTAGCTTTCAATGCAATTGACTTGCTTTGTTCTCTTTCTCCTTTGACCATCTCGGAGTCTTTCTTTATTATTTCTTCGTAGACATTCAAGTTGCCGATCAACTCATCAAGTTGAAGAGTTGACAAGTTCTTCGATTCTTCAATCGCCGTAACTTTAGCTCGCCATTTTGGATGAAGAGCCCTAAGAAATTTCCTAACAAACAATACTAGAAAAATGGCTATTCTTGACTCCAAATGCGAGTCAAGAAGAGGCTTTATGACGCGCAAATGCGAGTCAAGGAAGGACCCGTCATAAAGCTTCATGACTCGCATTTGTGCGTCATCCCTCTATGACGCGCAATTATGACCCACGTTTTATGACTCTCCTTTTTGCGTGTCATAACCTAATTTTTTTTTAATTATGACCCACGTTTTATGACTCTCCTTTTTGCGTGTCATAACCTAATTTTAAAAAAAAAAAAAAATTATTTTTTTCCAGTTCCTAATTTTCTATTAAATGACAATTAAAAACCTGATAATACAAAATTAAAAACACAAATATCAAAATAACGCATTTCATATATTAAAAACCTGATAATACAAAATTAAAAACACAAATATCAAAGTCAATATGCAATATTCGTTTAAACAAACCCATGCCATTTGAAGTACATTTAACAGGATATTTTCCTTGTTGCTGCTAGAACTAAAAATCAACCTAACTTTGCCTATGTTAAAAACCCGCTTATACTCAAGAGGGGGTTCTGAGACTGTGGAAGTATCTGCAGTGAACCAGTGGAGCCTTCATTGGCAAATTCACGAGCCTGAAAAAGACAGAGATGTTTTAATAAAATATCTTTGCAGTTTCCTGTCTTAACAGAGCCATAAAATGCTAAATTTAGAGAGTATGTTTTTAACAAGTTTACGACCCGTACCTCGCGCCGTAAAAGCATATTAAGGGACATACAGTAAGCTTTCCTCAAAGGGCCCAAACAATTTTTGTCGACTCTGCACATAACGAGTACAGGATGCTGAAGTAATATTAATAAGTCGACATATCTTTTATTAACGATTGTATAGCTTATATATAAAAACTGACCTTCAAGTGTTGTAGCAGGCGAGCATAAGTCCTGCATTTGAAGCGAAGATCAGCATGATCAGGCCTCTTAAGCTGCCCCCGCTGTCCAATTCAAAACACCAGCAAATGGGTCGATATTGTCAACCAAAATCAACCCCTTTATAAGTAAATGGGTCGATATTGTCATCCCTAGAATAACCAAGAAACAGTAAACAAGCAGCCCAAGTTTGAATGTCCCAAAGGTGAGCTTATGAATCAATCTTCATCATCAATGACCTTAGTGCCAAGACCTTTCAACCCTTCTGCTGGGATCTCCGCAACAGTGACAAGGGAGTAAAGTTCTTCCTTTGCGTCTTCATCATCATTCCTCTTGCGAGCAATTCTAACTCTGACTCTTCTTGGAACACTTCTGATTCCACGGCTCCACACGTGTTTGTTAAGTTTGACATCCACTCTCACGTCTGTTGTCCCCATGGCTTTTTGTGCAAATTTCTTTATCTCCTTGATGGCTTTCGGGGCCTTCTTCTTGAAAGTGCTGTATTAAAAAGGATAAAACAGATCATTAGACTGAACAAGTTAAGTATATCAAAACAAAAACTTTTAAAACAGTTAGATTGCAATTCAAAATGCACCGCCTAACTACTTAGAAAGCGGGTCTAACGGTGACAATCATCTAGCAAATAAATCTTTAATAGTTCACAACCTCCTAAAATGCATTCATAATATATTTTTTTTTTAATCCACTTGATATATTACTGATTTACAAAAGTTGTTAAGCAGACAAAACAGACGTCAGCATGTCAACCAAGCCGTCATCAATGAAACCTGATATGTTTTACATGTTAACAGAACTTACACAGACCAATGCACATATCGCAACATATAACCTACAGAATGAACTTATGAATCAGACCACACAAAACATGTCTAGAAACAATAAAGTATGTATGTGTCAATAGATTCAAAATAAGATTTGTACGACAGTCCTATGATGAAATGTGAAGCATATATCAAGAAAATATGCAAACTACTGTGATGCGTGGTTTTGCAACCTTACAACAGGTTTTACCTCTTGAGGGATCTCAAGAGGCTTACAACCCCACCAGGCAGTGTACCTGACCGATGTAGTATAGTGTAGTGGTAAGTACGGGGGATTGATCGTTCTCCACAGGGAATAGTGTTCGTTAGGTATGAAAGACTACTCTAATAGGTCTAATGGTTGAGGAAGATTCTTTTTTTATGTTTTTATATTTTTATGAAAGCAAGTAAAATCTCGGGTTTGAAAGAGTGGGCGGAATTAGTTGCTAGTCAACTAACCCAAATTACTACGAATGCAAATAAAATAAATAACTGAAAATAAAAAGTTGGTGAAAACTTAAGTGTAGAGAAATGTGTTTACTTAGATTTCCTTACTCCCTAACTATCTTTTACCGGTTGATTAGTGTGTATTAGTCGCGTGGATGACGGGTGTATTCCTTAATACCAATCGTGGGGTGGCGTACGTACTTCCCCAACTCTACAAGCTCCTACTTCACTCCTATGTCGAGCCGGCTAGGAAGCTCCTAACATGGGATCACTAGAATTCGCTTGTGCATTAAATACAACCATAAAAACCTTTAGTACGCATTTGGTTCATGTTTCTTAAGACGTTCAAGCAAGTTACCGAATAGGAAGTTAGCCAGTTTTCTTAAGCCTAACATAGATAAACAATCATCCAATACAACTAATAACACACTAATAACCAATAATCAATAGCTAGGTTTCATTAGATCTAAGCAAACACAAGATAAATCTAGCCTAACATGTTAATCAAAAGACAAGAGTAAGATAGAATCAAACAACACATAGACATATTGAATGATTAATTGATAACTTATCTTCAATGTAACATGGAAGATCTCAAGGCAAAAAGCCTTGAAAAAGATGCTAAAATCGTCTTAGGGTTTTCTCCCAAAAATTTCACACTAAGTTCCACACTTATGACAAAGAATTGCAAAACTATATATAGATTTTTACATCTGACGGCGTCACGTTATGGAGTGTGACGCCGTCACCTCACCGCTTTTAGGGTTCTCGGGTGACCTTCTTGACGCCGTCCCTCTTTAGCTCTCCAAAATCCGTTCTGGCTTATCAAGGCTTGACGCCGTCAGACCTTGAACGTGACGCCGTCCCTCTTTGAATTAAGCCGTGACGCCCTTGATCAGGTTAAAGCGTGACGCCGTCAGAATTCACATGCAATTTTCACTGGCTTATCATGAGTAAATTTCACATCCACCTTTTCTTGCCAAGCCATGACGCCGTTTGGAGTAAATCCTGACGCCGTCAAAGGTAACTTTCAGCCGATTTTTGAGACTTTGCCGTTTTCTTCACTTTTATGCTCCAAAAACGTCCAAAATGCCTCCTTTTCCAGATTTCTCCTCAAAAGTACCTAAAATGACAAAAGGAACGATTTAGGGAAATATTTGATCAAATAAATACGATTTAGGGCTTAAATGACCCCTTAAAAGCGGTACACTTTTCGCTTCATCAAATACCCTTACACTTGAGATTTGCTTGTCCTCAAGCAAATGCGCTTTTATTCTAATCAAAATACAAGTTAGGGGTCATTTAATACTAACATAAAAGTAATTACAACAAATAATCGTTCCAATTTAATCATAATAAGCACGGAGATTATAAACTAGCACCTCACAAGTAGTGTTTAGATACTCACATCTCTCAAGTGTCATCAAAATAAATCTCATAAATGGAAACGGATAATATCTCTCACTACCTGTCATAGCAAATAGATTACCATAGGCTTGGGAAAGGATCGAAAACCTCCTCCACTAGGCGTAAGCACCTAAGATAAACTATCAAAGAGGGCTTTTAAATGGGTTATAACGTTAGGTGTAGGGAAAAGGAAAACACGGTTTTGTTGGATAAAGGATGTTTTACTGGTGGCGAGTTAAAGATCTTGATCAATTACATGTACTATACAATGTTGCTAAGCCAAGACTCGACTCAATCTTAAGCTAATGAAAGAAAATAACAAAAACATAAAATAAACATAAAATAAAACGGGATGGTAGTCCGTATGTTTTTTTCTATTTTTCATTTTCTCATTTTTTTTGTATTTTTCTTGATTTTTTCGATTTTTTTTTTTTTTTTTTTTTTTTTTTTTTTTTTTTTTTTTTGCATACATTCTTGCCCTACCATCCAAAATAATACATCATAGGGGCATTGCATTCCCCTTACACTTAAACTTTTACATAACTTTACAAATAACTATTCTAATGACTCGAATTAAGATAATCGAAAAACTTGGAGTACTTTTAAAATATTTAGCACATATGGGGGTAATGAATGATGTTCTTCCCCATTACTCCATTACACTAGTACTTTACCCATGAGTCCCAATCGTCCCAAAACAATATGTACAAGGATATGACTCGACTTAGCAACCATGTAATCAATTAGATAATTAACTTGGGTTTAAACAAATGTTGTAACAATAATGCACTAAAAATGAGTGCATACAAGGTAGGCTAAGGAGATTTGGGTGTACATTTTAGTGGGGTGTAACAAATTCTTCCTTTAAGTAAAATGCTTAAAGGTCGAAACGAAAAGATAGGCTCTGAGGGGTGTACTAGGGGTATCGTGTACTAAAAATGAGTACAACGCAAAGGGTGTGGGAGAATTACTTGACCAATGTAGCCAATGTAATTATAACAAAAACACAGGTGTAAAACAATGGGTTAAGCCTAATGCCTCTTATCATGTAGTAAATCTAACTACACGAATGTAGTCTCACTTGTGGCCTTGGAATGGTCCTAACGCAAGTTCTAGAATCTAAGTGCTACCGGTACACACATCATAGCATAAATGCTTTTCTTACCAATTCTAGGGGTGAACCTCACATATTTGGGGGTGGAAAATTTTTTAGTGGTACGGTTTTTGTGCTAGTCATATAACTCCTATCCGTGAGACGCTCATTAAGATCAAAGTTTCACTCCTATATGTTGTAAAAAAATTTAAATTTGGCACTAAAATTACCCTAACAGGTATTTCTCTCAGTTTTATTACACATCAACTATTAAACAAACAAAAATCAAGCGTAATAACATTCTCTAAAAATCATACTTTTACCCTCCCCTTACACTTAAGATGAACATTGTCCCCAATGTTCAAATAACAAATGTAAAAGCATAAAGTAAAAGAATGAAATCAAATACTCCCCTGATTCGCTCGGTGGATAATGAAGTAACACGGTTAAATCTTCTTCCAAGGTAATGTAGAAGCTCCATGACTAATGCATCGCCATAAGCTTGATTCCATATACATCTCCTTGTCCAAAATAACCTGTTAAACCTGAGAAAACAAACACGAAAACCTGCATAACATCGGCGGGATAAATCTATATATAAAGATATAATGCTTGTGGAATGATAATTTTGCAGATTCCTGGAGATTATAAGTTGGAGATTTAATAAAAACTTTTATGAAAACAAAACTTTCAATAATTTCTGAAAATTAAATCTGACGCCGTCAGGTTATAAACCCTGACGCCGTCAGAAATGACATGACAAAAATTCTCATTTTAAGTTTCCGGAAAATTTCTGGAAAAACCTTTACCTTACTTCCTGGAAATCCTGTAAAACATCATTATGACTCGATACAAGCATTTGACTCAAACAAATACGAATATGTATGTTAATTTATTATTATTACGATTCATGTTAATTTGTGTTCTAATAAACCGATTTAGATTTCCCTTACACTTAACTTTTGCAAAATACCTTTATATGTAGTTAAGACGAAGTTAAAAACAAGATAAAGCATTTTCACAAATTAGTTTTTGAACATGAATCAATAAGAATAAAAATTAAACACACATACGGAAACAAATAAAATCAAACAAACAAATAAATAAACACAAAAAGCAAATAAAGTTTGGGTTGCCTCCCAAGAAGCGCTTGTTTTTGTTCGAGTCATGAGCCTGACTCTACCCTTATTTAACGGATAAAGGAGAGGTTTTTCCTACACTTAGGATTAAGTGCGGGTGATAGTAGCGATACACACCATCTCGGTGGAAGTATGCCGCGTGAGGAAAGAGTGGTGGATGAATTATATGCTCAAAGATGTGGGATCCAATCATCATAACCTTACTTAGTTCAATTGGGTCAATGGGTGAATTGAAGTTTTCTCCTAGAAAGGGATCATCTTCTATCAACTTCAGGAGATTCCTAGTTGAGAATCCACTTTGACCTAATAAACCCGGTTTAAACCCATAATATTTCTTGTGATCAATCATAAATGGGTGATGTAAGTATGTAAGGTCATGGTTCATTCCTATATTAGCTTCCACTCCACATGGCCTAGAGTCTACTACCTTAATCTTAACATCACCCGGACTACATGGTTTGATGGGTGGATCGGGACCTAATTCAATTCCTAAGTTCACATCTAAGGATGGAAGATTAGGTAACGGTTTTGGTTTAGGCTCCGGTTCATCAAAACTAGGAACTTCGATAGAACTAAGAGTAAGGTTGTGATCACTAAAAGCATTCAAACCTATATCCTCTAGTTGTGTTTGGTTCAAAGGTTCTACCTCTATTGGGGTTCCTATAGTCTCTTCTACTTCTTTCGGGTAAGTCACGGGCGGTGTATGTGCCTCAAATGATGGTAGGACTTGTGAGGTACTTAGCGGGCTTATGTTACTTACCTCATCATTCCTTGTGTCAAGATCACCTATATCCTCATCATGTGTTTTAGTAGAATCTAACCCTAACATTTTCTCTAGTATCTCAAGTACTTCTCTAGGCATCTCAACTTCTATATCCAAATCATAAGGATCATCCTCAATATTCTGACTGCTATATTCAAATTGCCCAAAAGATTCATCATGTGTTTCTTGAGATTCATCGTCATCGATCGTAAAACCTAGGTCTTTTTGATCAATGTGATCATGCTCGGCTAGATCCTCCATCACATCAAGATCACCTAAGTGTTCACCCTGTATTATGGTAGTGCCTAACCATGACATGCAGCTAGGTGGCTCAACTCTACCCTCATCCCCAAACAAACTTGTTTCATGATCCTTGAAATTTGTGGTCAATTGACTTGTATTAATGTTTGTTGGGTTGTCCACTATATAATAATATTGGGCACAATTCTCAATAGCTTCCCATGCTTCCTCAGCACTTAATTCCCTAAGATCCCTGCCGGCAATATGGTAAATGTCCCTTTGGGCATGTTGGTCGACATGATTGTAAAAGATTTGAGTTAGGGACCAAGAATCGAAGTTAGGATGAGGGACTTTTTGGAGTAAATATTTAAAACGAGTCCATGCATCATAGAGAGGTTCATCTTTATGTTGTTTAAACATCAAGATATCATACGGAGTGGGTGAATTACGTGGTTGGTAGTATGGTGAATTCGCGTTCTCCATAATGGTGAACAGAAGAGTCAATGGAAATTACGAACAAACACACAAAGAAAAATAGATAGACTAAAGAAAACCTAGAAAAATAAAATAAAAATCTCACCAGAAAGGAATCTAGTGAGTAGACCTAATAAAATAAAAATTCAACCTAAAAAATAACTATTCCCCGGCAGCGGCGCCAAAAACTTGATGCGTGGTTTTGCAACCTTACAACAGGTTTTACCTCTTGAGGGATCTCAAGAGGCTTACAACCCCACCAGGCAGTGTACCTGACCGATGTAGTATAGTGTAGTGGTAAGTACGGGGGATTGATCGTTCTCCACAGGGAATAGTGTTCGTTAGGTATGAAAGACTACTCTAATAGGTCTAATGGTTGAGGAAGATTCTTTTTTTATGTTTTTATATTTTTATGAAAGCAAGTAAAATCTCGGGTTTGAAAGAGTGGGCGGAATTAGTTGCTAGTCAACTAACCCAAATTACTACGAATGCAAATAAAATAAATAACTGAAAATAAAAAGTTGGTGAAAACTTAAGTGTAGAGAAATGTGTTTACTTAGATTTCCTTACTCCCTAACTATCTTTTACCGGTTGATTAGTGTGTATTAGTCGCGTGGATGACGGGTGTATTCCTTAATACCAATCGTGGGGTGGCGTACGTACTTCCCCAACTCTACAAGCTCCTACTTCACTCCTATGTCGAGCCGGCTAGGAAGCTCCTAACATGGGATCACTAGAATTCGCTTGTGCATTAAATACAACCATAAAAACCTTTAGTACGCATTTGGTTCATGTTTCTTAAGACGTTCAAGCAAGTTACCGAATAGGAAGTTAGCCAGTTTTCTTAAGCCTAACATAGATAAACAATCATCCAATACAACTAATAACACACTAATAACCAATAATCAATAGCTAGGTTTCATTAGATCTAAGCAAACACAAGATAAATCTAGCCTAACATGTTAATCAAAAGACAAGAGTAAGATAGAATCAAACAACACATAGACATATTGAATGATTAATTGATAACTTATCTTCAATGTAACATGGAAGATCTCAAGGAAAAAAGCCTTGAAAAAGATGCTAAAATCGTCTTAGGGTTTTCTCCCAAAAATTCCACACTAAGTTCCACACTTATGACAAAGAATTGCAAAACTATATATAGATTTTTACATCTGACGGCGTCACGTTATGGAGTGTGACGCAGTCACCTCGCCGCTTTTAGGGTTCTCGGGTGACCTTCTTGACGCCGTCCCTCTTTAGCTCTCCAAAATCCGTTCTGGCTTATCAAGGCTTGACGCCGTCAGACCTTGAACGTGACGCCGTCCCTCTTTGAATTAAGCCGTGACGCCCTTGATCAGGTTAAAGCGTGACGCCGTCAGAATTCACATGCAATTTTCACTGGCTTATCATGAGTAAATTTCACACATCCACCTTTTCTTGCCAAGCCATGACGCTGTCTGGAGTAAATCCTGACGCCGTCAAAGGTAACTTTCAGCCGATTTTTGAGACTTTGCCGTTTTTTCACTTTTATGCTCCAAAAACGTCCAAAATGCCTCCTTTTCCAGATTTCTCCTCAAAAGTACCTAAAATGACAAAAGGAACGATTTAGGGCAATATTTGATCAAATAAATACGATTTAGGGCTTAAATGACCCCTTAAAAGCGGTACACTTTTCGCTTCATCATACTGGTTAGCCGATATCTCATGATGTAATAAAGCAACGGCGGATATCCCTATATACAACTTAGTTCACACGCCCAACTTCTATCACTAAAAACAATGTTCACAGCCCTGTTTGTTGAATACATTTTTAGCTAAACCGAGAGCCTTGGTTTCAATTAGCATGATTAAAAACAAATTAAATTGGTCAACAACTCCAAATAAACCAATTAAACAAACTTAAAATTGTACTTGTTAAAAACAGCTTATCCAAATTACAAATGAGGCTAATCAGTCAGGTTCTGCTAAACCTAGAACAAATCGCGAGCAACTTGGAAAAGTTGGTCAAATAAAGAACGAGAAGGCACAATAACGTTGCACATCATATGAAACATACTAAATACTTCAAAACCACCAACGTATTTAGTATGTCCATTGTCAAAGGCACCTTGTTCCCGCTCTTTATAAAACTAAAAGAAGTAGCTACGTTGCATACATTGAAGTATAAACTCAAATTTTTATCACCAAAACTAATTCAAATTCTCCTTATACATGCTGTAGCTTTACCTGTTCTAAAGCTACCCAACCTGACACATTAAACCCCATGTGTTATTCAAGTAAACTAATATATCCTACCCATTTAATAAAAATAATTAAAACACTATAAACTTTAAATAAATCACTAGCCCAAGTTTTCAAACCAGCCAATAAGTAGTTACAACAACGATTTCTCAAATATGAGCACACATATAACAAGGCCTAATTGAAGCATCAACAATTTGTAATATGTGTAAGGCGGATAGTGTCGTAACATTGGGCAGCACAAATAATCTAATCAAACAAGCTAAATAATAAAACGAGGTGATACCATCCATGAAGACGCTTGTGGAGATTGATGGTGTACTCCCTAGTCACAACTTCTTCCTTTCTTCCCTTAGTAAAAACCAACAACCATTAACAAATCTCATCCTAAAATCAAGAAAATCAAGAAAAGAGCAAAAATAATAAAATGAACCACAAGGGCCACGGGTCGAACCCGTGACCACCAAACCATTATCCACGACACAGCCAAATGGAAGGGGAGATGGTGGTGAGTGTTTTGGTGGTGGTGGTGTGCTTGTTTGGGTGGCGGTGATGGTGTCTTGGGTGGTGGCAGTTGGCGGCGCAGATCTGAAAAAACTTGTAGATCTCATCTTGGAGAGCTTGTTGGGAGCACCACCAAAAAAACTTGTAGATCTGAAAAATAATAAACAAATAAATAAATATAAATATATACCTTGCAAACACCCCGTAATCGATTGATAATTAAGAGATAGAGATGGAATGATTTTTAGAGAGAGGTAGGACAATATCTGATAATTAAGAGAGAGAGATGGAATGATTTTGGGATTTTGAAGTACTTAGGTTTTTTTTGGGGTTTTTGTGAAGCGGGAAATAAGCTTTTGTCAATAGCGGGAAAAAAAAAGAATAAGAGTTTGAGAGAGTTTGAGAGCGGGAAGTGTTTTGGAAAAAAAAAAAAAAAAAACAATAGATTTTGATGAAGCAGATTGTAAAAAAAAAACATAGATGACCCCTATTTATGACGAAGCAAAACGAGCGTCATCTAGCAGGCTAAATTTTAACTGATTATGACCCTATGTTATGACGCTTCTGAAAACGAGTCATCCCCAATAAAAAATTTACTCGTTATGACTCTTATTTTATGACTTTGCTATTTGCGCGTAATCTTGTAGCGTGCGTCATAAAATGCGAGTCAAGGATAGACCTTTTTCTAGTAGTGAAAATTCTTACTAGAAAAATTCTCATCAAGTGCTTTTAAACTTGTGATGATAGCGTTAAACCTAGCAAAAGCATTATCTATTGATTCCTCTTCCGGAATCGTAAATTGTTCATATTGTTGAACAAGAAGATCTATTTTATTTTCTTTGACTTGACTATTACCTTGGTGAGTGATTAATAAAGAATCCCAAATTTCTTTTGCGGTTTGACACATAAAAATCCGTTCATATTCTTTGCGTGGTAATGCATTATAAATTACCATTTTAGCCTCATTATTTTTTGCTAGTTTCTTTTTTAAATCATCATTTTGTTTTTCAAAAGGTACAATTTCATCTATTTTAGTTAAAGAATTATTTTGAATAGGGGGAAAATCACCATAGGTAATAATATGCCAAAGATCAAGATCTTTTGATTTCACATAAGTTTCGAATCTATTTTTCCAATAAAGAAAACCATCACTTTCAAATAGTGGTGGTCTTTGCATAGATTGCCCTTCTAAATATTTTTTGGATTCCATAGATCGTTTCAAGTTTTAAAATACAGTTTATTTTAAAAATCTTGTTTGACGTGGCTCTTGATACCAATTGTGGAAAACTAGAAGGGGGGGGGGGTTGAATAGTTTTACGTCTTTTTAATTTTTATTATGAAAACTTTATTTACTTTTAAAAACTTAGATTCGAATTTATGTGAACTCAACTCTTGAAAAATATGAACAAATATAAGTAGATCTAAATTAACAATGCAAGTAAAGTAATGAAATGAAATGAAAGATAGAGATGGAAAGATCTAACCGAGAGGCAAAGGATTTATAGTGGTTCGGCTACAAGGACAACTTCCTTGCCCTACTCCACTCCTCGAGCACCTAACTCGAGAGTTTTCTTCACTATGTCAACAAGCTCCCTTATGGCGGAGAAAACCTTACACAACTTTCGCTTACACAGGTTTAACGACACAAAGCTAGATGTCGAGTTCTAATCGTAGCTAGAACCAATCTCACAACTTATTCACAACTTCTTCACAACTTATTCACAACTTCTTCACACCGGCTTCACAACTTCTTCACAACGGCTTCACACCTTCTTCACGACTTCTACACGTCTTACGGCTTTCACAACTTCTTCACAACCTAGCACTACTTATATACTCTTCTACTTCTTCACACCTTCACTACTTACACACCCTTCACTTCTTCACAACTTCACAACTTACACACTAATCTAGCCTACCCAACTATGCTCACACTTATCTAACAAGTATTCACAACATATACAAATGAATGAATGATTTACAATTATGACACACTAACAACTTGGATGAAGGAGATACACCAAGTTATAATACTTCTTGTCTTGAAGGATAGAAGTATTCTTCTTTTTCACTTTGATGGTGGAAGCTTGGATCACTTGGAAACCAATGCTTAAGAGAATATGATCAAAGGATTTTAGAAAGTATTTACAAAGATAAGAAGAGAATTAGAGCAGAAAGTTTGAGGTGCAAAAGGTGAGGAAAAATGCCAGGGATGAACCAGTATTTATAGGCAAAAACTGGGCACCTACTGGAGCGGGGCGGTCCCCTTAATTTTAAGGGGGCCGCCTTTATGAATTAAGGGGGCCGCCCCTGGTGAACGTTGCCCAGTTTTGTCCTTTTGTGGGGAAGGTTTTTCTGGAATATTTTTGCCATTTTTGGTTGAAAATTTGAATTCATATATTTATAATAGATTAAACATATTTATTTAATACCAAAAATGTTTTTCAAAAATATATAAAATGTTTTTGACATTTTATAACAAGATTAGAGATTAAGAAAATGTTCCTTTGATCATATAATGCATTAAGCACTTGTTTATTCATACTTTAAGTGATTAAGTTGTAGAAATGAATATTTACAACTAAATACTTGTTTATTTGATAAGTTTATGTTTAATGAGTTTACATTTTGTGATTATCAAAACATAGAGATATGAATAAGAATGAATAATGTTTTTAGGCATTATTTATATCAACACTTCAGCGAGTTATGTCATCTCAGAGCAATTCTCATCAGAGAATGAATGCTCATCAGCGAGTGGTATCCATCAGAGACTGAAACCATCAGCAACATACTGATGAGTGTTTCTGATTGATGAACCGTGACTCAGTTGGAAGTTAACTTGTAATGGTTTTGACATATTCAAGTGATAGTTATCTCTGCATTAATGATCACGTTTAATTGGTCGTGTAACCACTTATACCTGGAATTATGTAGGCAATTATGTAGTGATTAATGAGCCGTTAATCACTCATAAATCCATTGAATAGGTTTGAGTAATCTCTAATATAAATAGAGATCAACACTACTGCATAAACAGAGACAGAAACCGTAAACACTTGGATGCGCTAGGGTTATTGATTTGTGCCTAAATCAATAACATACATTTGGTGTAACACCCCAACCCGACCAGGGTAGAAGTATCACATTAATGGTTTCATATCAGATCAAAACAAAGCATACATTACAGTAATACAAGGAATCTTTAAAGGTTACAAATGAGATTACAAGGGAATACAAAGTTTACAAAGGAATAAATACTAAGTCTGAAGATATAAGTTCTTCTAGTCATCTCTACTTCAAAATAACTATCAAAGTCTTCTAAGTCCAAAAGTCTCTTCACTCATACCCAAACCCGTCGTCCTGCTTATTACCTGCCGCACACGAAAAGAAAACGTGCGGCTGAGCTTAAAAAGCTCAGTGAACAGATACATATACAAAGCAAAGAATAACGAAACAGAAATATAATATGGGCAATGGGAATGTCATAAGGTATAAAAGAAATAAATGGATAATAAGAGAAGAGTAGGATAGTCATCTACCACGAGCCCAGAAACTCAAAGTCATAATCTCAAAGTCATCATCTCAATATCATAGTCTCACAATCAGAGGGGATACCTCTCAGGCAACCAGATAATATGAGGGGTGTCCTCATGTATCATAATAGTGGAGTGATCAGCTCCCAGAAATGTGAAAGGCGTGTATTGCACACAGCACCAGTCACCTCAAAGTCATACTCAAAGTCATACTCAAATTCACAAACAAGCCTAGGATTGCAATCCATACGCCCCCACTCAAAGTCATCTCAAAATCATAATCTCAGAATCATAATGGCCACATCATAATATAAAAGGGACGGTGTGAGAAATCACTCCCCCACACAGGAGTCATGCCAGTGGTGCATCACAGACATGGCCAGGTTACCTTCCTGGCTAGGAAAGGACACAAATGGCTCGGGTATCAAACTAAGAGTCATGTCTCAAAATCATAGCTCAAGGTCATATATCAAGAGGTGCATCTCAAAGTCATATCAAAAGTAATATCAAGGTTCATTCAAGGAAACATAGCAATGGCTTGGGAAATCTTAACTGAATCATAACTCAAAATCAATGTATAAGAACCCTTACTGAAAAAGGGTAGAGTATCTGTACCTTATTCGATAGCAAAACAAACCAAAGACAGATCACAAGACACCGGATTACTCCCGCTTCAGCGAAACTACACGAATTATAATTGTACTTATAAGTTTCATAGCTTTATGATTTCATAGTTTCTTAATCATACGGTTTCATTTTAGTTTCTCTCCATCTTAGGTAGCTTTACACATTCAATAACTTAAGTTAATATCATTCCTGTTTATCAACTTATTAAAGATGACCATGTTAGTAGGTTAAGGTTCATAATGCCTTTTACATAAGTTCAAGGTTAAATATGACACGTTTTCACAAGTTAGGGTTTTTAATTGCAACCTCCCAAAGTTAAGGGTCTTGAATGAGAATATTGCAAACTACTAATTTAAGTACATCATTTATTCATAATCACATCTCCCGCCCTTTAAGTTTCATAGTTTACACATTACACCCTTGATTTACCAAAATCACAAAATAAACCTTATAATTATACAAATTACACTTCAACCTTTATTATGTTCATCATTACACAACTAACCCTCATATTTACTAAATTACAGATTATACTCTCAAATATAAGTGTGGCACGAATCAAACCCTCAAGTTTCATAAAATTACACATTTAGTCCCTTTAGTTTTTAAAATAACACGAAACACCTTTCAAAACCCTTTTTATACTTTTCATCAGGTTCTAACAGTTTTAAGCTTGAAATTGTTAGGTTTTCTATAAATAGAAAATTATATAAGAACTCAGAAATAAATTCCCCAAAAATTCCCAGAGATACTTTAATGTCTTAAGTATTTTATTTAATTTTTCCAGATTTTATTAAGTAACATAGCTATGGATTAAAATTCACTTAAACCAACTCGTCCATATTTCTGATTAATTTTGCTATACGAAAAGTTATTAATTAGAAACCTTTCAAGAAAAATTCAAAAAAATATAAAAAAATTCCAGGAAGTAATAGACATCCTATATATTACCCAGTTCAAAGGACACCTCCTAATTCGACACGGTTTGGAAATTAAAATTCAAAAACCCGGACTGATTTTCCAGACTCACAAATCCGATCAGATACATAATTTTCTAAAAATTAAAAAGTAACCTTCCAGGCCTCTAAAAATTACAAACTAAATTTTCCCAGGTAGCCATTTCATTGAAATTAGTTTTAGACTCTTAAAACACCAAAATATACGTTCAAATCATTTAGTTATAGCCGGTTAAAGTCGAATAAAAATCCAGCTCAGAAGCAGTTATCACAGAACCATGTTTATCTTAGGGTTTTCGTCATTCCATTCATTAGTTCTTGACACCAAACGTTTTTAGGTGAGTCCATAACATACTTAGGTCAATTAAAACAAGTCTTAACATAATCAATTCGATTTAAAACCATCACACACACCTGTGTCGATTTGTTCATAACAGATTCTAGGGTTTCATGATCAATATTTTATGTGTCATTTTATGTGGTCTTTTATTCATCATATGTGTTTATAATTTTGACCAAAACAACAAGAATCGAACAATGAAAGGGATGATACACATACCCTTGAAGACCCACGAATAATAGAACCACAAGAGACCAATTCACCACAATTTCCTTCTTCTTTTC
Source organism: Artemisia tridentata subsp. tridentata (assembly GCA_021014915.2). Taxonomy (NCBI): domain Eukaryota; kingdom Viridiplantae; phylum Streptophyta; class Magnoliopsida; order Asterales; family Asteraceae; genus Artemisia; species Artemisia tridentata. Next base: position 77,493,448 of record CP139504.1, read on the forward strand.
TTGTGGATTCGCACAGCAGAAACACACGAGCAAGAACACGAATTTTTGATTAGTTTTTGATTCATAAATTCGAATGGATCATGATATGTATTACATGGTTACCTTATGATGTAAATGAGGCACGACAAGAACAAGATCAACCTTCCTTTGGGTTTGTTTTTGATCGACAACAGCAGCAACAATAAAAAGGCAGCCGAAACTTTTGTGATTAGGGTTTTGTGTTGGTTTTTTTTTTTTTTTTTTCTTTTCTTTGATGTGCCGAATACTAGAGATGGGAGGAGAGGGATTTTAGGGTTTTGGTAAGGTGGAAACTAAATTTCGGTATTAAGGAGATTGGAAGGACCGAATATTTGATTTGGTGTAAATAAGGAATGCATAATTCTTCATAATGGGCTAAATAAATTATAATTAGTGCATGCTTATCCTTTTTATAAACTTGGGCCAAAAATTAGTAAGTATAGACAAATATGGATCGACTAGCATAGCTAGTGTTGTAGGATTATTTATTTTGAACATAATCTTATATTGTAAAGTTTTATTCGGTAGTTTAATTCGTTACATAACATAAGTCATAATTACTTTAGGTTAAGTTCATATAATGTTTCTTATTTAATTTTCATAAGTTCTCAAAATTTTAAATTTGATGGCCTTTTTGTCATTTCGGATTATATTAACTTTGGGGTTTTACAATTCTTCCCCTCTAAAAATAAATTTTCGTCCTCGAAAATTGAAATTGCAAGGTTAAACGAAGTCGTAGCAAGATGCAAACGATCAACAAAACATTCTCACGCTCGAGCAGGTTCTTCCAAACCAAGTATTTTCTCATGACTCAATCTTGCCGATCAAATAATTTCGGTTTTCTCAAAAATACATAACGCTCAGGATTCACATCAAAGAATGATATACTAAACGTAATGGATGATAAACGTATCTCATCAGAAGGGGTTCAGGGAAGATGTAGGATCGACGGATTTTCGTCCGTGGAATAGGAATAGTCAAATCAGGTGAAAACGTATCGAATTGTAGCGAACATGGGAGTAGTATATGGGTTCAAACTCTTCGGATTCTCAATTAGTCTCGACTTCAGTATAACCTTTCATAGGTGTTCTCATAAACAAACAGGTTTTGCTCCTCAAAATCCAAAGCCTCAATCACTCATAGCAGGTCATAATGAAACATAATCAACGGATGCGAAACGTACATATAGCAAAATGTAGGAGTACTTTTTAATAGTAACAGATCGAATCAATATTGACAGAAAACAGACGGTAGAGAGTTCTACACAGAACCTAAGATTCTTATCGGGAGTACAAAGGTCAACAAACGCGTGTCGAGTATCCAAACGTATCCAGTCGTATAACGATGAAAGCAGATTAAACGCATAGGTAGAATGAATCCTAAAGTCTCATTAATCACAGATAATCCAACAGAGATCAAATTCTAACTTCTTTGGTACTCCCCAAGATATCCTATGCCCACAACAAGTGCACGTTATATGATGTAAGTATTATCACGTTGGCCAGGCGTCATAATACTGGCATCATATAAATATGCCCTCATGATGGTCATACTTTATCTCAAATCGTAATCAAAACCACCTATCTTAATCCACCTAGTACTTCTACATTCTCAGAGGTCAACAAAATAATTGCCACAGTCAAGAGAGAAAACAAAACTATTCGCAAGAGTATCAAAATCCCAGATTGCCTAGCAGAAGTGAGGTACGCCGTCCCCAGTATCATATCTTCCACAACTCGCCAAAATCTCTCACACAAAGCTATCACCGAACATACGAAAAATAAACACGAACTGAAATGCTTCTAGGAAACTTAAATCATCTAGGATCTTATTAATCTTCAAGAACTTCGGCCTTCATAAAATCTAATCTTCCAAACATGAAGGGTCTGTTTCCCGATTCCGCTCATTCAACACCTCCAATCTCTTCAAGTCCTGTTAGTCTGTCTTCGTCTGTCCCTCAATCGGGAAATGAAACCAAGGTCGGAAACTTGTGTCTGAGTCGTCGAGCCTCCTGCAGTTCTTCTTGGAATGTGACGGAGCAACGTGGATTTCTGGCACGGTCTTTAAATCTCTCCATCATCCAGTCTGCTTCCGCTCTCAATTCATCTCAGTACAACTAAGATGAATAGGGAAGTGGGACTGCATGTCTTCATCAGCTCCAAGTTCGCCATCCTGACTAGGATTTCTTCTTCTGCATCGCCAACACTTCTGTCTTGTAAGGAATGTCTCCACTCTTCGGGGTAGTCTCTATTGTCGTCAACTCCAGGTCAGGCAAGGAACACCGTTGTCTCAAACAACATCAATCTCTCAGAATACACAAATGATCCTCAAATCTCTAACAAGGTGCAAAGTGATTTTCATGCTCTTTCTCGTCTCCGAATGTACCATTAAGTCATACAATGACCATATGCCTAGTACTCATGAGAAAATATCATCTATCAATTTCACAAAATCGTCAGAGCTTTAGCTAATATTATTAGCGTCACTAACCGTCATGGCAGTCGTTTACGAATACGGAAGGCGATTTCAAGAATAGTATCAATTCATCAGAAAGGAAACTTCGCGCTCTGAATTTAAACAAAACACATAATCGTTCCAGGGTGGAGGAATGTTGGCTCCTACAGCAATACGGTTCAGCTTCCATACATATCTCCAGTCATCATTCATCTTTATCGCGAACAAAACTAAAACATGCCCAGAAGTTACACTTAAGTAAACTCACTTCCTGGTCTTCGGTTGCTGCTCTTCCCGGTTGTTCCAGTCAATTAGTATGATCCGAAAGACATCTTCGTTTAGTGACTAGAATCTCTCGGTACCATGTCAAATCTTACTTCATACTCCGATGGAAAAACTTGACGGTCCAACAGGGATTATGTTCAAGAAGTTCAGGGTGCCAAATAACGTTCAATACAAGGTTCGTGTTCAGAAAACTCAAGGTGCCAAAAGGCTTCTACGATGAGGTTCATTTATTGGTGTACGAAATGGTTTCTAAGAAAACTTTATAACCGCAAACGTAACACACGAGTCTCCAGAGAAATAGTGATAGCAAAGGGTTTAACAATCAGAAATCGTAGTAGGGAGTTCAAAATTGTTGCAATCGTTAAAGGTGAGACATAGAAGGGAAATTGTCCATATTTGAATGCTCAATCAGCCGATTCCTTGTCAGAATAAAATTGAAGTTAACTATCCCAAGATAGACGGATCACCAGTCAAATCTTTATCATTTAAAAGTGAGAGGGAAAACATTCTTATCCTCGTGGTTACAAACCACAAGGCTTCTTATAAGGACAGAGATGGGTGAAACGAAATCAAATAGTGTCGAAAACTTCATAGATACTTATCAAATAGCAAAACATATCCAGTACGTCATCGCCATAGAGGTTCTCGGAATGCCTGAAGGGCGTCAAAGTGATTAACAACAGAATCAGAGTGAAATGCGGGTCATTATCAAAATGATTAACAAAAGGGATTTGAAGATAAGGATCAATTAGTGTCAGGCCATTATTATGAAATTCTCAATGCCTTCAAGATTTAATCAGGTTCAAAACTTAGGTGGTGCAAAGCATAAGCTTTCACTTTCCAGAAGTGGTATCAACAGGATCTAACCAAAAGCAAGGCACGAATCAGAGTGATACGGAAGCAATGATGCTTAAACAATTGCCTTAAAGTCTACCCATTCCTCACCGGTCAAAACTTAGGTTCCTATGGGAAATCCTAAAGCAATTTTCAAAGGTTGACTTACGAGTGCCTACAGGGGAAAGCTTAGCGGTCCTAACTTACACAGGTCAAGGGTAAATGTATTACGAAATCGCAGCCTGTCGCTCTGATACCATAATTGTAACACCCCAACCCGACCAGGGTAGAAGTATCACATTAATGGTTTCATATCAGATCAAAACAAAGCATACATTACAGTAATACAAGGAATCTTTAAAGGTTACAAATGAGATTACAAGGGAATACAAAGTTTACAAAGGAATAAATACTAAGTCTGAAGATATAAGTTCTTCTAGTCATCTCTACTTCAAAATAACTATCAAAGTCTTCTAAGTCCAAAAGTCTCTTCACTCATACCCAAACCCGTCGTCCTGCTTATTACCTGCCGCACACGAAAAGAAAACGTGCGGCTGAGCTTAAAAAGCTCAGTGAACAGATACATATACAAAGCAAAGAATAACGAAACAGAAATATAATATGGGCAATGGGAATGTCATAAGGTATAAAAGAAATAAATGGATAATAAGAGAAGAGTAGGATAGTCATCTACCACGAGCCCAGAAACTCAAAGTCATAATCTCAAAGTCATCATCTCAATATCATAGTCTCACAATCAGAGGGGATACCTCTCAGGCAACCAGATAATATGAGGGGTGTCCTCATGTATCATAATAGTGGAGTGATCAGCTCCCAGAAATGTGAAAGGCGTGTATTGCACACAGCACCAGTCACCTCAAAGTCATACTCAAAGTCATACTCAAATTCACAAACAAGCCTAGGATTGCAATCCATACGCCCCCACTCAAAGTCATCTCAAAATCATAATCTCAGAATCATAATGGCCACATCATAATATAAAAGGGACGGTGTGAGAAATCACTCCCCCACACAGGAGTCATGCCAGTGGTGCATCACAGACATGGCCAGGTTACCTTCCTGGCTAGGAAAGGACACAAATGGCTCGGGTATCAAACTAAGAGTCATGTCTCAAAATCATAGCTCAAGGTCATATATCAAGAGGTGCATCTCAAAGTCATATCAAAAGTAATATCAAGGTTCATTCAAGGAAACATAGCAATGGCTTGGGAAATCTTAACTGAATCATAACTCAAAATCAATGTATAAGAACCCTTACTGAAAAAGGGTAGAGTATCTGTACCTTATTCGATAGCAAAACAAACCAAAGACAGATCACAAGACACCGGATTACTCCCGCTTCAGCGAATCTACACGAATTATAATTGTACTTATAAGTTTCATAGCTTTATGATTTCATAGTTTCTTAATCATACGGTTTCATTTTAGTTTCTCTCCATCTTAGGTAGCTTTACACATTCAATAACTTAAGTTAATATCATTCCTGTTTATCAACTTATTAAAGATGACCATGTTAGTAGGTTAAGGTTCATAATGCCTTTTACATAAGTTCAAGGTTAAATATGACACGTTTTCACAAGTTAGGGTTTTTAATTGCAACCTCCCAAAGTTAAGGGTCTTGAATGAGAATATTGCAAACTACTAATTTAAGTACATCATTTATTCATAATCACATCTCCCGCCCTTTAAGTTTCATAGTTTACACATTACACCCTTGATTTACCAAAATCACAAAATAAACCTTATAATTATACAAATTACACTTCAACCTTTATTATGTTCATCATTACACAACTAACCCTCATATTTACTAAATTACAGATTATACTCTCAAATATAAGTGTGGCACGAATCAAACCCTCAAGTTTCATAAAATTACACATTTAGTCCCTTTAGTTTTTAAAATAACACGAAACACCTTTCAAAACCCTTTTTATACTTTTCATCAGGTTCTAACAGTTTTAAGCTTGAAATTGTTAGGTTTTTTATAAATAGAAAATTATATAAGAACTCAGAAATAAATTCCCCAAAAATTCCCAGAGATACTTTAATGTATTAAGTATTTTATCTAATTTTTCCAGATTTTATTAAGTAACATAGCTATGGATTAAAATTCACTTAAACCAACTCGTCCATATTTCTGATTAATTTTGCTATACGAACAGTTATTAATTAGAAACCTTTCAAGAAAAATTCAAAAAAATCTAAAAAAATTCCAGGAAGTAATAGACATCCTAAATATTACCCAGTTCAAAGGACACCTCCTAATTCGACACGGTTTGGAAATTAAAATTCAAAAACCCGGACTGATTTTCCAGACTCACAAATCCGATCAGATACATAATTTTCTAAAAATTAAAAAGTAACCTTCCATGCCTCTAAAAATTACAAACTAAATTTTCCCAGGTAGCCATTTCATTGAAATTATTTTTAGACTCTTAAAACACCAAAATATACGTTCAAATCATTTAGTTATAGCCGGTTAAAGTCGAATAAAAATCCAGCTCAGAAGCAGTTATCACAGAACCATGTTTATCTTAGGGTTTTCGTCATTCCATTCATTAGTTCTTGACACCAAACGTTTTTAGGTGAGTCCATAACATACTTAGGTCAATTAAAACAAGTCTTAACATAATCAATTCGATTTAAAACCATCACACACACCTGTGTCGATTTGTTCATAACAGATTCTAGGGTTTCATGATCAATATTTTATGTGTCATTTTATGTGGTCTTTTATTCATCATATGTGTTTATAATTTTGACCAAAACAACAAGAATCGAACAATGAAAGGGATGATACACATACCCTTGAAGACCCACGAATAATAGAACCACAAGAGACCAATTCACCACAATTTCCTTCTTCTTTTCTTGTGGATTCGCACAGCAGAAACACACGAGCAAGAACACGAATTTTTGATTAGTTTTTGATTCATAAATTCGAATGGATCATGATATGTATTACATGGTTACCTTATGATGTAAATGAGGCACGAAAAGAACAAGATCAACCTTCCTTTGGGTTTGTTTTTGATCGACAACAGCAGCAACAATAAAAAGGCAGCCGAAACTTTTGTGATTAGGGTTTTGTGTTGGTTTTTTTTTTTTTTTTTTTTCTTTTCTTTGATGTGCCGAATACTAGAGATGGGAGGAGAGGGATTTTAGGGTTTTGGTAAGGTGGAAACTAAATTTCGGTATTAAGGAGATTGGAAGGACCGAATATTTGATTTGGTGTAAATAAGGAATGCATAATTCTTCATAATGGGCTAAATAAATTATAATTAGTGCATGCTTATCCTTTTTATAAACTTGGGCCAAAAATTAGTAAGTATAGACAAATATGGATCGACTAGCATAGCTAGTGTTGTAGGATTATTTATTTTGAACATAATCTTATATTGTAAAGTTTTATTCGGTAGCTTAATTCGTTACATAACATAAGTCATAATTACTTTAGGTTAAGTTCATATAATGTTTCTTATTTAATTTTCATAAGTTCTCAAAATTTTAAATTTGATGGCCTTTTTGTCATTTCGGATTATATTAACTTTGGGGTTTTACATTTGGTCTTATCCCAAGTAGATATTCGTGATACCCAGGTATTAGGGTCGAATAGTTTACTTTGGGAAGTGATTACACGATTCCAAGTGATATCCGGTAACCATTCATTGGTAATTAGTTAGGCTATTGATTATCTTCACTCTGTTCTGGGCTCATAACCACCAACAAATAAAGTAAACTATTCTGTGATAATCAATCGCTGCTGCTGCTATGAAATACATGGCTTTAAACTTTACCAAGCTTGACAAGTTTGAAGGGGTGGATTTCAGAAGATGGCAAAAGAAGATGCATTTCCTATTGTCAAGCATGAGTGTGGTGTATGTTCTGAGCACACCAATTCTAGATGATGGGGATGATGCTACTGTGGAACAGATGAGGAGGAGGAGCAAATGGGAGAATGATGATTACATTTGCGGAGGATTAATCCTCAATGGTATGTCTGATTCTCTCTTTGATATTTATCAGAATGTTGAATCTTCCAAAGAACTATGGGATTCCTTGGATGCCTAATATATGGCTGAGGATGCGTCAAGTAAGAAGTTCCTTGTAAGTAATTTCACAAATTACAAAATGACTGATTCAAGACCAGTTATGGAACAATACAATGAACTTCTTGGTATACTTGGAAGATTTACACAACACAAAATGAACATGGATGAGGTTATTTTAGTCTCTTGTATCATTGACAAACTACCTCCTTCTTGGAAAGATTTCAAGCATACCTTGAAGCATAAGAAGGAAGAACTGACTCTTGTTCAGTTGGGCAGCGATCTGCGTATTGAGGAATCCCTCAGGGCGCAGGATAATGACAAGCCAAATAGCAACAATGTTGCTGGTGCATCTGTTGTCAATATGGTGGAACATAACGACTCCACCAGGTATAATGACAACAAGGGCAAATGTAAACATCATGATAACACAAGGGCTGACCCTAACAAGAAGGCAACACCTACTTGTTGGAAATGTGGCAAAACCGGTCACATTAAAATGGATTGCAAAGGTGTTAAGATTGGTGGTAAAGCCAATGGATCAGACACTAGTGGATCAGGGAGTGGTGGTTCTACCAACTCACTAAAAGGTCATAATATGTTTAATAAATCTTTTAAGATTTATTATGTTACATATGTATCTGAATCTAACTATGTGCAGGATGATGATGTTGCGTGGTGGGTTGACTCTGGTGCAACTGTTCATGTGTGCAAAGATAGACGCTGGTTCAAGACTTACGAGTCACTGAATGATGGTTCTATTCTTCACATGGGAAATGAGTCAACAGCCCTGGTGCATGGACATGGTTGTGTAGATCTTAGTTTTAGTTCTGGAAAGATTGTAACTTTGTTTAATGTTATTCATGTTCCTGATATAAGGAAGAACTTGGTTTCAAGTAGTGTTTTGAATAATCATGGATATAAACAAGTTATTGAATCTGATAAATTTATATTGTCTAAACATGGTGTGTTTATTGGTTTTGGCTATTTGTGTAATCAAATGTTCAGGCTTAATATTGTTAATGATATTGTTAATTCAGCCTTTATGTCAACCTTTAAAGTGAACGACTCTACCCTTTGACATGCTAGACTTGGCCATGTACACTATAAAAGGATGCAAGATATGTCTAAGGATGGGTTAATCCCATCATTTGACATGGACACTGAAAAGTGTAAGACTTGCATGTTGGCCAAAATTACTAAGAAACATTTTCAGGGTGTAAAACGTGAGACTGAGCTCTTGGAGCTTATACACAGTGACCTGTGTGATTTGCATGCCACTCCCTCTTTGGGGAATAAGAAGTACTTTGTGACAATTATTGATGATGCTTCTAGGTTTTGTTATGTCTATCTGTTACATACTAAGGATGAAGCATTAGATAAATTCAAGGTATTTAAAACTGAAGTTGAGTTGCAACTTGGGTCCCTGATCAAAAGATTAAGGACTAATAGGGGAGGTGAATACATGGACACTTTGTATTTTCAGGCTGTGGGTATAATCCATAAAATGACTGCTCCCTATACTCCTCAACAAAATGGTATCTCTGAAAGGAAAAACAGAATACTGAAGGAGATGGTTAATTCCATGTTGTCCTATTCAGGGCTGAGTCAAGGGTTCTGGGGTGAAACTATGTTAACAACTTGCTATTTGTTAAATAGGGTTCCCAATAAAAGGAACAAGGTTACCCCTTATGAACTCTGTACTAAAAGATGACCCAACCTGAACTTTCTCAGGGTTTGGGGTTGTACGGCTATTGTAAGACTCCCTGATCCATAGCAGAAAACTTTGGGTGAAAGAGGCATTGAATGCATCTTTGTTGGATATGCCGAGCATTCCAAGGAATATAGGTTCTATGTTATTGAACCTAATGAATCTGTTTCAATTAACTCAATAATTGAATCAAGGGATGCAATATTTGATGAGTATAGATTCTCATCTATCCCTAGACCAAGTCACAGGATTCCAAATGGAACTACTGAAATTGGTGTTTCAGAGGTCTCTAATGAGGTCCCTGATGAGGTTGTGGTACAGCAACCTGAACCTGAGCTCAGAAAGAGCAAAAGGATCAGGACTCCAAAGTCATTTGGACCTGAGTTTCAATTATACTTAATTGAAGGAACAAGAGATGAGGTCTCTGACCAATACTCTTATTGCTTCATTGTTGAGGATGACCCAAAACATTTGAAGAAGCAATGAAGTCCCAGGATGTTGCTTTCTGGAAAGAAGCAATCAATGATGAAATGGATTCCATCATGGGCAACAACACTTGGGTGTTGGCTGATCTACCACCAGGTTGCAAATCTCTGGGTTGCAAATGGATTTTCAAAAGGAAAATGAAGGTAGATGGAACAATTGAAAAGTTCAAGGCTAGACTAGTCATTCAGGGCTTTAAACAAAAGTCAGGGATAGACTACTTTGATACTTATGCCCCTGTGGCACGTATCCGTACCATAAGATTGCTGATTACTTTGGCATCTATTCATCAGATGGATGTGAAGACAGCTTTCTTGAATGGGGAATTGGATGAGGAGGTTTACATGAACCAACCTCAGGGCTTCATCATGCCTGGCAATGAAAACAAGGTGTGTAAACTGATTAAGTCTCTGTATGGACTGAAACAGGCACCTAAGCAATGGCATCAAAAATTTGATGAAGTGGTTTTGTCTAGTGGTTATTTACTTAACCAGTCTGAAAAATGTGTATATAGCAAATTTGATGAATCTGGTAAAGGAGTCATCATTTGTCTATATGTTGATGACATGTTGATCTTTGGCACTGATCAAAATCAGGTTGACCTGACAAAGGAATTCTTGTCATCAAGGTTCTCTATGAAGGACATGGGGGAGGCTGATGTTATCCTTGGTATAATGATCAAACATGAGAGTAAGGGAATTTCTATCACTCAGTCTCATTATATTGAGAAGGTACTGAGGAAATTCAACCACTATGAGTGTACTCCTATGAGTACTCCTATGGATACAAATGAGAATATGATGCCTAATATTGGCAAAGCTGTATCTCAACTTGAGTATTCTAGGGTGATTGGCTACCTGATGTATGCCATGACTTGTACAAGACCTGATATTGCTTTTGCAGTGGGAAAACTGAGCAGGTATACTAGTAATCCTAGTGCTCAACACTGGCAAGCAATTCAGAGGGTACTGAAGTATTTGAAGAGAACTATGGATTATAGTCTCTCATATACTAGTTATCCTTCAGTGTTAGAAGGATACACTGATGCAAGTTGGATCAGTAACACTGAAGACAATTCATCTACCCGTGGCTGGGTATTTCTCCTTGGTGGAGGTGCAATTTTTTGGGCATCCAAGAAGCAAACTTGCATCACCAGTTCAACAATAGAATATGAATTTGTGGCTTTAGCAGCTGCTGGTAAAGAAGCTAAATGGTTGAAAAACTTGCTTCTTGAGATTCCTTTATGGCCTAAACATATAGCACCTATTTCTATCCATTGTGATAGTGCAGCTACATTGGCAAAGGCTTATAGCCAGATGTACAATGGGAAGTCTAGACACTTAAGTGTCAGGCATAGCATGATTCGTGAGCTTATCATGAATGGGGTGGTATCTATAGAGTTTGTTAGATCTCAAAAAAATTTAGTTGATCACTTGACGAAGGGTTTGGCTAGAGACTTGGTCATAAAGTCTGCAAAAGGGATGGGTTTAAATCCAACTTAGTCACTCAATGCTAAGAAACCCAACTCCCTCCTGAGGAAACTTGGGAGCTGAGTTCAATGTTGAAAGCTGAACATTCAGTGGACTGGAGCACATGTTTTACAATCATCCCAAGGTTTGTGCACGGAACCTGCTGGAAAGGAGGATGAAGTCTTTACTTCTTAATGGTAAAATTTCTTTGAAAAAGGTGCTTGGCAGGAGCATGAATAAAGAGGAACCACCTATGTGACTGTTGAGGTTTTGCCGCTTTAGGGAGCTTTGGACTTTTAGCTCTTACAACATTTATGAATTGGATATGGACACATGGCTTGTATAGTTTCAGGAGCGTTTAAGTGTTTGAAAACTTGTGTGTATTTTATCTTCAGGTATTCAAATGGGTTGAAGGGTTCAATTCTTAGAACACCCTGATTCTCGAATATTTGAACGTGTAATATACTAAGATGGAAATTCAATCCTCAGGATATTTTTGTTTATGCACTTGTTTTGTTTAATGTTTAATTTTCATGCAAAGGAAGTGAACTAAATTTGGGGAGGATTGTTGGAAATTTTAGTGCACTTGAGGATTCAGTTCATACCTGGTAATGGGTTTGAAGGTACAGAGTGTACACCCATCAGGTCCCTGACTACCCTAACTCTGATAAGTGGTTTTATGTTTCTGATGTACTCATCAAGGAGTATCTCATCAGAAGGTTCAATCCTTCAGCGAGTTATCTCATCTCAGAGCAATTCTCATCAGAGAATGAATGCTCATCAGCGAGTGGTATCCATTAGAGACTGAAACCATCAGCAATATACTGATGAGTGTTTCTGATTGATGAACCGTGACTTAGCTGGAAGTTAACTTGTAATGGTTTTGACCTATTCAAGTGGCAGTTATATCTGCATTAATGACCACGTTTAATTGATTGTGTAACCACTTATACCTAGAATTATGGAGGCAATTATGCAGTGATTAATGGGCCGTTAATCACTCATAAATCCATTGACTAGGTTTGAGTAATCTCTAATATAAATAGTGATCAACACTACTGCATGAACAGAGACAGAAACCATAAACACTTGGATGCGTGATTCGCTTGGAATCAATATGTAAATATTTCCCCAAGGATTACAAAGGAAATTGTATTCCTGAGTCGTTTTCCCAACGAAGGAATGAATGGAATTTTGTGATTTTGGATTCGTGAAACGTGTCGTGAATAGTGAAATAAGTGAGAATTTGGATTTTTAAACTAAAATTTATAAACATAAAATAAAAACAACTAAATAAGCAAGTAAAACAATAATGTAAAGAACACGTAAGTAAAAACGTAAAAGAAATCTAAAAACGAGCACGCTCGGGCTAATCCCGAGCCTATAAGGTGAAAACTAAGAAATATTAACCCTAGGTAAGCAAAACTAATTTTCCTAAGTCCTAAATGATAGAAGAAAATTTTAGAAAAAATAATTATATTTTTTTGACTTTTATTTAATTTATTATGAATTAAAAACTATTTAGAAAAGAAAAATATATAAAAAATACTAAATGAAAATTGAAAAATCTGAAAAATTACAAGAAAATGCTTAAAGATAAAATGATCCTAGAAAAAATTAAACCAATGAACCAGCTTATCCAGATAAGCTGGAAATAAGCAAAAGGGAGGTTATAAGCTAAAAGGGAAAAAGCATGATAAATAATAAATATTGCAAATGTTAACTGAAAAAGTCCCAAGGGCAGATGGTGTTGGGTGTTTGTGTGAGGCTGTGTGCAGGAGGTCCAGGGTTCGAATCCCTGGACTTCCTTTTTGCTAAACTATTTTTTATTTTTATTTTTTTCTTTTCAAAATATTAATAAGCACAATAAAATAAGCTATTTTTACAAAAACAACTATTATATAAAAACTACAAATAAGCTCAGAAAAAAACTCTTAAACTGATCAGTGGGGTATGAATGGCCTACTGAGGCAGTTCCAAGCTTAATTAAAGGCACTAAGGAAATAAGCAAATTCCACAAAAATAGGAAATAAATGAAGCTAGAACAGCAATAAGCTCTTAGGACAAGATTCAGTCCAGTTAGAGCTTATTTATTGCTTATAAATAGGCTGAGAAGTAGGTTGTTTGGGTCAAGGGTGCACTGAGTTCTCATTACACATTTGACTTAGCAAGCTATTTTTGAGCTTCTTTATAAGCTGTGAATAAGCTCAGAACTAGAATGATTTTGCTCAAACAGCAATCTACTATAAGCAAACTACTTAACTTATGGAAATTAAGCAAAATCAACCTCAAATAAGCCCTTAAAAGTAGCCTAGAAAATTTGGACAGAACTGATATGGAATGGGCATTCTGATGTGCAGACTTATGAACAGATATGCCTCTAAATAACACAAATCCTATTCAAACTAAACCAAGTTGCTTTAATGTACTTAAATTACTAACTTGAACCAAGGAGTTGCAAAAACAAAACCTAAAACTGCTTATCTCAACTATAAGTTGAAACAAGCAGTATGCACCTTATAACTATGAAATCAAATTAAAACTACAAGTCTAATGAGATCAGTTAAATTTAACTAGAAAACAGCTATAATGAGTCCACTTAAGCTAACCAAAGTTGTACCAAATGCAAATGAACAGAAATACCTCAGTTTTGACCCATTTTGAGCTTGTTCCAAACACCTCCTCTGAAACTGTTTTAGAAATTAAAAAGCTATAAAGGCCTAATCTAAGCTAGAATTCTGAACACATCTGATTAACTAAGTGAGTAAAGCACTAAAGAACATTTTTCAAATAGAAATAAGCCCTGAAATAAGCTAGTCCTATATTTAGCTATTTTTTTTGGTTTTTTGAGGTTTTTTTTAACAATACTGAATTTAGATGACAAATAAGCTAAGGAAAAACAACAAATGACTAAAATAAGCTAGAACAACCAGAAATAAAGCTAATAAGCAATAGAAAAGAGCAAATAAGCAGTTTGACTATTGTTGACTTTTAAGATTCTTATATTAAGAACTAGAATTGAATACAATACTTGAAAGCTGAGAAGGAAATTACAATAAGCTCAGTATTTATAGCCTTCAAAAAGCTTCTAGGGTCTTCAATTGATCCAATCCAAACCCTTGATTCATGATGTCGACATATCCCTAAGATCACAGCCCTTAAATGGTTTTGGCGCCAAAATGATGCAACTTGGATTGCCAGCGTGGCATGGTTGACTTATGAGTTGTTGCACATGGGGGGGGGGGGAAATAGGGTAGCTGTAGCAGAGAAGAGTTAGCTTTAGCTTGGAGCAGGAAAAGCTGAGTTCCAGAGGGGAAAAGCGGGAAAAAGGGAAAAGGGTGAGGGTTGACTTTTGGTTTGATTTTATTAATAAAATGGGACGGGTTGGGTTTATTGGATTGGGTTTTTTTTTTTTTTGTTTGGGCCGGATTTGGTTTAGATTGGGTTATGGTTTTAAGTTTAGGATTTGTTTGAAATAGTTTTATCTTTCAAGGACTAATTCTGCCAATTGGGAAAAGTTTATTCAAGGACTGATTTTGCAACATGAAATGATCCAAGGGCTGAATTTGAAATATTGAGCTAAAAAATGATTCACATGAAGAATATGTTTCCCGGCTTCGGCTTTCATTCCTCTTACCGGATCTCGTGCTCGTTTTTGTCATTTTTCTTTGATTTTTGTCTATTTCCTCAATATCCGTACCTGCACATGCATAAACTCAAAAACACAATATATTTGGCATATTTGGTTAGTTTTTTGTCTATTTGGTCCGTTTTATTAGGTAAAAGGTATGTGTAATTTAACACAAACCAATGCGCTAGGGCTATTGATTTGTGCCTAAATCATTAACATACATTTGGTCTTATCCCAAGTTGATATTCGTGATACCCAGGCATTAGGGTTGAATGGTTTACTTTGGAAAGTTATTACACGATTCCAAGTGATATCCGATAACCATTCATTGGTAATTAGTTAGGCTATTGATTATCTTCACCCTGTTCTGGGCTCATAACCACCAACAAGAAAGCGCAAGAAGAACTTGACAATCTTGTCGGACGGGATAGAAAAGTCAACGAATCTGATATCACCAATCTAGTCTACCTACAAGCAATAGTAAAGGAAACGTTGTGACTGTATCCAGCAGGGCGTCTTGGCACAAGAGAATTTTCAAAAGATTGCACGATAGCAGGCTACCATGTCACAGAAGGCACATGGTTAATAATCAATCTGTTTAAATTCCAACAAGACCCGAAAATATGGTCTAACTCATTGGAGTTTCGGCCGGAGAGGTTCCTTGATGGGAATCATAAGCGTGTTGATGTTAAGGGGACACATTTTGAGTTGATACCGTTTGGTGCTGGGAGGAGGTCTTGTCGTGGCATAGGTTTGGGACTCCAAATCTTACATTTGGTTATAGCTACATTCTTACAACATTTTGATATAAATAGACCAGGTGCTGCACCAGTTGACATGACCGAGACAGCTGGATTGACAAATGCCATGGCTTCTTCACTTAAAGTTCTAATTTCCCCACTAATTTCATTTACTACTATTTAGTGAGTATGTGTGTTTGTATGTTCCACTCAGAATAAAGTGATGGCATATCACAAACAAGATAGTTTGTGACATTGGGGTGTGACAAAATTTACTTCTAAGACATGTAACATTAGTTGAAGTTTGTATTCCTGTAAATTGAGTAACCGTATGTATGTTCATATCAGTTGGTGGTCATCATAATTATGTTTTCTAGGTGTTTGTAATCTCCTATTACTATTTGCTAGTCATTTCAGTATAAATATTGTTGCCATTTTAAGGAAGTGTCATATAATGAGTTGAGATCCTTAGAGGTACCACCATCCTCCATAGAACCATTGAACCCATCACAACCATCCAATCTAATTTGATCCAAAGGCTGAGATCAAATCATCTATTTACACATGAAGGGAAAAAAAGACAATTATATAAAACAAAAAATTAATTAACCTTCATATTTTTTTCCAAAAAAATTGGGAAATAACATACACACACAAAATCACTCTCAATCCGCCTTCATCATCTCCGATCTAACCTCCAAAAACCGTCGTCATCATCTCTGATTTAACCTCCAAAAACCATCATCCGCCGTTGATCCGCCACCGTCATCCACCGTCGATCCGCCGCTGTCATCCACAGTCGATCTTCCGCCGTCATTCATCGTGGTCGCTCCGCCGTCATCCATCGTTGACCCGCTGTACGTTGTTGATCTAAAAATGGTTAAAATCAGTTAATTGAATAAACTTGAAAGAAATAGAGGTTATTAAACTAGAAGATGATGAACCAGAAATTTCAGATCTAGAAGATGATGTACAAGAAATTGCAGGTAAAATCACGTGCGATTTTTTTTTTCTTTTTTTTATCGAAAAATGCATATCACGTGTGATTTACTCTTTGTTCAAGTTATAGATGTTGAAAATTGTGTGGTGGATTCTGAAATCCAGGTTATGGATAAAGTTTCCAAATGCACACCATGTGTTTGATGAAATGCGCCTGTGATAATCACATGTGATTCTGAAGCAAAATCACATGTGATTCTGTAACAGGTAATTCATATGAGAGGTAAGCACCCATCTGATCATTATCAGTTCCGTACTTGATGTAGTTGTTGTCGAGAGTACGAACTCTAAAAAAGTTTATCATTGGTCATTACCAAATCACATTGTAGATGTGTATCTTTGTACATATTTTTATTATTATACAGTTGGTTGGTTGGATGTAATGTTGGCTACCCTTTTAATTTGTGTGTCGATTGTCAAATAGTTTGGTGTTTGATAAATTGCGACTCATGTTTGATGCTAGGGGTAAAAAGGGTATTGAAAAGTGTACCATCTCCTGTATTATATTTTTTCAGTATTCGTGTATACTTCTAATTAGGGCAGAACATCATAGCTAAAACCTATAGTTCATGCAATTTTTTATGTTGCTGGTTATCCTAACAAGCTTTGTTTGTTCACTATATGTGGTTTAGTTGAGTCGAGTAGTTGTCTTTAGTCGATTTAAAAGTGTAAACTAGCTCAGATGCAAATCTGAGCAATGGTGCATGATTTAATTTGAAAACGTACTTTTTTTGTATGAGTAATGTTATTCCAAATGAAGATCATACACATTTGGTCGTGGCAAAAAAAGTACCTTACTCTGCATATCAGCTGTTTTGTAACATTTATTAGCTGTTATCATCTGTTATAACAATCACATGTGATTTGGGTCAAAATCACATGTGATTCCAGCATAAGTATTAATTTTTTTTCTGTTT
Organism: Artemisia tridentata subsp. tridentata; assembly: GCA_021014915.2. NCBI lineage: Eukaryota > Viridiplantae > Streptophyta > Magnoliopsida > Asterales > Asteraceae > Artemisia > Artemisia tridentata. The sequence goes on from CP139504.1 coordinate 77,511,062, forward strand.
TGTAATAAGGTTCTGCGTTCTGTTGAAGACGAGTAAGTGGAATGTACTTGTAGGCATTTTCTTCTGTTCGGATTTCTATGTCGCCACATATTCTGTGAAGAACCGTCATATTGAAGTGACTCTAGAAAAGTACTATTTGAGGCTTTGGAGAAGGGATGTAATAGCACCTGCATTGAGAAGAAATACAAACAGATATGGAGAAAAAAATGAAACAATGGTGGTGTGAAAAGGAGCATGTAGAAAAACTAGAAGATAAATAACACTTGAAGCTAGATCTAAGCCGAGAAAGAAATGTGGATAATGCAGAGAGAAGACTAACGAGCAGACAACAAGTTAACATGTCCGTTAAATCTAAAATTTATTGCAAAACAATTGAAAATGGCTAAACAAGTGGCTAAGGCTTTTTCAATTTCATATATTTTTTTAATATTCTAATTTTTCATTTCATTTAAACTTCTACAAAAGTGTTATGTGGATTTTAATTTGAGTGTATGAAATTTTACTTGAATACTATTTTGTTTAATGTTCTAGCAGATTTTGTATTACACTGAATAAAATCACTTGTGATTCATCTCAAAATAACATGTGATTCATGTCAAAATTACATGTGATTCTTGTAAAAAAACCTCATGCGATTTTTGTGTCAAAATCACATGTGATTCATGTGAAAGTCACATATGATTTTCTCATGTGATCTAGATGTATAACTTGCCCAGGCTACGACGATCGGTTATCATATTTACCAAAAGTAAAAAGACATATGTTAAAACATTCAGCAAAAGACCAGTTAATAAACATACGAATTGTTCAAATATCATTACATACTTTTAATAAGATCATTACAACTTGTCTAGAATACGATAAACAAACTACGACCATAAACATATACTATCTTATTTTAAGCCCTCTCTTATTCGGATTCGCTCTCAGACTCAGAAACCTCTTTTTTCTTTTCATGTATGGGTAAAACACAAGTATAATTCTAACAAAAAAATGAATCTGAAGACTCTTTCTTCGTATTCCCCTTCAACTTCTTTGACTGCTTCTTAGCCTCTCTTCCTTTTCACCTTCATCAGAAGAATAATCACTTTTAGACGACTCTTTAATCATCTTCCATGTGAATTTATTTCACACCTTCATACGCTCATCACTTTCAGAATCTAATAACTTCCTTTTTCTCTGAATATGTTTAGACTCAGCCTTCGGCTTAGGCTTCTCTTCAACTTTTTTAAGCAAGACATGTAGTTAGTAACATACAATCTTGTAGTTAGTCGCATGTAATTTGAATTGATTACTCTGATTTATACTACAAAATCACATGTGATTCAAAACAAATCACATGTGATTCCAAACAAATCACATTTAACTTATAATGAAAAACTAAAAAATAACTAAACGAACCTTAGACTTTGGCTTAGGCTTAGACTCAGCCTTAGACTAAAAATAAGTAAACGCATTATTGTACTGTAAATACTAAATAGTAAATAGTAAAAGCTTTTTATTTCTTGTAAGTATTTGATTTGATTTCATTATATACTCTATAAACTTAGGAACTATGGGTGTTTCTTGGCCTTATAATATCAGGGTGATCTTGAAGGGTGCGCCATATATTATTAGCATATCCCCAAATTGTATACTAGCAAGTCAAAGGGAATAAGAGATTCACCCGAAAACGTTTCCTAAAACTTAATTTACTAATAAAAAATGTATGTATACAGGGATTCAAAGAAAGGTTCATGATAAAGAAAAGTATAAACATTTTTCTTGGGTTAACTCACTGCTCAAACATCTGTACCTATGCCAAGTCTCCTACTAATCATATCAGCAATAACAAACTATTTGCGCACTTTTTGATCTCCATCGCGACCATAGTAATCACCAACGTCAGCTTTATGAGCACCTAACATCAAACAAAAAAATAAAATATCATGAGTAACAAAAAATAACACATATACTTTATGAGTAACTGCTTATATCCAAAATAACACTAACAAATCACATGTGATTCATCACTAACTCATTTACTTTAATAATCAATAATTATCCTTCACAAGTTGAATAACCTAACACATCATCAATTAATATTCACAAATCGTAGGGTTGTAATCGTAGGCAAAATCACGTATGATTTTCACAGTCTCATTTCATGCATCAAACATATAGTGTGCATCAACAATCATAACAACAGCTACCAAAATAAGCAACAATAAGCAACAAAAAGCTAAAAACCTAAATAAGTAACATCTACTACTTGTATCCAAAATAAGCAAAAAATAATCAACAAAATAAGAACATCTATTGATAATATCAAAAATAAGCAACGAAACATAAAAAACCTAAATAAGCACCAAAATAAGCAACATCTACTTATTATATATCAAAATAACAACAAATGTTCATTCATAAATTACAAATCAAACCCACCGTAGAACTACCACCAACAACCATCACAAACTTTCACCATCAAACACCAAACCCAACACCAAACCCTCAAATAAATTACTAATTACCAGAAATGCTACAATGACGAAAGTTACAATGGCAGCACGGCAGTTACAATGACGGTGGTTACAACAACCACCGCTGCAACAACAACATCTCTGGTGGCCAGAAAAAAAAAGACGATAAATGCAACGATTCACATTTAGATTGTGCTACTTCTTCTAGTAGATCCATTATTTAGAAGATATTTGGTTAATTTTGCATTTGATTTTGATAGAAAAAAGTTAGGGTTTGATTTAAGAATGGGGAAAGAGGTTGGTGAGAGAGAGAAAGAGAGAGAGAGAAATAAATGATGAGTGTATGTTATGAAAAAAAAATGAAGGAGATGTGAATGACCCCGACGGGGTGTATTACTTTTGAATGTGTAGTTACAAATTTGTCCTTTAGTAATTTATAAAATTAAAATAGCAATTAATCTCCAGCCATTAGATGTTAAAATGATGGATGGTTGAGATCAACCAGTTTGATCTTTAGCAACAAAATGGTTCTATACGGAACTTTTGTCGTCATATAATTTGTTTCACATCAAAAGTGACGCAGGCCCAAGTGTGGAGGAACGAGACCTTTTGTTTCTGGAAGCCCAAGATCGTGTGAGGAAAAGGGCTTCACTAAAATGGGCATAACTTGGGCTACGGAGCTCTGCTTCAGGCCTATGACCAGTAAAATCGAATCTTGGAATGAGAAGAACGTCATGGTAAACAGACTTCGTCGGTTTATAGAACTTTTGGGCCCAAAACTCTCTATTTTATAAGTTATTTACATTTTTATATATTTTTTTTCTATTTTTGTTGGCCTTTGTTTGTGAGCCAGCGCCCGACTGTCTTTTAGGGCCCATTTCAATTATGTGAGCCTATATAATAATGGTATAGTAACCCTGGATAATCAGTTGAATGTTATATGAAAAGTCTAATTTTGGCAGTTTTGCCAAATTTGCCTTAATTATCGGTATTCTTTTGAATAAACGATAGTTGGAAGAATTGTTCATGTTATTCGTGTGAATCAACAGGCCCAAATTGTTTATCTTGTTTTTTGTACTACAACAAAAAGTGTGCCTGGTTTTGAAACATTGGACCTAGAGGTGATTGTTTGACGACACTCTTCTAAGACCATGTGTAATGGTTGTGTAAGAAGGATGGGGCATGGTTTGACATGTGGCATTGTGGGCCACCATGGGGCTTGGAAGGAAAAGTGATGTAATGGTAGATGGGGCATGGTGTGACATGTGGCACCCCTTTTCTTTTCTTTTTTAATTTTTTTTAATCACCAAATATTACATTTATTATTAAACATTTCTAAAAATAGACAAATAATAAAAGATAAGTTTATTAAAAATAAAACCATTACAAATAAAAATAAAAATAAAATTAAAAAATAAAAACTACTAATCTATATCGTTAACGTCATCGTAATCGTCGTCGTTCTCGGCTTCGCTTTCACTTTCGTTTTCGTTCTCCTCCTTGGGCTCGGTCTGCATTCGACGGTTACTCCACGCTTCCTCGATCAAATCCGCCAATAGAGCGTAGTGACTCGCGTGGCTTGGCATGTAGGCCGAGTTTTCTAAGGCTTGTTCGAGGGTTTGTGGCGGCAGTGGTTCGTCTACTTCGTCCGGGTGATAATCTTGACAAATAGCTCGTCCTTCGTCCTCTAAAATCATGTTGTGTAGAATGAGGCACACACGCATAGTATCCTTAGTTTTATCCTTTGTCCATAAACGACAAGGATTTGCCACAAACGTGAAACGTTTCTTGAGAAAACCGAAACATCTTTCGATATCCTTTCTTGCCGATTCTTGTAATTTTCTCCAATTATCTTTTTTAGGATCGATCGGTTTGTGGAACATTTTCATGATGAACGAGTACTCCGGGTATATACCGTCACCTAAATAGTAGCCATGTGGATGGAAGTTACCATTAGCATAAAAACCGAGAACCTGGGCCAAACCTGAGATGATATCTTCGAGGACGGGTGATTGCTCTAAAACGTTGATATCGTTAAGGGAGCCGGGGATGCCAAAGTAAGCACTTCATATCCATAGATCGTACGAGCAAACGGCTTGAAGAATTAGAGTTGGACCTTTGTGGCTACCCCCATGCTATTGACCTCGCCAAGCGGTTGGACAATTAGCCTATGCCAATGCATGCAATCGATACTACCCATCATACCGGGTATGCCACGAGCCTCTTGGTGCGCATCATATATTCGCCTCAAATCATTTTTTATCGGTTTTCTTAAATACCGCTTCTCGTACAAGTTTTTTATTCCTAAAATATTTTGTGAAAATAGATATATAAATATATAAATATATAAGGAAAACAAAAAATAGATCAAAAAATGTGTGTAATTTTTTACCTATTGTAAATTCCTCAAGTGTGTCCCGACACGTTTTCTCGGCCATCTTTAAATAATCGTCGTTGATGTTGGTGGTGACCCCGTAAGCGAGCACCCGCAAAGCAGCTGTGCACTTTTGTATCGACGTGAACCCCGGGTTACCAACTACGTCGGGTCTTTGTTTAAAGTAATTGAAATTATCCTCCAAATCATTTGCGATACGCAAAAATAACCGTTTACTCATTCTAAAAACATCGTCTAAATAATTGTTCGTTGTACGTGCAACCCTCGTCAAAATAATCAGCCATCAACCTAGCGTTGGCCCCGGCACGGTCTCGATCAACCCGTTGTCTTTTTTGAATCGGTTTTGGTGGGTTCTGGGCGACGAACATAGCTACAGCCCCAGCACCAAGAGACACCGCTTCTAGTTCTCGGTCGGAGAAATCGTCATTCGAACTAGATTCAAGAAGAAAGGAAGACGAGGGAGAACCCATTGTATAAAAAAAGGGAAAATTGGTATAAAATTTGATGAGAAGAGAGTGTGTTTGAGAGTTATTGGGTGATGTTTTTATAAAAATGAGAGATGTGTGTATATATATAGTAAGTTGGTTGAATAAAAAAAAATTTAAATTTTTGTTCAAAGGACCCGTTGGCAACGGCTGGATTTTTTGGGAGGAGTGAGGGCGCTGGCGCGGTAGTCCCCCCCCCCTTCTTTTTGGTTTCCGCACCTACCGGTAGTGATGGCCGGGCACTATTAGGGTGCTGAAGATGCAAAAACTGGGGTTTCCACGCCCCATTACACATGGTCTAAATATTAGACAAGAAAGTCCTTGTTTGACTACAGTTTTCCAAAGTTCCTTGAAATATCGGACAAGAATGTCTTTTGTTGACTACATTATTCCAAAGCTGTGCCACTAAAAAAAACCATCAACCTTAAGCATATAAAACAAAATAACTTGATTATAACAATAAGAGCTCTGGGTACGGTGAGCTGATGGCTTCGTACCATGCCACCAGCCCAGCCACATGGCGCCACAACCATACCTCATGTCGGCTGTTAGCCTCTCGCGCCACCACCACCAGCCCAAGTGGTGGGAATTTTTTCTTTTTTTTTTGGTGGGTTTTGCGTTTAAGTGTTTGCTTTCATATCCTCTTGTTATCCCGTTGCTATTTTTGTTTACTTTTTTGCTAATTATGACTTGTTAAAGGCAAAATTGGCAGGTGACATAACCCACGAAAGAAGCATCCTTTTTCACTATGATTTAATGATTTGTTTATTGGATGTGCTGTGTTGGTTGTTTTAGTGATGGGTTTATTGTTAGAGTTGGTGTAGGAAAATGAAGAATTAAGACCAGATGGCAAGGATAGGTGTTTTTCACCATACACCTCAGTGCCACGTCAGCTTTTTCTCTCCTCTCACTCCCCTTCACCTCACTTCACCATTTACTCGTCAAGGAAAACACATCTTCACCTTTCATTAAAATACCCACTTTATACAAATATACCCCACTAAATACCCCACACAAAATAAAAAATATTAAAACATCAAACTAATATTATGGTGATCAGATCACCATTATGCTTCATGCTTTTCGTGTCTCATGCGTGAACAAGGTTGGAAGGCATGGTTGCTCATGCGTGATTTCTGACAGTGGTGAAGCAACCACTGGCCTTGCCGAGTGGTCTAAGGTTTGTTGTGTTGAAGGGAGATGATGAATGTCTAACGATGGGAAAAATGGCAGTTTAGTCAAAGGCTAGAGATGAGATGGTGGATAGTTTATAAAACGTGGCAGCTTGGGAAAGAAGTTACAAGCATTTATTGGGGTGGTGACATGCCAAACACCTTAACCTGGCTTCGGGCCTTTACAAACGATTTTTGTGCAACATCTTCCAGGGGTTTTTGAGAGGTACGTTTTATAATTCTCTTGTAATTATCTTGCATATATATTCCTCGGCATCCTTTTAGTTATGGCCATTAGCGAACCCGGGGAGATGAACGTAACGGAAAACCACCCGTTAGTTATTAAACCTAGACCTTCGGCTAGTAAGGTTGTCCCTAAGTTTGACATGCACATACATACCTCTAAGATGATGCAGAAAGATTTAGATGATGTGATATTGGAGTACGGTATCCCTTCGGATCTACATCCCATACTTCCACCAGAGAACATGACCATGAATGAGTTACCGGATGATAAGATAGGTATTTACGTTCATCAATTAAAGCAAGGGGGTGTCAGGATACCCTTTTCCACCTTTTTACTGGCGGTGATACAATATTTCAGGGTGCACATCTCCCAACTTGTTTCGATAGGTTTGAACAGGGTGACGCTTTTTGAGATCCGTTGTTACAGTTTAGATGTTCGGCCAACCGTTCCCTTGTTCAGGGTGTTCTATAGGTTGTGCAAGCAAGGCCATTGGTTTTCGTTTGAGAGCCGAACGGGAAAAAGAGCCAAGAAATGTTTTGAAGAGGTTCTTTTCGGATTGAAACATTGGAAGGATCATTTCTTTTTGATAGACCGGAGGGCAATTCCAGATGCTATGCCCTGGAGATATAAAGATTCCAAAGTTACTGATGATTTTCCGGAAACACATTCAGACACAGATGCTAGGAAGATCGCTAGGAAAGTGATTCTTCTTAGGAAACCCACAACAACTCTTCTATGGATGACAGGTCTTTCTAACGTCTTCAGGAATTCGAGGTATGAGCCAATTCTAAAGGATGCCGAGGGGCATGGTAATACAACATTTTATTGACTTTATATCGCGTACTGTCTGTTATTTTTTTGTATTGTTCTTACCTTTCTCCTTTTTGTAGTTGTCACCATGTCGGAGTACTTGGAGCTTCCAGATTTGGAAGGAACTGTGGTCAGCAAGGGCGATCCTGTTCCGGCGGGACACGAACGGCCGAAACGAACTACTGAGCCACTATCCCCGAAAGACAAGATCCCTGAGAAGACCAAACTTCAAAAGGTCGTTGAGAAAGCTGATCCGGAGGTGGTTGCCGCGCGTGAAGAGAAGGAAAGGAAGAAACAAGAGAATAAGCCTGCGAGTAAGAAGAGGAATGTCGCGGATCCAACCGCCGCTCCCAAGAAGAAAATAAAGAAGAATCAGGCCGACGAGGAAAACATTTCCTTTGAGGATCACACCGTTGATGCCACTCCTCTTAATCAGGCTGAGCCACAAGGCGTTTGTGAATGTTGAGGAGTGGCAAGAAGAACATATGGCTGAAACTGAGAACAATGCTCAGAAGGATCCAGAAGAGCAGCTTGATGAGGGAGCTCAGACACATACCCAACAGCCTCCCTCTGATGGTAAGAAAGATCCCCTTTCCTTTTTGTTGTTTTCTTATTGTTGCTTCCTTCTTCATCTCTCTTTTTTGTAGATCTTTCGGTTCATACTACACATTCCCAACACCATCCCCTCAGCCCCAGAGAACCTTCCGAAGAGCATCTGTGTCAAACGAAAATTTTTCCACTAATATTTTTATAATAAATGCTAATTTATTATTACTTAACTGATAAACTAAGCATTTATGTGCTTACATAACTATTACCGGAAACAAACCCGCACACTGTAACACACAATAACTCACCAAAACTATTTAATCTCGCCAGGAACAGTGAATTTTCCATTTTCTCACATTTACAGACTTCAACGTAATAAAAACGAGTGGTTATTTCGTTTTTCCTGAAAAACGATACCACACGCGTACCGACACCACATTAATAACGGTTTAATTTTATAATTTATTTTCAGAGTCAATAAATCTTACTTTTATACTAGTTTTATAAAAATGTCTCTAGAATTATATTTTCCACACTTATACCAAACCGGGGAAACACGATTACACATTAGCTCAACGGGACACGGGGTACACAAACTACACCTTTCTATAATAAAACAAAACCTACATCTCTTTATTCCCTTATCTCTTCCCCTTGAGATAGCCCCCCCCCCCCCTACATATCTGTACTCCTTTTATCTTCTTCCTGGCTTCATCTAAAACGCATCCAAGATCAATCTCTTTCACTTTTTATATATATATATATATATATATATATATATATATATATATATATATATATATATATATATATATATATATATATATATATTCTTGATGCGTCCAAAGATCCAGACAACCAAACGGCTAGGTCACTATCTTCTTTCTCCCCTCCCCAAAGTATATCACCAGACTGACTAGAAAATGAAGATGGATAGTGATTGTTGTTCAAAATCGCCACTTCACAAGACTACCACCATGGAAAGAGAAGTCAAGATGGGCATGTTTATTCCCTTTTTAATCCGTTGTCGAACCATAGGGACACCACACTCATCTCACATCTTCAATATATCACAAATTCAAAATTCTCTAAGGGTTGCTTTGAAGCTTTGGTTGTGGGTTCCTGCCTGGTTTCGGATTTGGGTCTATTGTATTCGGTTTTTCCTTGTGGTCTTCCTGTCAATCAACTCTCAAGTTATTTTAAGAATTCTCAAATTTAATTGTTTTAATATTTGATTTGATTGTACATTTGAAAGTTGTTGTTTTAATCTTGTTTGGTTAATGCAAGTCGACACAGTTTTGTTTTTATTTATACGACTTTTTTTTTATTCGTTGTTGATGTTGTTTATTGTGTGGCAACTAATGGATCACAAACAAGATATGCAAAGAAAACTAGTATTGACTCATAATGGAAGTGCTTATTTAATAGCTTATCAGTTGGCTTATTTTGGTTAATAAGATCTTGTCACCATTTTGGTCTCGGTTAGTAAGAAACCCACTAGGGGTGTGTTGGTTTTAAGTCTGATTTGGTTTGAGTCATCAAACAACCCACGAGGGTTTGTTTGCCTTTGGTCAGCCTAGCTAAGACACCCACTAGGGTCGTTTGTTTGATTGTGCTCGGTTCACGAGAACCACCCAAAGGGGGTGTTAAACATTTGTGTCATGTTTGTGTTTTGTGCATATGTGTTGGGAAATAAACAGACCGAGCCTACAAGGGTCTGTTTTGGTTTATGGTTCGCGACAACACCCACGAGGGGTGTTGGTCTTGTGTTGTGTCGCGATGGGCAACGACCCATATAGGGTGTGTTATGTTCGGCTAACGCCAAGGGTTGTATTGGTCTTGGCTTTAATAAGGAAACATAAGGGTGCGTGTTATTGGTTTGGGTGGTTTGCGTTACCAGGCTGTACGTATTATTACACATTCGATATATATGTTAATATTTTTGAAGTTTATTTTTTATACTATCCAAGATAATTAAAGATATGTTATAATCTGAGAGTGTTTGTTTAAGTTGTACACATCCTTTCCCTAATTTCACGACTGCAACAAAGTCAAATTAACACTAATATAAGGGTCTACTACACCTCTATTAATGGCTCAATCTTAACAAATTGTGTTTTCATGATTGGGTAAGTTTAAAGTACTTTGCCACCTGCAGCATGATCAAAATAAGAGCTTCTTCCCGTGTCTAAGAGAGAGAGATTTAGAAAGGTATAAACTGATATAAAATTTAGAAGTTGGGTTAGTTCTTCTTGTGTTGGACTGGTCATGATCCATTTGTGAAATAGTATGGGCCACAGCCCACTCCACCGTGTTTAAGGGTGCGTTCGATTTGCTACTTTAATACGACTAATCGCGACTTACCTCGACTTATTATTATTTCACGACTCAATCGATTCACTAGTATCTAATCATACTTATAATATGGAAACAAAAATGTAAAACTATGAGTCCTACTCTATTAAATATTAAGCCAAACTAAAAACGTAAGTGCTAACTTAAATTAAGGCTTTTGATTTATACCACTTTATTTAGGCTTAACATGACCAGTTTTAACTTATAAGAACCTAACTAAGTTTAATAAGTAATGTAAGTGGTTTATTTTCTAGTACAGAAATTCTAATACATGCGTATCATTCTCGGGAAAACTAAAACGTATACAGGGGTCTTGCCCAATTTTTGTGAAAGTTCTATACTTAGAGTAGTTTTTACAAAGACCGACTAACAAACAATAAACGAAACATTTTATGCAAACATACACTCCAAACATATATGTTAATACAAATATCGTCCTAAAAAGTTTATTTATATTTTACGATCTTTGCTTAATTTTGTTAATGACAATTACAAAGTTTATCTTTAAGCAAAGTATAAATATAAGATTAAGTCTTTTACATTTATAGTGATAAGTCTTTTAAAACACACATTAAAAGATTACTAGGAATAACATTATATACATTTACATTTTTATTTCTTAAATTAGAAATATTTAGGATGACATCATGGCATGCATCATGAACATAATCTTAGAAAGATTAGTGAGATATTTTGTATAGATCTTCAAGCTAAAGAGTTGACATTTGAAGATATGGAAAGATTGCGCAAGATATGGAAAAATTTGAGAATCTATTAGCTGTCCTGCACTGGCGGATCCAAACCCATACAAAGGCGGATCCAAATTTAGGGATTCGCCAAATCCGCCAACTGTTTTATCAGTTTGCCTATAAATAGCAAGCTGATCATTCAGGCTCTTTCATCACTCATATAGCTTAAAATATATAATCATTCATTTGCATATCACTAACCCATATCATTCATTTCATTCTTTTTTATCTCACTTTTGTAGCAAAGAAGATCAAGCATACAAGCTTCAATATACTTACTGTTGCAAGTTTCATTAGTTAGGTTCTGTGTGATTTTGTATTAGTTCACAAATCATTGTTATATCTTTCATTCAGTAGAGTTTGGTTAGTGTTTTAGTCCTTAAAACACAAAGAGTGTCGGGAGTGGTTGTGCCCTTGTGAAAGAACCAACAGGAGTGGTTGTACCCTTGTTAAAGAACCAACGGGAGTGGTTGTACCCTTGTAAAGAACCCGGTGTTTAGCTTAGTACCGGATAAAGTGTAAGCGACGTGTATAAAGGTTTTCTCCGCCGAGAAGGGAGTTTGTTTCTTAGTGAAGAAAAACTCTCGAGTTAGAGGCTCGAGGAGTGGAGTAAGGCAAGGAAGAGAGTCCTTGTAGCCGAACCACTATAAATCTCCGTGTTGTGGTTTGATTGTTCCTATCCTTACTTACTTTACTTATATTGCTTGTTTGTGAGTATTTACTTTGAAATCACGTTAAGTCACAAAGCAAATTAATTTGAAAATGGTAAAAACTATTCAACCCCCCTTCTAGTTTTCCACAATTGGCATCAGAGCTACGTTACTCAAGATTTTCAAATATATTGTATTTTAAAACTTGAAACGATCAATGGATTTTGAAAACTTTAAAGAAGGGAAATCTATGCAAAGACCACTACTATTTGAACCAAATTGTTTCATATACTGGAAAAACCGCTTTGAGACATATGTGAAGTCAAAGGACATAGATCTATGGTATATAATTGTAGAGGGTGATTACAAGCCCATAAGTAATAATATTTCAGGTGGTCGGGATGAAGGTGCTTCTCTTACTCGTCACAGTGATGAGCAAAAGAAGTTGATTGCCAAAAATAACGAAGCCAAAATGATGTTTTACAATGCTTTACCTAAGAAAGAATATGAAAGAGTTTTTATGTGTAAAATGGTTGTATTATAATGTGAAGAGAAGAGTTAGGAGAGAATGATCAATATTATTGAATGATCCATTAGGGTTACAATCATAGCCTTGTATATATAGGCTCTAATAGAATATTCTAGAGTATAGAATTACATAAATAAGGAAGTGAATATACATTCTAAAATATTACAATACTCCCCCTTGGATATTCACACTAGATTATACGCAAAGATGATGCTTGCTGCCTCATTAAAAACCTTACCAAGAAAAACCCAGTGGGATAAAAACTCGGTGAAGGGAAAAAGAGTGCAGCGCGTATAATACTCCCCCTCAATTCAACATATATTCTTCAATCGTCGCATTCCAATCTTATAAGCAAGTTGCTCAAAAACTTTTGGTGGTAAAGATTTTGTGAACAAGTCTGCCAAGTTCTCGCTTGATCTAATTTGATGAACATTGATCAATCCATCCCTTTGAAGATCATGTGTTGAGAAAAACTTCGGTGAAATATGTTTTGTTTTATCTCCTTTAATATATCCTTCTTTGATTTGAGTGATACATGCAGCATTATCTTCATACAACACCGTTGGAGTTTCCCTGATTGACTCGAGTTTTATCTTCTTAATATATCCTTCTTTGATTTGAGTGATACATGCAGCATTATCTTCATACAACACCGTTGGAGTTTCCTTGATTGACTCGAGTCCGCATTCTTCTTGAATATGTTGAATCATCGATCTTAACCATACACATTTTCGACCAACTTCATAAAGTGCAATAAGTTCAGCATGGTTTGATGATGTAGCTGTAAGTGTTTGCTTGGTTGATCTCCATGAAATTGCAGTGTTACCATATGTGAAAACATAACCTATTTGTGACTTTGCTTTGTGCGGGTTTGACAAATATCCAGCATCAGCATATCCGACCAACTTTGATTTCGAATTCCTTTGATAAAACAATCCCATATCACGTGTACCACAGAGATAACGAAATATGTGCTTGATTCCATTCCAGTGTCGCCGTGTTGGCATCGAACTATGTCTTGCTAATACATTTACAGAAAATGCAATGTCGGGACGTGTATTATTAGCAAGATACATTAGAGCTCCAATTGCACTTGGATACGGTATTTCAGAGCCAAGAACTTCTTCATCACTTTCTTTTGGGCGAAATGGATCATCTTCCCGATGGAGTGATCTAATGACCATTAGCGAAGTTAATGGATGAGCTTTGTCCATATTAAACTTTTTCAATGTTTTCTCTACATAGTTAGATTGATGGACAAAAATTCCATTCTGAAAATGCTCAATTTGCAAGCCAAGACAAAATTTTGTTATGCCAAGGTCTTTCATTTCGAATTCTTTTTTCAACAATTTTGCAGTATGTTCAATCTCTTCTGAAGTTCCAATAATGTTTAGATCATCAACATATACTGCAACAATAGCAAAACCCCTTTCCGATCTTTTGATAAAAACATAAGGACTAATTGGATTAGTCTTATATCCTTCTTTCAAAAGATACTCATTCGGGCAATTATACCACATTCGCCCTGATTATTTTAATCCATATAAAGAGCGTTGTAATTTTATGGAAAACATCTCTCGGTGTTTTGATTGATATGCTTCAGGCATCTTTAGTCCTTCAGGGACTTTCATGTAAATATCACTATCAAGTGATCCATATAAGTATGCCGTAACAACATCCATGAAGCACATTTGGAGTTTTTCCATATCTGCAAGACTAATTAGAAATCTTAAAGTTGAGGCATCATCAACAGGTGAATATGTTTCCTCATAATCAACTCTGGGTATTTGAGAAAACCCTTGTGCCACAAGTCTTGCTTTATATCTGACAATTTCATTTTTCTCATTCATTTTTATCACAAATACCCACTTGTAGCCAACCGGCTTAACATTTTGTGGGGTTAAAACCATGGGGCCAAACACTTGACATTTTTTAAGTGAATCTAGTTCTGCTTGAATAGCTTCTTTTCATTTTTTCCAATCTTTACTTTGTCGACATTCTTTCATAGATTTGGGAACATAGTTTTCATCATTTATCACATCACTTGCTATAGCATATACAAAAATTTCATCAACACGTGTTTTATTTCTTTCCCATGTGGTACCATTTTGTACATAATTAATTGAGATCTCATCATTAGGTACTTGTGTCTCTTCCAGAGAATCATCCACATCAATTGTGGAATTGCCATTTTCTTTTAGGATGTTATCCACCTCTTTTGGCATAATATCAACATTTTTGCCAATCTCATTGCTTTGTTCTTTTCTTTTTCGTGGATGTGTATCCTTTGACCCAATTGGTCATCCACGTTTTCTACGTATAATAGACTCATCCGATATTTTCGGAATATCAATTCATGCGGGAGCATTTGCAGCTGGTATATGTGATTTAGTAACTCGTTTTGCATCAGTGAATGCATCCGGCAGCTCATTGGCTATTCTTTGTAATTGAATAATCTTTTGAACTTCAAGTTCACTTTGACCACTTCGAGGATCAAGATATGATATGGATGATGTAACACCCCAACCCGACAAGGGTAGAGATATCACATTATGGCGACATTTCAAAGCATTCATACATATACACAGCGGAAGCCATAAAACATCATAAATAAATAAGCCAAGTCAACAAGACTTGAGTCCAATACAAAAATCTCACAAGATAACGAAATAATTCAAAGGAAATACATAAAGAAATGAATCCATGATCAAAATGTCTAAACAAATGGCAAGACTAGGGTAGGACATCATCTAAGGTAAAAGCATCCAACTAACTCTCATCCCAAGCATAAAATCCATCTCCCAGCTAGATACCTGCCGCACACGAAAAAGAAAACGTGCGGCTGAGCTTACAAAGCCCAGTGAACAGATACATAATACAAACGAAGATAACGAAACCGAAATATACTGAGGCACTGGGAGATATCATAAGGTATAATCAAAGCAAAAGAGTAATAAGGAAATATAGGATAGTTATCTACCACGAGCCCATAACTCAAAGTCAACATCATAGTCTCAAGGTCATAAGCTCACAATCAGAGGGGATACCTCTCAGGCAACCAGATAATATTAGGGGTGTCCTCATGTATCAAAATAGTGGAGTAGCTAGCTCCAGCTAAATGTGAAAGGCGTGTATTGCACACAAGCACCAGTCACCTCAAAGTCAATACTCAAAGTCACAGTTAAATCCACTAAACATACAAATCTAGGATTGCAACCCATACGCCCCCAAACTCAAAGTCATCCCAACATCATAGTAGCCATGGCAGAAAATCATAAAAGGGACGGTGTGAGAAATCACTCCCCCACACGGGAGTCATGCCAGTGGTGCATCACAGACATGGCCAGGTTACCTTCCTGGCTAGGTAACATAAATGGCTCGGGTATCAAACTAAGAGTCATGTCTCAAAATCATAGCACAAGGTCATGTATCAAAAGGTGCATCTCAAGGTCATATCAAAAGTAATATCAAAGGTTCATTTAAAAGGGAACATAGCAATGGCTTGGGAAACCTTAACTGAATCATAACTCAAAATCAATGTATAAGAATATAAGAACCCTTACTGAAACAAGGGCAGAGTATCTGTACCTTATGAAGAAAGCATAAATGGTAATAAGCACAGAAACAGGGGACAGCTCAAAGTCTCTCCTTCTTCACACCTAAAGGAGTAGAAGGGAATTACAATTCATTCTTAATTACTTGTCTTTCCATTTAAAGTAACTTTCCATTTTTAGCAGATTTCCATAGTTAGTAAGTTTCCACTTTTAGAAAGTTTCTATTTTTAGAAAGTTGGAGACATAACTTAGTTAAATCATTATTAATGGATTTAAGGTATCTTTCATCATATTTACATATTTGGTCCTTAGGGTTTCACAATTTACATTTTATACCCTTATATTTCAAAAGTTACACTTTAAACCCTTAATTTATCCATTTTACACAATGATCACTTATTTTATCATATTATACGAATGTATCCCCAAGTATTCATAATTTACACATTAGGTCCCTCTAGTTATCAAGTTACATATTTAGTCCCTTAATTTACAATTTCAACTTTTAATTATAAACCATTACATATTAAACCATGAAATTATCAAAATAGCACATAACCCCCTGAATATATTTTATTATCCAAAACAGCCCTAAGTTTCCAGAAATTACACATTTAGTCCCTCTATTTTAATTATTTTACAAATCGATTATAATTAAATAGTAAAGACATTTTAATCCCTTAAAATATAAAAATGACACTAGACCCCCTCCACTTATATTTTATACGAAAAGTACACAGTCCAAAATAAGTTCTAAAAATATCCCTTGAGTTTTAAAAGTTACAAAACTCACCCAAAACATTTTAACACCAATCGAATAGCATTTTAAATCCATAAATCCAAACCCTAATAATTCTAACCCATTTTTAATCATTACCATATCATTTAACATCATTAATAATCACAAGAACAAGCCCTAGTTCCTCATTTTCAGATCGCATGGAATTTCTTTCCTTTTATACGTTTTATATACAAAACCGATTAACACAACTAAATTCGAAACAATTAGATCTGGTCCATGATAATTCTTAGAACATTTTCACAGGTCATATGACATTATAATACACGTAATTAATTTATATATACAGTCCATATCAATCGCATAGTATTTTACAAATGTTTTATACGTTTTTCATGGTTGTATATTCGTTTAATTCATCTAACGTGCATGGATCCATTTAGACATTTTATTTGATGTTCATATATCATAAAAGATCTGAGGAAAATACCAAAACCAGATTCGAACGTGTAACAAGAGTGGATCGAATTCTTTTATACGCGTGACCTCAAAACGAGCCAAAAATCACCACGACCTCACGAACGACCTTCAGACCTTGCAATCATTTTTCCCAGAGCATAATCGACATAAGGATCATGTGAAAAATAGTAAACGAATTTTATGGAGGTCGTGGGAATTAATAACGAATTACCTTGTTTCTAAACGCTCGAAAGGAAAATAATTCCTCAAAAATAGAAATCGACCAAGAACAGCTTCACCACTATTTTTCCTAGGTTGTACACGTTATGAAGAATGTTAGAAAAATGAGAAACGGATTTCATGATGATCGAATGGATTTATACGAAATATACCTCTTGTTTAAACGCGCAACAAGGAAAACCTTCCCACGATCGAACCACACCACACACGACCTCAAACTTATTTTCTTGGTACTCCTTGGATGATGCTTGAACTCAGAAAAATACTCTAGGAATTTAGGGATGCCGAATGGAGGCTAAGGAAATTGTTTTGTGTGTGTTATTTCACTCGGCAAATTAGGGTTACAAAGAAATGATATTGATTGATTTTAAAATGGAAAACTGAGTCAATGGGAGGGATAGGACCAGGAATTTCGGCCAAAATTGATTGACTCATTAAAGTGATTGATTTCTATATTTAAATGTATTTACTTCACTTTATATAATTTAAAATGTTAATTAAAATGTCATTCGGTTCTATGAGGGTATTTTAGTAATTTTGTCACTTGTATAAATGTTAAATGAAGTTGTTAAAATTATTTGGGATCATAACTTGTGCATTGCCAGAAGTTTGGAATTTATTTGATACTTTATAAGCTTTTAAATAACTTTTAAACTTGTAGGGGCAATTTGGTCATTTTACATGCTTTCAGATTTTAGGTGTTACAACTTCTTCCCCTCTAAAAAGAAAAATTTCGTCCCCGAAATTTGCAAAGAGTCAGAAATGAAACGAATCGAAACATAATGGAGACATACCAGATCAGAATGCAAAATGAGGATAACTAGCTCGAATAGACTCCTCGGTCTCCCAGGTAGCTTCCCGCTCTGGGTGGTTCCGCCAAAGAATCTTAACGAAAGGAATGACTTTACGTCTCATAACTCGCTCTTGGCGATCAAGAACAGCTTCCGGCTCCTCCGGAAGAGACATATCTGGCTGAATCTGATCAAAAGGATAAGACACCACATGTAGAGGATGATAATTGTATCCCCTCAGGAGAGATACATGAAAGACGTCATGAACATGTGATAACTGCGGAGGAAGAGCCAAACGATACGAAACTTCTCCGATGCGATCCAAAATCTCAAACGGTCCGATGAATCGAGGACTGAGCTTGCCCTTAATTCCAAAACGTTTAACTCCTCGGAACGGCGAAACCTTAAGAAATACCCGATCACCAACACAAAATTCCAAATCACGCCGATGCTTGTCAGCGTAACTCTTTTGACGAGCCCTAGCTTCCTTCAACTTCTCCCTAGCAACCTCCACTTTCTCAGTAGCGATCTGAACTAACTCCGGACCCTCAATAATGCGTTCCCCTACTTCGTTCCAACAAACCAGAGCCCTACATTTCCGACCATACAACATCTCGAAAGGAGCCATACGAATACTCGCGTGCCAGCTGTTATTATAAGCAAACTCTACCAAACACAAATAATCGTCCCAGCTGCCAGTCCACTCTAAGGCACATGCCCTCAACATGTCCTCTAAAGTCTGAATGGTCCTCTCCGACTGACCATCCGTCTGAGGGTGAAAAGCTGTACTGAACTTAAGGCGCGTATCCCATGCCTTATGCAATCCCTTCCAGAAGCGAGATGTAAACGGAGGATCCCTATCTGATATAATAGCCGTAGGCATACCATGAAGCCTAACGATTTCCTGCTGAAATATGTCCGCCAACTTACTAACACTGTAGTCCATACGAATAGGGAGGAAGTGAGCAGACTTGGTTAGTCGATCAACGACCACCCAAATCGCATCATGCTTCCTACGAGTAGGGGGTAAACCTGTCACAAAATCCATGGAAATTTCCTCCCATTTCCACTTCGGAATCTCCAACGGCTGAAGTAACCCACTAGCTCTCTGATGCTCGATCTTGACCTGCTGGCAAGTCAAACACTTAGATACAAACGAAGCCACATCCTGTTTCATGCCACTCCACCAGAAATGTTGCTTAAGGTCCCGGTACATCTTGGTAGAGCCAGGATGTATAGTAAAAGGGGAACTATGAGCCTCTGATAGAACAGCCTCACGAAGCTCAGGATCGTTGGGAACACATAGACGATCCCCAAACCAAACTACGCCGAAATCATCAACCCTGAATTCTGATTGTTTGCCTTCCTCTACATTCTGAACTATAGACCACAGCTCACCATCCTCTTTCTGAGCTTCCTTAACTCGCAAGATAAGATTGGACTCAACCGTAAGGCTAGCCCAATAACCACCATGACCTCGAACACAAAACTCCACATCAAGAAGCTCTAAATCATGCAAAATGCGAGGCTCAAACTCGAAACTCACAATCATGCCCGACTTCCTACTAAGAGCATCCGCAACTACATTCGCCTTACCGGGATGGTACTGAATGTTAGCATCATAATCTTTCAGAAGCTCTAACCAACGCCTCTGTCTCATATTCAACTCTTTCTGGGTGAAAATGTATTTAAGACTCTTATGATCAGTGAAAATGTCACAAGTCTCTCCATACAAATAATGGCGCCAAATCTTTAGCGCGAAAACCACAGCTGCTAACTCTAGATCATGCGTCGGATAGTTTACCTCGTAAGGCTTCAGCTGCCTCGAAGCATAGGCAATCACCTTCCCATGCTGCATCAAAACACATCCCAAGCCTTTCTTCGATGCATCGCTATATATCTGGAAACCGCCGGAACCCGATGGAAGAGTTAAGATAGGTGCCGACACTAAACGTTTCTTCAACTCCTCAAAACTACTCTCTCGTTCATCAGTCCAAATAAACTTTTCCCCTTTCCTCATCAACTGTGTCAACGGCAAAACAAGACGCGAAAAACCCTCAACAAATCTCCGATAATACCCAGCGAGACCCAGAAAACTTCTCACTTCCGTTACATTTGTAGGCCTTGGCCATTTTGTGATAGCCTCAACCTTCGTCGGATCCATAGTGATACCGTCTGCAGAAACGATGTGACCCAGGAAAGCTACACGATCCAACCAAAACTCGCACTTCGAAAACTTCGCATACAATTTCTGCTGTCGCAAAATCTCCAGAACAATACCAAGGTGTTGCTCATGTTCCTCCTCGGATTTAGAATACACAAGAATATCATCGATGAAGACAATCACAAACTTATCGAGGAATTCATGGAATATCCGGTTCATTAGGTCCATAAACACAGCAGGAGCATTGGTTAGACCAAAAGGCATAACCAAAAATTCATAGTGACCGTACCGAGTGCGAAAGGCCGTTTTGGGAACATCCTGCTCCCTCACCCTAAGCTGGTGATATCCAGACCTCAGGTCAATTTTAGAGAAATGCCTCGCTCCTTGCAACTGATCGAATAAATCATCAATGCGAGGAAGAGGATAGCGGTTACGAATAGTAATGCGGTTAAGCTCCCGATAATCGATACAAAGACGCATGCTCCCGTCTTTCTTCTTAACAAACAACACGGGAGCACCCCAAGGAGATACGCTCGGACGAATAAAACCGTTTTCCAACAGTTCTTGCAATTGCTCCTTTAATTCCTTCAATTCAATCGGTGCCATGCGATAAGGAGCTTTAGATATGGGTTCAGCACCCGGAATCAGATCAATGCTAAATTCGACTTCCCTGATAGGCGGAATGCCAGGAAGTTCATCCGGAAATACATCGGCGAAATCGCGCACAATACGAATACTATCAATGCTAGGTACATCAACAGAGTTATCTTTAATAGAAGCAAGAAAACCAAGACAGCCATGCGAAATCAATGTCCGGGCTTTCATAGCCGAAATAATCTTTACAGATTTCAGAGGTTGGGAACCGGAATAAACATAATCAGGATGGTGAAGATCACCAAAGATCACCTTACGAGCATAACAATCAATGGTCGCTTTATGAGCAGCTAACCAGTCCATGCCCAGAATAATATCAAAATCAACCATATCAATGGGAAGAAGGTTCGCAGAACGAACACGATCATCAAAACGGAGAGGGCAATTAACATACTCAACATCAATAATCACATGAGTTTTCATCGGGGTAGCGATGGATATACGGTTCATTAATTGAGTTGGGGTTACGTTTATTTTATTTGCAAGTGATGTGGATATTATAGAATGTGTAGCACCCGTGTCAAATAAAACAAAAACAATACGATCTCCAATATGCAGAAAACCCGTAATAGTACCTGAGGTGCTAGCAGCCTGGTCACGTGTCAAAGAATAAACCCGGCCTGAAGCAGGAGCTGCCCTAGCATCGACTTTAGGTTCACCAGCATTCTTCCTAGGACAGTCCTTGATCTTGTGCTGAGAAGATCCACACCAGAAACAACCACCCGAAACTTTATAACAAGGACCTGGATGCATTTTCCCACATGAGTTACATGTATGAGGAGGAGGTAGAGTCTCAACAGCCTTCTTCTGACCCGACGATCCCGACTGCTGATACTGCTGAGAATCCCTACGCCGGTTGTTATTACCCTGCCCCTGACGATCACTACCAGACCTACCAGAATCCCGCCGATCCTGGTTCCTGTAATCCTGCTGCCCATGATTATGACTTCGGTCCTGGCGACCCCGCTGATCATGTCCATGGTCCTGTCGACCCCGAACATCCTGCCTTTGGTCCTGCCGACCTTGGCCCCGAAAATCTACCCGGTTACCATCCCTATCACGCTTATTAGACCCCCTGTCCGCATGTAACAACTCGATGTTACGCGCGGCGTCCTGAACCCCAGCCACATCCTCAAACGGAGTGTTAACAATCCGGTCTAACACCCACCTCTTTAAAGCCCATTTGAAATGACGAGCCTGACGCGTAGCATCTCCAGTGACCTCCGGCCCAACGAAACTGGCCAGACGCAGAAACCGTTGCATAAACTCTCCTGACGACTCTTGATCACCCTGACGAATCGACCCATATTCCCTTTCATACCTTAGCTGCTCTGACATAGGAATATACTGTCTATAAAACACCTCGATGAAATCCGCCCACGAACAGGTCTCAGCAAAATCATCCCCTTTCGCCTGAACAAGAGCAGCCCACCAATTTTGAGCATCACCTTGAAATTTGAATGTGGCCAACCGAGTTTTAAACTCGTCGGCACATCCCAAAACACGAAACAACTTCTCGATATGTGTGATCCAGTCCTCCGCTTCATGGGGAGTAGCAGCGGACCTGAAAGAGAGAGGCTTAAGCTTGTTGAACCTCTCGATCCACACATGGATACCAGCTGGGGGAGCAGCGGGTGGAGCAGTGGGTTGAGCATCACCACCACCACCTCCAGAAGAACCAGCCCCATTCCTGATATTATTGGTGACCTCAGTCACCACTCGCGGAATAGCAGCAGCCACAGCAGCGGCTATCATCTCTTCAAAATTGGGGCCATCATCCCCATTAGTGTACTGAGTAAAGCGTGTGTTCACCATCTGAATGATCATGAAAAGAATTAGCAAAACATAAGGGAAATAAGCACGAAATGGAAGACGAAGCAGAACTTATGCCTACCCAAAACCTCACCAGTCAAATCTTAAACTTAAGGGTCAAATCCTATGGTCCACATGTTTCACAGGCCAAAGCTTATGTACGACAGGTCGCAGCCTGGGCTCTGATACCATAATTGTAACACCCCAACCCGACAAGGGTAGAGATATCACATTATGGCGACATTTCAAAGCATTCATACATATACACAGCGGAAGCCATAAAACATCATAAATAAATAAGCCAAGTCAACATGACTTGAATCCAATACAAAAGTCTCACAAGATAACGAAATAATTCAAAGGAAATACATAATGAAATGAATCCATGATCAAAATGTCTAAACAAATGGCAAGACTAGGGTAGGACATCATCTAAGGTAAAAGCATCCAACTAACTCTCATCCCAAGCATAAAATCCATCTCCCAGCTAGATACCTGCCGCACACGAAAAAGAAAACGTGCGGCTGAGCTTACAAAGCCCAGTGAACAGATACATAATACAAACAAAGATAACGAAACCGAAATATACTGAGGCACTGGGAGATATCATAAGGTATAATCAAAGCAAAAGAGTAATAAGGAAATATAGGATAGTTATCTACCACGAGCCCATAACTCAAAGTCAACATCATAGTCTCAAGGTCATAAGCTCACAATTAGAGGGGATACCTCTCAGGCAACCAGATAATATGAGGGGTGTCCTCATGTATCAAAATAGTGGAGTAGCTAGCTCCAGCTAAATGTGAAAGGCGTGTATTGCACACAAGCACCAGTCACCTCAAAGTCAATACTCAAAGTCACAGTTAAATCCACTAAACATACAAATCTAGGATTGCAACCCATACGCCCCCAAACTCAAAGTCATCCCAACATCATAGTAGCCATGGCAGAAAATCATAAAAGGGACGGTGTGAGAAATCACTCCCCCACACGGGAGTCATGCCAGTGGTGCATCACAGACATGGCCAGGTTACCTTCCTGGCTAGGTAACATAAATGGCTCGGGTATCAAACTAAGAGTCATGTCTCAAAATCATAGCACAAGGTCATGTATCAAAAGGTGCATCTCAAGGTCATATCAAAAGTAATATCAAAGGTTCATTTAAAAGGGAACATAGCAATGGCTTGGGAAACCTTAACTGAATCATAACTCAAAATCAATGTATAAGAATATAAGAACCCTTACTGAAACAAGGGCAGAGTATCTGTACCTTATGAAGAAAGCACAAATGGTAATAAGCACAGAAACAGGGGACAGCTCAAAGTCTCTCCTTCTTCACACCTAAAGGAGTAGAAGGGAATTACAATTCATTCTTAATTACTTGTCTTTCCATTTAAAGTAACTTTCCATTTTTAGCAGGTTTCCATAGTTAGTAAGTTTCCACTTTTAGAAAGTTTCTATTTTTAGAAAGTTGGAGACATAACTTAGTTAAATCATTATTAATGGATTTAAGGTATCTTTCATCATATTTACATATTTGGTCCTTAGGGTTTCACAATTTACATTTTATACCCTTATATTTCAAAAGTTACACTTTAAACCCTTAATTTATCCATTTTACACAATGATCACTTATTTTATCATATTATACGAATGTATCCCCAAGTATTCATAATTTACACATTAGGTCCCTCTAGTTATCAAGTTACATATTTAGTCCCTTAATTTACAATTTCAACTTTTAATTATAAACCATTACATATTAAACCATGAAATTATCAAAATAGCACATAACCCCCTGAATAATATTTTATATCCAAAACAGCCCTAAGTTTCCAGAAATTACACATTTAGTCCCTCTATTTTAATTATTTTACAAATCGATTATAATTAAATAGTAAAGACATTTTAATCCCTTAAAATATGAAAATGACACTAGACCCCCTCCACTTATATTTTATACGAAAAGTACACAGTCCAAAATAAGTTCTAAAAATATCCCTTGAGTTTTAAAAGTTACAAAACTCACCCAAAACATTTTAACACCAATCGAATAGCATTTTAAATCCATAAATCCAAACCCTAATAATTCTAACCCATTTTTAATCATTACCATATCATTTAACATCATTAATAATCACAAGAACAAGCCCTAGTTCCTCATTTTCAGATCGCATGGAATTTCTTTCCTTTTATACGTTTTATATATAAAACCGATTAACACAACTAAATTCGAAACAATTAGATCTGGTCCATGATAATTCTTAGAACATTTTCACAGGTCATATGACATTATAATACACGTAATTAATTTATATATACAGTCCATATCAATCGCATAGTATTTTACAAATGTTTTATACGTTTTTCATGGTTGTATATTCGTTTAATTCATCTAACGTGCATGGATCCATTTAGACATTTTATTTGATGTTCATATATCATAAAAGATCTGAGGAAAATACCAAAACCAGATTCGAACGTGTAACAAGAGTGGATCGAATTCTTTTATACGCGTGACCTCAAAACGAGCCAAAAATCACCACGACCTCACGAACGACCTTCAGACCTTGCAATCATTTTTCCCAGAGCATAATCGACATAAGGATCATGTGAAAAATAGTGAACGAATTTTATGGAGGTCGTGGAATTAATAACAAATTACCTTGTTTCTAAACGCTCGAAAGGAAAATAATTCCTCAAAAATAGAAATCGACCAAGAACAGCTTCACCACTATTTTTCCTAGGTTGTACACGTTATGAAGAATGTTAGAAAAATGAGAAACGGATTTCATGATGATCGAATGGATTTATACGAAATATACCTCTTGTTTAAACGCGCAACAAGGAAAACCTTCCCACGATCGAACCACACCACACACGACCTCAAACTTATTTTCTTGGTACTCCTTGGATGATGCTTGAACTCAGAAAAATACTCTAGGAATTTAGGGATGCCGAATGGAGGCTAAGGAAATTGTTTTGTGTGTGTTATTTCACTCGGCAAATTAGGGTTACAAAGAAATGATATTGATTGATTTTAAAATGGAAAACCGAGTTAATGGGGAGGGATAGGACCAGGAATTTCAGCCAAAATTGATTGACTCATTAAAGTGATTGATTTCTATATTTAAATGTATTTACTTCACTTTATATAATTTAAAATATTAATTAGAATGTCATTCGGTTCTATGAGGGTATTTTAGTAATTTTGTCACTTGTATAAATGTTAAATGAAGTTGTTAAAATTATTTGGGATCATAACTTGTACGTTGCCAGAAGTTTGGAATTTATTTGATACTTTATAAGCTTTTAAATAACTTTTAAACTTGTAGGGGCAATTTGGTCATTTTACATGCTTTCAGATTTTAGGTGTTACAGATGATGCATTCCATGTTAAACCTTCTTTTTCAGGCTTTTCTTTTTCTTTTTTCTCCCCCTAACATCGGGAATATTGTCTCATCAAAATGACAATCAGCAAAACGTGCTGTAAATACATATCCAGTTAATGGTTCCATATATTTGATAATTGATGGAGATTGAAAACCAATATATATTCCCAAACTTCTTTGTGGTCCCATCTTTGTACGTTGTGGAGGAGCAATTGGGACATAAACAACACAACCAAAGATTTTTAGATGAGACAAACTTGGTTCTCTGCCAGAGACCAATTGTAGTAGAGAATACTTGTGATATGCACTTGGTCTTAATCTAACCAATGCCGCAGCACGTAAAAGAGCGTGTCCCCATGCCGATGATGGGAGATTAGATTTCATAAGCAATGGTCTTGCTATTAGCTGCAATCTTTTAATGAACGATTCAGCTAGACCATTTTGTGTATGCACATGTGCAACCGGATGCTCCACATTAATTCCAATTGACATACAATAATCATTAAAAGATTGGGATGTAAATTCTGCGGCATTATCAAGCCTTATGTTCCTGATATGATAATCAGGAAAATTTTCCCTCAATTGAATTATTTGTGCCAATAATTTAGCAAATGCAACATTTCTTGTTGATAATAAACAAACATGTGACCATCGAGTTGATGCATCAATTAATACCATAAAATATCGAAATGGTCCACATGGAGGAGTAATTGACCCACAAATATCTCCTTAAATACGTTCCAAAAATTATGGAGATTCATTTTCAACTTTGCATGTAGAGGGCCTGATTATCAATTTTCCAAGAGAGCAAGATTTACATGATAAATCCTTTGCTTGCATGATCTTGATACCTTTAAGTGGATGTCCATTAGAATTTTGAATAATTCTTGACATCATTGTATTTCCAGGATGCCCCAATCTATCATGCCATAAGGCATATAATTTTGGATCTGCTAGCATTTTGCTAGAGGCCATATTAATTTCTGGCTTGCTTATACATGTAGAGTATAAGCCAGAAGATAGGCCTTTCAATTTTTTCCACTATAGTTTTATGGCCATTTTTAGTGAATGTGATCAAAAGATATTCAATATCATTTTCAGCCATAGTTTCAAGATGATAATCATTACATCTTATATCTTTGAAACTCAGTAGGTTTCTTCTAGATTTACTAGAATATAATGCATTATTGACTAGTAACCGTGTTCCATGTGGCAACACAATACAAGCTCTACCGGAGCCTTCAATCAAGTTACTAGTCCCTGAAATTGTGATTTGTCTTGAGAGAATAATAACTGAACTTGAGGTTCAATAAAAGAGATACAATATCTTGAGGTTATTGTATTTTTAATTTATTCATTGTAATAAAACTTGAGGTTTTATTATGAATAAATATAATCATAACATGAGGTTATGATATTGATTCATGAAAGAATCATATTAGAACTTGATGTTTTAATATTATTTTTCAACCATAACATGATGGCTATGTTGTTTTGATTCTCTCTTTGTTGTCACGATAAAACATATATTGTTTTTGTAAATTACATGAGTTTGAAAAATTAACAATAGAATATAACATAATTCTCGTTATGTAATTACAATAGAACATTTGTTGTTCTTGTAAATCACAATAGAGTTTAAAAAACAAAAAATAAGATACTACACAACATTTAAGTGAAGCAACAAATTAACATTACAATGTTAATTGGAGACAAAATATTTTTATATTTACTTCAAATGGTGGAGTATATACAAATCGACGTACGGTGGTATTTCACATAGCACGGTAATAAACTAATTAGCCATAGAAAAATTGTAAAACATCACCACATAAATAGCCTGATCTTCGCATTAGTTAAGAAGTAACTACATGACCCAGTACATGTACGAATTTTAAATCTTACACAATCATAGATAATCGTAGCATATCAACGTATATAGTAGATGCAAATTAAAAATCTATATAAAACTAAGATATCATGGGAATAGATCATTTAATTTCACTGTCATAACTAAATTAAAATCCACTCATGCAAGGGTTGACATCGTGATAACTAACATAAATCACGTTACAAGCTGTTTAATTTTTCACAAAAGTTATATAAAGAGTTTGGTTTTTGAATATTCTCCTGCTAATAATCAATTTTACAATAGCAAGACATATAGTAAATCATAATAGAACCGCATAAAACATATATTACATGCATAAAAAACAATCTCAGACACATAAAGAACACGCCATGAATCATCACTGACAAATATAGATTTAAACCACATTATTGCACTATCCAAACCAATAAGCATTCAAACAATTATATTCCCTCCTTTTCTAAATAATCAAGAAATTTAATGATCACGAATTATTATCATATATATTATAGGAACACCGCCTAATTGATACGAAAGTAATCACATGTCCGAACTTTTCTTAATATTCATATAAGAATAGGCATACGAGATTCAAGACGTACCTCCATTGTGAACTATGAACTTTGACGTGCTTTACTTGTTTGCAATCAATTCTCTAGAGCGTGCTGATAACGTATTATAATGTGAAGAGAAGAGTTAGGAGAAAATGATGTATATTACTGAATGATCCATTAGGGTTACAATCATAGCCTTGTATATATAGGCTCTAATAGAATATTCTAGAGTATAGAATTACATAAATAAGGAAGTGAATATACATTCTAAAATATTACAATAAAGGCTCAAGTTATTTGCTAATCACTAATTATCACTCATCAAGGGAACTCACAAGTCAAAGATAACAAAATTAATCTTCTTGTTCAACAATATGAACAATTTGTTATCTCTGAAGATGCGACCATTGATAGTGCGTTTGCTAGGTTTAATACTATTATTACATCTCTTAAAGCATTTGATGAATCTTTTTCTAGTAAGAATTTTGTCAGGAAATTTCTAAGATAACTCCTTCTGAAGTGGAGAGCAAAGGTGACGGCTATTGAAGAATCTAAGGATCTTTCAAGCATGACACTGGACGAGCTCATTGGAAATCTCAAAGTTCACGAGATGGTGATGGAAAAAGACTCAGAAATAGTTAAAGGGAAAAAGGAGAAGATGAAGTCCATTGCCTTGAAATCTAGGGTAGAATCAAGTGATGATGAAGAGTCTTGTTCTAGTAGTGAAGACGAAGAATATGCCATAGCCGTAAGAGATTTCAAGAAATTCTTTAGGAGACGAGGAAAGTTCGTAAGACAACCTCGTGAAGAAAAGAAATCCTTCTGGAAAGATCGTGATGATAGGAAAGGAAAAGTAGATAGGGAGTGTTTTAGGTGTGGGGATTCAGGTCACCTAATAGGAGAATGTCCAAAGCCTCCAAAGAACAAATCTCAAAGAGCGTTTGTTAGTGGAGCCTGGAGCGACAGTGAAGGTGATGACGACGAGCCTAAGAACGACGAAGTTGCTCTCATGGCTCATGACTCAGAAGAGGTACATTCTGACTCGTCATACTCCTCTATTGATGATGAAACCTTAGAAGTAGAATATAACAAACTGTTTGAAATTACCCTTAAAATCATAAACAAGAATAAGTTCTTAAAAACCAAAACAACACTTTTAGAAAACGAAGTTCATTGGTTAAAAGAAAAAGAGATAAGAATAGAAAAGGGTAAAAGTGTTAAAGAAACATATGTATCGTGTCAGGAACTTAAATTAGAACTAGAAACACTTAAGTCCACACAGGAAGAACTTATCAAACAAAATTCTAAGTTTAAAAAGTTTGATAAAAATATAAGTTGTATAGATGAGATAATGAAGATGCAAAAATTACCTCATGATAAAACCGGACTAGGTTTTATGAAACTAGGAAGCTTAAGTGACTTTAAGAAACAAACAGTGAAAGAAAAAGAAACTGTTCCAACTGAGTCAGACACCCACGGATCCGATGGATCCAAAATTTTGGATCCGCCAGTTGTACCCAAGGATCCGCATGTACTGTTGATGAACAGAAAGTTCATAATTCGGATCGTACTGAATTTGTTAAGGTCACTAGAAAACCTAGTACTAGTACAGCTGTTAACAGACAAAAATCGTCAGTCTCTATAGGAAAATGTCAAGTTAGAAATGAGTATAGAGTTAAAACGGTTCAACAGACACCTAAAACTAGTTTTCCCAAACACCCCTTTCCAAAGAGTAACTTTAACTCACAACATCATTATCAAAATAATTGGAACCAAAACATGTCTAGAAACTTTCAAGGTCCCAACTTCATGCCATGGAACATGTGTCCACCATTTCCATACATGAACCATGATAATGTTATGTTTAACCCAAACGGACCCATGAGATATTGGGGACCAAACGCTTGAGTTTTTCTTGAACTTAGGTGTGCTTAAAAGTTGAGTTAGAACCAGATAAGTGGATTAAAGATAGTGGGTGTTCAAGACACATGACGGGGAACAAAAGCCTTTTCTCATCCTACCAAGTGTACGACGGAGGTAATGTCACATTTGGTAGTAAGCTTAAAAGTAAAATCATCGGAAAAGGTACAATCTCTCATGACTCTCTCACTATTGATGATGTTGCTCATGTAGATTATTTAGGATTTAACTTGCTTAGTATTAGTCAATTATGCCGCAAAAAGTATAACGTCCTTTTTAGTGAAAATGGAAGTAAAATACTAAAAGATGGCATAACCGTAGGAAAAGGTGTTTTGAAGAATAACGTTTACGTTATGAAATTAGACAAAACACCTAAAGACAAACTTTGTCTCACTTCTTTGGATGAAAACTCAACTCTATGGCATCGACGCTTAGGTCATGTCAATATGAGATTAATTCAATCCTTATCATCTAAGGAACTCGTTAGGAACCTGCCCAAGTTGAAATATGACCAACACTTTTGTGATGCTTGCAAAATAGGAAAACAAGTTTATAATAGCCATAAGGCTAAAAACATGGTGTCTACATCTAGGTGTCTAGAATTGTTAAATATGGATTTGTTTGGTCCATCCGCTATACAAAGTTACGGGGGAAACTTCTATACTTTGGTAATAGTAGATGATTACTCTAGGTATACATGGACTAAGTTTTTGAAAACTAAAAATGAAGCATTTGATAAATTTGAAATCTTAAGTAAGAAAATTCAAAATCAAATAGGAAGTAACATAGTGTCAATAAGAACAGACCATGGTCGTGAATTTGACAACGAAATCCAATTTGGAGCTTTTTGTGATGCCAATGGCATAACACATAATTTCTCGGCTACTCGAACTCCTCAATCTAACGGTGTAGTAGAACGCAAAAATAGGACAATTCAAGAAATGAGTAGAACCATGTTAAATGAACAAAACATACCTCAAAAGTTTTGGTGTCACGTTGTAGATACATCCACATATATCCTAAATCGAGTTCTAATTAGACCATTCTTGAAAAAGACTCCATATGAGTTATACCGAGGCAAAAACCCTACTTTAGGATATTTTAGAGTTTTTGGAAGCAAGTGCTTCATTTTAAACACAAAGGATTATCTCACCAAGTTCGACCCAAAGTCGTATGAAGATGTATTTCTAGGATATTCACAAAATAGTAAAGCATATATAGTTTTGAACAAAGAAACCTCAAAAGTCGAGGAATCATTGAACGTAACATTCGATGAAAGTCCACCTCCCTCTAAGACATCACCTTTGGTAGATGATGACTTAGTTGAAAGTCAAATGGTTGAAAACCAAGAAAACATTAAAAGTGACAAAGAAGATGAACCGGTAAAAAGAGAAATAGTTAATATCAAAGAAACCAAAAGTCGTCCATTAAAAAACGTCATAGGAAAAATCAATGAAAGAACATTAAGGTCTAAGGCTCAAAACAGAAGTAATTTCTTTTGTTTTGTTTCAACAATTGAACCTAAAAATGTTAATGAAGCCATAAAAGGTGAATCTTGGGTCATTGCGATGCAAGAGGAATTAAATCAATTTGTTAGGAATGATGTTTAGACATTAGTCCCTCAACCTAAAAATCAAACCATAATAGGTACAAAATGGATTTTTAGAAACAAATTGGATGAAAATGGCGTAGTATCTAGAAACAAAGTTAGGTTAGTAGCACAAGGCTACAATCAACAAGAAGGTATAGATTACGATGAAACATTTGCACCCGTCGCTAGACTTGAGTCAATTAGGATACTACTTGCATATGCATGTGCACATGACTTTAAACTATTTCAAATGGATGTCAAAAGTGCATTTCTTAATGGTTTTATAAACGAGGAAGTATATGTAGCACAACCTTCCGGCTTTGCCCATTTTGAAAAACCAAATCATGTCTACAAACTTAAGAAAGCTTTATACGGTCTTAAGCAAGCACCAAAAGCTTGGTATGATCGACTTAAGACTTTCCTAGTTGACCATAAGTATACCATGGGCCTAGTAGATAATACTCTTTTCACTAAGAAAAAGGGATCACATATTATCATAGTCCAGATATATGTGGATGACATTATATTCGG
This sequence comes from Artemisia tridentata subsp. tridentata, assembly GCA_021014915.2. NCBI lineage: Eukaryota > Viridiplantae > Streptophyta > Magnoliopsida > Asterales > Asteraceae > Artemisia > Artemisia tridentata. The sequence continues at coordinate 77,543,733 of CP139504.1, forward strand.
TTCAACTTGTCAAGAGTTATGCGATGAATTTTCAAAAATCATGCATGATGAGTTTGAAATGAGTATGATGGGGGAACTAAACTTTTTCTTAGGTCTCCAAATTAAACAATTAGAAGATGGGATATTCTTCAACCAATCTAAGTATATCAAGGATATGCTTAAGAAATGTGGTCTTAAAGATTCCAAACCCATGAAAACACCAATGTCTTCCGAAACCAAACTTACCAAGGATGACGAAAGTGAATCCGTAGATAGCACTAAATATTGAGGGATGATTGGTAGTTTACTTTACCTAACGGCTAGTAGACCGGACATTATGTTTAGTGTTTGTCTATGTGCACGCTTTCAAGAAGATCCCAAAATATCCCATCTTGAAGCCGTTAAACAAATCTTTAGGTACATAAAATGCACTACACATTTAGGATTATGGTATCCCAAAGGAACGGGAATGGAAACCATAGTGTATGCCGACTCAGACCATGCCGGTGATTATGTTGATAGGAAAAGTACAAGCGGTATTTGTACTTTTGTAGGACATTGTCTCACCTCATGGTTTGCTTAGAAACAAACAGCCCTTGCAATATCAACAACTGAAGCAGAGTACGTGTCAGTAGGAAAAGCTTGTCAACAAGCACTGTGGATGTAACAAGCTCTCATCGACTATGGAATTGAACTCAATGACATTCCCATTCTTTGCGAAAACAAAGGAGCTATCGACCTCAGCAAAAATCCATTTCAATACGCTAGAACCAAACACATAGAAATATGACACCACTTCCTACGCGACAATGTTCAGAAGGGAAACATCTCAATCGAGAATGTATCCTCAGAGGACAACATTGCCGACATCCTCACAAAACCCCTTAAGAGAGAACCTTTCAACTATCTTAGACTAGGTTTAGGATTAATTGAACCTAGTGAGTAGATAAAACGTTAGTTCAAACCTTAGATTAACCAAACACTGCAATAACCCAATTTTGTGTTCTGATCCTGCGGATCCAAACGACAACAAGGGCGGATCCCTTGTTTTGGATCCGCCGGATCCGTGGCTTGCTGAGCTTCTTTTCTGTATATTAAATATACTTCCTGTACTATTCATCACACTTCCCAAAACATAAACACCTACTGAAACTCGACCATTATCACACCAAATTCACAATTTAAGCCATCTTTCACAACCAATTTGTGCTCTAATCATCACTGTAAGTATCCTTATCATGTCTACATTCTTGATCTGCATCTAGGATTTCTATTTCATGCACAAAATCAAAACTTGGGGTTTATGCATAATTCTTGTAAAATCATGAAGCATATTTACTAAATTGCATCACAAACTATGTTTTTGGTAGTTAGGAATTGCATCTTGTAGCACATTGTCATAATTCATCAAAAACCCCATGAGAATTTTTTTCTAAAATCTTCTCACGACTAGGAAAAACGGTTTTTGGACATTGGTCATACAAATACAAAAACGTTATGTTTTAAACATCACTTGCATAATGTCTCTTGAATGCTAAAGGAAATACATAACTAATATGTATTTTCGGGTACATTCAATCGAAGCTACATTGAAGTAGGAGCGTTTGGGTTATCTCTTGTTTTATCATAAAACTTGCATAAACAAAATTTTCATGCATCAAAAGGAGTCGAGATAACCGTACCTCCACATTGTCCCCATGTAGGCACACACTAGAAATATATACGTATTTTAGATAGATTCAACTAAACTATATATCTTTCGTGTCTAGGATAATCATGCCTCCCGTGACTAATTATGATCACAAAGACACCCTCAAATACATACCTCAACACCACAAAACCAAAGGACTCACAGATGATCAAGTCAAAATCTTTAAGGCATTAGAAAAATGTTACGTTCATGAAGGTAGAACCATAGATACATCATTTTTAGAAGAAACCAATATCCGTGAACAATTAGCCTCTATCCAATTTGATGGTCTTCTCGACATAGATGAACCCATTATTCCTAGGTTTATACTTGAATTCTATGCTACTGTAAGTCTTAGCACAAACGACTTTGGATTCATGAATATTCATTTCAAAGTAAACCAAAACCAATTCACCTTTCCTTTAAATCAATTTGGAGAAGTTTTAGGTATTCCAAGTCAAGGAACTTGCTTTTATTCGGACAAATGGCCATTGTCCATCTTAGAGTCCAACCTTGGTCGTATTCATCCATATGACACACCCCTCACTTCCAAAGAAATCATCCGTGAACATCTCTTCAATCCTAGAAACAACCCAACTAGGACAAACCGAGATCCATTTGCCATGGAACTTAATGAACTTAAGCCTAAATTTAAGAAGCTAGAAGAAATTTTGAGGGCAAACGTCATTAGCACCGTAGGAAATAGGGACCACGTCAATGCTAGCCTCTGCTACATGATGTATTGTGTGTCGACTCATCAACAATTTAACTTAGCCTACTATATTGCCAAAAGAATGGCAGATATTCCAGTTCTAGGTACCACTGCCATGCCATATGGAATGCTTCTTACACGTCTGTTTAAAGCCTCTATTCCTATTCCCCGAAACGCTAGTGGTTTCCTTCCTGACTACACCGAAATTCCACACACCTTTGTTCCTCTTAGTGATCATAGGGTTGTCATAGCAAGAGGAAAACGTGCTCATCCTCCTACCTCATCATCATCATCATCGGCTAGTGATGAAGACGGTTTACTCAACTCTAGAATTCCTCCACCTGAATACTTGAGTCAACTTCCTTCCATTGACAGTGAATCCGAGGATCATCGACAAACAAGGGGAATGATGAAGAATCTTGGCCGTTGGATCATGAAGCATCACAAGAAAATGAACAAGAAGTAAGGATTAGGGAGTGTTTGGGACAAGACATTTTAAAACAATGATGTGATAAACTTGTGTGTGTCTTAGGATATTTTGTTGGTATTTGACTTTTATGTGAACTAACATAATGTTTCAGGGTGATAACACTTGTTGTTATCAATTTTTCATGCTTAAGCCATCGTTTGGCTTAACCTCCTGTTATGGTAAGTTATTATCATCAGATTAATCTATGTGCAAACATGTATTAGAACCTATGTTTTTAGTCTTATTCTATCACATATTAGTAGTTAGATATGTCTTAGGAGGATTTTCGGATTTTGAACGAGTGACGCAAAATATGACATATGTTCTGTTTAAATTGATACTTTTGTACGGCGGATCCCATATTTTGGATCCGCCAGTCATGAACTTGCGGATTCGGCGGAACCCAAATAAGGGATCCGCATTTGTTGTCGATTGGATCCGCAGGCTTCGACATTAACTTTTTCAAAAATTCCTGACTAATCCCGATCCTTAGATTATTGATTATAGTCTTTTTAGAATCTCTTTACTGATCATTAGACACATTAGGTTGAATTAGGAACCCTTAGAACCTTAAGAAATTAATTTCCCACCAAAATTTGAATATTCAAATTTTCCATGTGAGTTACCTTTCTAATACAAGCAAGGAACCCTCTAATGGGATCCTTGAAATCCGTGGGAACATCACATCAACTGAATTTCCACTCACTCATTGCATTTACTGCAAATCTTCTAAAATTCACTCAACTTAAGCTCTATGGTTTGACTTAAATGATGTGACTAGCACAAATTTTTGTTCCAAATCATTAGGAATCAACATTCCTCATTGGATTCACATCAAATCCAAACACACAGATCAACAAACCTTCTATCTATAAATTAGAACCTCAGGATCATCACAAATCATAAAACAACCATCACTACTAACTATCATTCCTGTACCTTAGAGCAACTATTCTCACATTTCAACAATGCCAAAATCAAATAACTCATTTACAAGCAGACCCGCACGAAGGACAGCTCGTATGAGTGTTCGTCCTTGTTGCTTCGTGAACTTAGCTAATTCATCATCAGAGGAGTCATCTCCACTTAACATATCCTCACTAATAGCCAATGAGAATTTTCTCAATCTTGCTACTCCAACACCATCTAACACCATCATCAATACACCACCTCCAACAATCACTCCTGTAGCAACCACACCACCACCCGCTCCATCACAACCTATTAGATCACCTTCACTACAACATTCACCACAACTTCAGCTCCTAGAGTTGTTTAGAAATCCACATTCATCACCTCATCCATACTTGGATGATTTGGAAGACCTTCTACCATGGTCAACCAATCCACCTCCCATGACCTTTGAAGGTCAAACACCTATGCTCTTCCATCCCATTTATCGGGAAATCCATGGTCCACTTTACCATGATCCACCACCACTACAACCACAAACACAACCTCTCTCACCTACATCTACACTCATTGCCATTGATGAGGCAATGTGGATCAATCAACCACAAACCCATGAAGAGATCAATGAGGAGCTCACCCGCCTCTATGCTCTCTTCAATATGGTGGATTCCCACCTTGGTGAAGCCATGGATCTTCAATCCATCTTGCTTAACTCCCTCACAACTCCAACATCAAACAACCAAACACCACCACCACCAAACAACCAACCACAACCACCACCACCAAACAACCAACTACCACCACCACCATAAGCCATTGAGCCCACTCTTCCTCCTAACTTTCCAAGGCATGATTGCTCACAATGCGAGAGGACCGCTCACTTGGCCCAAAGGACCAACATCTTGGTCCATGAGCTTCAAAATGAGATGAGGTTCATTTTGAACCATATTCTCGAACGCCTAAATGCAATCTCTCATCCTCCGCAATAGGAAAATTTTAGTTTCTTCCTAGTTTCCTTTTATAGGATTTTGTAGGATTGTTTTAGGAATTTTCTATTTTTAGGAACTTTTTATTGTAACATCATGTTTTGTGACTTATGTCACAAACAAATTTTCAAGTAATGGATGTTATATTTATGCTTATGGGTGATTACTATTTGGCATAATATCTTGGTTTGATTAATTTACTAACTTGATTATATGGTTGGACCACTTCTACTTAGGTGCATTTTTGATCAGACACATATTTTTGACTTTTTAAAGTCAATTGGGTTGAAATCTTATGTTTGTTTGACTTATACATATGCATTATGCTACTTGGTTGGATTAATTCACAACTATCCTTTGTTTTGTAGCTTTTCTCAACCTTGAATCATATACGTTGGTACCCTAGCAACGGGGAGTATAGATCAAGGGGGAGTATATCATGTACTAACTCATCATTTTATACCATTTCTCATCCTTGAAATGTATACGTTGGTACCCTAGCAATGGGGAGTATACATCGAGGGGGAGCATATCATATTCTAAAAATTTGTATTGTAGGATTATGCATCTTAACCTTGGCACTCCAATTAGAGGAAGTATTATCCAAGGGGGGGGGGGGCTTTTAAAGTTCTCAAAATTATTGAAACAATCTTGATACTCCAACTTAGAGGGAGTAATAACCAAGATTTGTTCACCACATTTCGCTACGCATAACTTCTTTTTGTTTCGACAAAAAGGGGAGATAGGATTAAGTTTCATACATACTGTTAACATCACAGTACATGCTTTTACACTTAAAATTGTTTTCAAAACTTGCATAAAACCAACTTAATCTATATTTTTAAAAGACTCATGCTTTATTTATTTCATTGCTTAAAAATACACTTTATGTTTTGTCATCAACAAAAAGGGGGAGATTGTTAATACAAATATCGTCCTAAAAACGTTATTTATATTTTACGATCTTTGCTTAATTTTGTTAATGACAATTACAAAGTTTATCTTTAAGCAAAGCATAAATATAAGATTAAGTCTTTTACATTTATAGTGATAAGTCTTTTAAAACACATTTACATATTACAAGATTACTAGGAATAACATTATATACATTTACATTTTTATTTCTTAAATTAGAAATATTTAGGATGACATCATGGCATGCATCATGAACATAATCTTAGAAAGATTTGTGAGATATTTTGTATAGATCTTCAAGCTAAAGAGTTGACATTTGAAGATATGAAAAGATTATGCAAGATATGGAAAGATTTGAGAATCTATTAGCTGTCCTGCACTGGCGGATCCAAACCCATACAAGGGCGGATCCAAATTTAGGGATCAGCAAAATCCGCCAACTGTTTTATCAGTTTGCATATAAATAGCAAGCTGATCATTTAGGCTCTTTCATCACTCATATAGCTTAAAATATATAATCATTCATTAGCATATCACTAACATATCATTCATTTCATTCTTGTTGATCTCACTTTTGTAGCAAAGAAGATCAAGCATACAAGCTTCAACATACTTATTGTTGCAAGTTTCATTAGTTAGGTTATGTGTGATTTTGTATTAGTTCAAACATCATTGTTTTATCTTTCATTCAGTAGAGTTTGGTTAGTGTTTTAGTCCTTAAAACACAAAGAGTGTCGGGAGTGGTTGTGCCCTTGTGAAAGAACCAACGGGAGTGGTTGTACCCTTGTTAAAGAACCAACGGGAGTGGTTGTACCCTTGTAAAGAACCCGGTGTTTAGCTTAGTACCGGATAAAGTGTAAGCGACGTGTATAAAGGTTTTCTCCGCCGAGAAGGGAGTTTGTTTCTTAGTGAAGAAAAACTCTCGAGTTAGAGGCTCGAGGAGTGGAGTAGGGCAAGGAAGAGAGTCCTTGTAGCCGAACCACTATAAATCTCCGTGTTGTGGTTTGATTGTTCCTATCCTTACTTACTTTACTTATATTGCTTGTTTGTGAGTATTTACTTTGAAATCACGTTAAGTCACAAAGCGAATTAATTTGAAATCGGTAAAAACTATTCAACCCCCCTTCTAGTTTTCCACAATCTAATTTTCCATCTATTAGCTTATATTAAATACAAACACCTCAACGAAACCTTTACTTAACAATAATTAATTATATACTTTTATCTATATGATTAACTAATGTTTTATATATACAAATATATTTGACAGCAATGTTCTCATAAACCGACGACGTCTAATACTTACTTGTAATTACTCTCCGTATCTCGTCTTTCGGTTATTGTCGAACCGAGGATTTGTTCGTCTTCGATACTTTTATTATTGTATACCTATATACTATACACTTCTAAGAGCCAATACTCGCAAACACTTAGAAAACCATTTTTCAAACTTAAATGCTACCACACGAGCAACAATAATGCAACACTTTAAAACTTTTAATTTAATTTTCGTTGAGTCTTAAACCTAGTATGTGAACTAAAACAAGCCTTACTAATCTCGGTCGCGTGTTGGTGCTGAACACTATCTGAAGTATTGCACTATTTGACTGCTGTTTGCTAAGGTGAGTTTATAGCCCCACTTTTACACTCATTATTTGTTTATTAAACCTTGGGGTGAGAAACATGCAAAACTTTTATTTGGACTTGAACTGAACTCATGCTTTTATCAAACTATTACGTAGAATTAGCCTAAGACACTAAATCCCACATGCCCAAACTCATGAACCGTCAATTCCTGCGGGGAAGCGCGAATGCTATAAATAGATCTATTAGGGTTGACACCCCCATTCGGTTTGACCGGATAGGCAAATGCGAGCGTATAACATGTCGAAACACGTGTATCACGGGATAGACACTTATAAGGGCTTTATTTAACGTGCTTCTAGAGCATGCAAAATGTCAAGCTTCGGTTGCATAAACTTAATGCTAGCGTAATAGACTATTTTTGTATGACATTATATGCGTTGTAATGTTCATATACCGAACTCATGGTCCAAACTATAGATTTTACTGTTTATGAATAAACCTATGAACTCACCAGCTTTTTGCTGACTTTTACCATATTTTTCTCAGGTGTTGAAACAACTCATTATTGGCAAGGTGTGGCAAGGCGATGGACATAAACTAATTACCAAAGTGTTTTCACACATTTTCATGACTTGTTTTTGTGGGACCGTTAAACTTTTGGACTTGTCTGTTAAATTTAAAACTCAAATGTAAACTTGATTTAATCCAACTGAATATATTTTAACCAAGTATGTATTCAGTTTCGTATTACCTTATGTTATGATTTCCAATTCAGTAGCACCCCATGACCCGAATGCTTCCGCAATACCAGATTTTGGGGGTGTTACAAATTGGCATCAGAGCCTAGGTTATAGAGAACTAGGTACATATAAACCCTAAACTATAACCGCTGTTTACAAAAACAAGTCCCTATGACCGCCACTTGCCTGCCAAGCCTGTTGCTTTAATTATTGTTTTACTTGACACAACTATATGATATGTTCTACCGTTTGATGATTTATACTATATACCAAAAGTATTTTCTATATATACATACCGTACTTGTCATAACTTACCTTCCCCTACACAATTTCTCTACCCGACTCCGTGTTCGAACGCTCGCCCAATTCTTTTGAAATACCTAATTCACCATCATCTACAAATCTACCAATCCATTTGGTCACGACCTCAACCTATCGCCTTAAAACATGTATCTTTGAGACATCTACTCTTAGGACACACCACTATTAGGTCTCACTCTTACTTCATTATTTTGAAAGGACATGTCGGTTGGAAAGCAAGACCTAGTCTCCGCAACCATGTGATGACTATTAATCTACGACAAGTGTGATTATCTATTCAATTATGTCTCTTCTCCCATGGTTGATTTTGCATGCGTATCCTACCTATGATGATTGTACCCTTATGTGATACCGTTCTTTTGAAACCTCATTCGTCGCTATCTTTTATGATGTAGATAAATGGCTCCTATAAGAAGGACAACCAAGACCACACGTGGTCGACCAGCTGCTACCACTCTTCCAACTAGGGATGGAGCAAACCCGCTTATTGTGAATCAAGCCATGCTAGATCAGTTGGTTAATGACCGTGTGGCTGCAACACTGGCTGCAGCGAACGTAAACAACTCGACTACTGATGTCAGAACCTTAAGACCTATAAACGACAACAACCGCGGCTGCACCTATCAAGAGTTCCGAAAGACCATGACTGGAGGTTTTGGAGGAACCGAGGGAGCTATTGTTTTTTTCAGATGGATTGAAAGAATGGAGACTGTGTTTCGAATATGTAGATGTGCGGATGAAGACAGGGTTAAGTATGCATCGTTCACCTTCATGGATGCTGCTTTAACCTGGTGGAACAACTATCTGAAGTCTACAGGCATTGATGCCGCATACGCAATGCCATGGGAAAATTTCAAGGAAATGGTGCTCAAAAAGTATTGCCCTCGCAACGAAGTTAAAAAGTTGGAGGTCGAGTTTTGGAACCTCAAGGTGCAGGGTACCAATATTGCTGCATACAACCAACGCTTTCAAGAGTTGGCTTTACTGTGCCCTGAGATGGTCCAAACTGAAGCTCGCTTACTGGAGAGATACATTGGAGGATTACCCCCATCCATCAAGAGTAATATCACTACCTTCAAGGCTGTTGATCTCCATGAGACTATGAAGTGGCCAACAAGCTAATGGACCAAGTAATTGAGGATACCGCCGAGAAGGTGGTAGATAACAAAAGGAAATGGGATGATCACTTCGGAAAGAACAACAACAATAACAACAACAACAACCAGAACAAGCGACAAGGGATCGCCAAGGTCTATACTGCTGGGTCGGGAGAGAAGAAGGTTTATGCAGGGAAGTTACCCTTGTGTAACCGTTGTAACTACCACCACAACGGGAAGTGTGCTGGAAAGTGCCACAACTGTCAGAAGATTGGACACATGGCCAAATACTGTAGGTCTAAACCCTTGCAAGAGCACAGACAGCACCAGAGAATAATCGGAAGGCCGAAGTAACTTGTTATGGGTGTGGAAAGAAAGGGCACTACAGAAATGAGTGCAAGGAACCGAAGTACCAGGAAACCTTGGAGCAGGAGGAAAACAGGACTTGAACGTGAGGTCAAAAGGTCTACTGCCCTGTATAACGAGACCTAAGTTTAGACTCTCTTAAGATGTATTCCTATAAGACTTTATTAGTACCTTTCTGTAAACCTCGTCGTATTGTATGGATTAGTGTACGCTTATCTTGAGTTGTAAGCTTATCTGACTCACAACTATCTGCAATCTCATATCGACTAGATGTATCAATCGTCGCCATTGCACTACTTATTTTACTACCATCTAATAAACCAATTTATTATCATTTTACGACTATTTTGTTAACATATCATAAGTTGTTTGTTACCTTGCTACCCTCTATTAAAATGATAAATTATGTCGTTATTAACATACAAAAAGTTTGCAATTATCTTACAACCCGTTTTGCTCCCACACTATGAACTATTTTGCTATTATAAACTACAATTTTGCTATACCTTGCAAATAATAAATTATTTTTCTAAAGGACTATTTTGCAAAACGCCTTACAAATTATTCTTCTATCACCCTGTAAACTATTTACTCCATTGGAAAGTATTTTATGCTACCACCTCATAAACAGAATAACCAATATTTTTCCTCTTTAACTAGACCCAACATTGCATCGTCGGACCTTAATTATACAAAGCCTGATCACCTATGTATAATTCAGGTAAGACCATACTATGCTAGGATTAGTTGCCTTAAATTTTTATCAAAGGTCAAAGTCCTTATTTTCAAGAAATCAAAACTCGCGTGTGTAAGTACATAAAAGTAGTGCAAAAGTCATGGCATCCGTACTAGCAACCATAGTAACCAATTGGGAACCAATACAGTCTTACCACTTAGAATCAGCCTTGTCTCAAATCCTATTCTAAACCGAAGGGATAAGTTACACCACTAGCTATCATGAAGCCATCTACCGGAGAGCATGGCCACGATCAACAAGACTACCTACGATTACAACCTTAGGATTTTGTACAACGCCTCACTTCATTTTGCTACTTCCAATTTCAAAGAATCTTACCGTCAAATAAACAACCTCCGGATTCGATAGCTACCTGATAACTCATAACCCCGCGTGTGACTGAAACATTGATGCGTGGTTTTGCGACCTTACAACAGGTTTTACCTCTCAAGGGATCTTGAGAAGTTTGCAATCCCCACCAGGCAGTGTACCTGACCGATGTAGTATAGTGAAGTGGCAAGTACCGGGGGATTGATCGTTCAACTCAAAGATTAGTGTTCGTTAGGATTGAAATTTATCTACTAGGTCTAGAGGTGAGGGATGATTCTTTTTTGTATTTTTATATTTTATGAAAAGCAAGTAAAATCTCTGGTTTTGGAAGAAGGGGCGGAATTAGTTGCTAATCAACTAACCCAAAAGCTACTAATTAAACTAATGTGCAGGAAAGTAAACTAGGGTTCTACAAGGGAAGTGAAGCATGTCTACCTATGATATGTTACTCCTTGCTAGCTATCCAATTCTACCTATTGAATTGTCACACCTTGTTTTAATTTACGGGTTGTATTCCTTAATACCATTCGTGGGGTGGCGTACGTACTTCCCCAACTCTATAAGCTCCTACTTCACTCCTATGTCGAGCCGGCTAAGAAGCTCCTAACATGGGATCACTAGAATTCACTCATGCATTAAATACAACCAAATAAACCTAGTACGCATTGGTTCATGTTTCTTAAGACGTTCAAGCAAGTTACCATATAGGAGGTTAGCCAGTTTTCTTAAGCCTAACATCGATATCACCCAATCAAACAAGAGACAATAGGAAACAAGAATTATAAGCTAAACCAATAAGATCTATTGAAGTGTCACACCTTTATTGATGACGATAGACACATACATCAACAAGGAATCAATGAGATCTAATTAATTATATACAAGTTTCACACAATCATAAGTAGACACAAGGTGAATTAGCAAAGCATGATCAATGAAGGGCAAACAACCATAATAATGAAAGACATAATTAAGTTAGAATCAACAAACCAATATTTGATGTTTATGAAGTGACTGAAACCCTCTAAGTTGCTGGAAAAACACCTACCTAAACCCTAGAATCGGACTTAGGGTTTAGGGCTTACAAATAATGAAGTTATAAGGTTATATTTATAGGTAACTTTCTGTCGGCCCGATCTGACGGCGTCAGACTTAACACGTGAGGCCGTCATGACCAATTTTTCACCAAATTGTAGATCTCTTCGTCCCGAATCCGTGGCCTTTTGAATCACCTAAATCCGAGTTCGTATGAGGATTTTATGGCCAAAACAGTAACAGCTACTCCGCGCGCGAATTGTGATTGTCTTGATTAACTTGTGGCGGTTTCACTAAGGTTCCTTCTCGTGTAAGAATACTTTGACGCTGTCACTTTATATCATCTGACGTCGTCAGGTCTATGATCCTAACGCCGTCACCTTCAAAAATCCTCTGGCCCGTCTCTCTTTAACTTAACACTTGACGGCCTACATCCATTAACACGTGACGCCGTCAGACTTCCTATGTAAAACTTTCTGGCGCGTCACGTGTATAATTCCACCACTTTCATCTTCAAGTGACGGCGTCAGCATCCAAAGCCTGACGCCGTCAGGTGTAAAATCCTGACTTTCCTTGGTCTTTTTGTTTTCTTCATTCTTGAGCATAAAAACGTCCAAAAAGCTCCAAAATGCTTCATATTCCAAAAATCACGTCCCAAGTACCTAAAATGAGAAAAGAAACGATTTAGGGCAATATTTGATCATATAATCGCGGATTAGGGCTTAAATGACCCCCTAAAAGCGGTACACTTTTCGCTTCATCAAATATCCCTACACTTGGGATTTGCTTGTCCTCAAGCAAATGAGCTTTTCCACCAATTGAAATACAAGTTAGAGGTCATTTAACATTAATATAAAAGTAATTACAACAAATGATCATTCCACCTTGGTCAAAATAAGCACGGAAATTTTACACTAGCACCTCACAATAAGTGTTTGGATACTCTCATCCCTCGGGTGTTGTAAATTTATATATCATAAATGGAAATGGAAGAATATCGCTCACTACCTGTCATAGAAAATAGATTACCATAGGCTTGGGAAAGGATCACGCCTCTACCACTTTTGGCGTAAGCACCTAGGATAAACTATCAAAGAGGTCTTTACAAAGGGTTATAACGTTAGGTGTAGGGATAAGGAAAACACGGTTTGTTGGATAAGGATATTTTTACTGGTGGCAAGTCAATCATCTTGGTCAATTACATGTAGAATGAGGCGTTGCTAAGCCAAGACTCGACTCAACTTAAACTAATCACGAACTAATAAACATAGAACAAAATAAAACATAAATAAAAGATAGAGGCGGATGGTAGTCCGTATGCTTTTTCTTCACTTTTTTTTTTTTTTTTTTTTTTTTTTTTTTTTTTGCATACACTCTTGCCCTACCATCCAAAACAATACATCACTAGGGATTCTTTGTACCATCCCTACACTTGAACTTTTACATACTTTACATAAAATTATTCTAATGACTCGAATCAAGATAATGGAAACATTTGGAGTACTTTAAAATATTAACGTACATATGGGGGTAATAAATGATGTTCTTCCCCATTACTCCATTACACTAGTACTTTACCCATAAGTCCCAATCGTCCCAAAACAATATGTACAAGGATATGACTCGACTTAGCAACCATGTAATCAATTAGATAATTAACTAAGGGTTTAAACAAATGTTGTCACAATAATGCACTAAAGATGAGTGCACACAAGGTAGGCTAAGGCGATTTGGGTGTACATTTAAGTGGGGTGTAAACAAATTCTTCCTTTAAGTAAAATGCTTAAAGTTCGAAACGAAAAGATAGGCTCTGAGGGGTGTACTAGGGGTATCGTGTACCAAAAATGGGTACAACGCAAAGGGTGTGGGAGAATTATTTGACCAATGTAGCCAAAGTAATTATAACAAAAACACAGGTTTAAAACAATGGGTTAATCCTAATGCCTCTTATCATGTAGTCAATCCTAACTACACGAATGTAGTCTCACTAGCGGTCTCGGTATGCATCACAAACGCAAGTTCTAGAATCTATAAACTACCGGTACACTCATAAGCACCAACAATGAATGCTTTTTCCTAAAGATCTAAAGGCGAACCTCACATATTTGGGGTGGAAATTTTTGAGTGGTATGGTTTTTGTGCTAGTCATACAATTCCCTATCCATGAGACGCTTATTAAAATAAAAGTTTCACTCCTATATGTTGTAAAAAATTTTAAATTTGGTGCTAAAATTGCCCTAACCAATATTTCTCTTGGCTTTATTACACATTCACTATTAAACAAAACAAAAATCAAGCAAAGTTGTAGTTTCTAAGGCATCCTAATTTACCCTCCCTACACTTAATCCGAACATTGTCCCCAATGTTCTAGACAAAAGATGTAAAAGTAAAAATAAATGAGAATGGAAGAAACTAATACTCCCCTGATTCGCTCGGTATGGATGATGTGATAATATGGTTAAATCTCCCTCCAAGAGAATGAACATGATAAGCTTCACTCCAGAAATATAATCATCCTCTTGATGTGTTGCACGTACATCTTCTTATCCAATAATACCTGTAACCAACAAACACAAAAACCAAAGCATCAAACCGAACAAAGAAAAACCACAACTAGATGTATTTCCAGACTTAGAAATAAAAACAAAACAAAGCAATAAAAGGATAGGATACTTGCGGGATGACTTACAAATAGGGACTCATAAAACATGTCCACAAGTATTGACACATAAACAAGATAGAATACATGCTAATCATGAATTGTGAATTTTCCATGTTTGAATTTTGTTCTTTTTAACAAAATATAAACTTTCCTACACTTATCTTTTTTGTAAAATACCTTTATATGCAATTAAGACGAGGTTAAAAACAAAATAAAGCATTTTCACAAATTATTCGAAACATGAAAATTTAACAATTATGATTAAGCATATATGACACAAACAAACAAATAAAATAAAAACATCAAACAATTAAAAACATGGGTTGCCTCCCAAGAAGCGCTTGTTTTTGTTCGAGTCACGAGCCTGACTCTACCCTTATTTAACAGAAATAGGGGAGGTTTTCCCTACACTTAGGATTAAGTGCGGGTGAAAGTAGCGATACACACCCTTAGGGTGGAAATATGCCACGTGAGGTGAAGGGGGTGAGTGAATGGCTTCCTTCATCCTAAAACTACCCGGATAATATTGGTTGATGGGTGGGTCGGTTCCTCTTTTGTCTCCTAGATGTAAATCTAAGGATGGAAAGTTGTGTAAAGGTTGAGGTTCCGGTTCATCAACACTAGGAAATTCCCTAGAACTAAGAGTAAGGTCATCACTAAAAGTGTTCAAACCTATATCCTCTAGTTGTGCTTGGTCCAAGGGTTCTACCTCCATTGGGATTCCTAAAGTTTCTTCTACTTCTTCCGGGTAAGTCACGGGCGGTGTGTGTGCCTCAAGTGATGGTAGGACTTGTGGGGTACTTTGTGGGCTTGGATTATCCACCTCATCCTCCATTTTATCTAGATTACCTATGTGTTTGTTTTGTACTATGATGTTACATGACATCCACTTAGGTATCCCAAAATAGTCATCCCCAGACAAACTTGTTTCATGTTCCTTGAAATTTGTGGTCAATTGACTTGTACTAACGTTTGTTGGGTTGTCTACTCTATAATAATACTGGGCACAATCTTCAATGGCATCCCATGCTTCTTCAGCATTTAATTCCCTAAGGTCCCTACTGGCAAAATCGTTAATGCACATTTGGTCATATCGGTCAACACGATCGTAAAAGATTTGGGTTAGGGATGCTAAATCGAAGCTATGATGAGGGACTATTCGGAGTAAGTTTTTAAAACGAGTCCATGCATCATATATGGGTTCATCTCGATATTGGTTGAACATCAAGATGTCATTAGGGGCAAATGGATTTCGTGGTCGGTAGTATGGTGGGTTCGCGTACTCCATATTGGTGAACGGAAGAGTCAATGGAAAGGTTTTTACGAACAAAGACACAAAGAAAAGATAGACTACTAGAAAGCTAATAAAAAGAAAATAAAAATCTCACTAGATAGGAATCTAATGAGTAGACCTAATAAAAATAAATTTCAACCTAAGCAATAACTACTCCCCGGGCTACGGCGCCAAAAACTTGATGCGTGGTTTTGCGACCTTATAACAGGTTTTACCTCTCAAGGGATCTTGAGAAGTTTGCAATCCCCACCAGGCAGTGTACCTGACCGATGTAGTATAGTGAAGTGGCAAGTACCGGGGGATTGATCGTTCAACTCAAAGAATAGTGTTCGTTAGGATTGAAATTTATCTACTAGGTCTAGAGGTGAGGGATGATTCTTTTTTGTATTTTTATATTTTATGAAAAGCAAGTAAAATCTCTGGTTTTGGAAGAAGGGGCGGAATTAGTTGCTAATCAACTAACCCAAAAGCTACTAATTAAACTAATGTGCAGGAAAGTAAACTAGGGTTCTACAAGGGAAGTGAAGCATGTCTACCTATGATATGTTACTCCTTGCTAGCTATCCAATTCTACCTATTGAATTGTCACACCTTGTTTTAATTTACGGGTTGTATTCCTTAATACCATTCGTGGGGTGGCGTACGTACTTCCCCAACTCTATAAGCTCCTACTTCACTCCTATGTCGAGCCGGCTAAGAAGCTCCTAACATGGGATCACTAGAATTCACTCATGCATTAAATACAACCAAATAAACCTAGTACGCATTGGTTCATGTTTCTTAAGACGTTCAAGCAAGTTACCGTATAGGAGGTTAGCCAGTTTTCTTAAGCCTAACATCGATATCACCCAATCAAACAAGAGACAATAGGAAACAAGAATTATAAGCTAAACCAATAAGATCTATTGAAGTGTCACACCTTTATTGATGACGATAGACACATACATCAACAAGGAATCAATGAGATCTAATTAATTATATACAAGTTTCACACAATCATAAGTAGACACAAGGTGAATTAGCAAAGCATGATCAATGAAGGGCAAACAACCATAATAATGAAAGACATAATTAAGTTAGAATCAACAAACCAATATTTGATGTTTATGAAGTGACTGAAACCCTCTAAGTTGCTGGAAAAACACCTACCTAAACCCTAGAATCGGACTTAGGGTTTAGGGCTTACAAATAATGAAGTTATAAGGTTATATTTATAGGTAACTTTCTGTCGGCCCGATCTGACGGCGTCAGACTTAACACGTGACGCCGTCACGACCAATTTTTCACCAAATTGTAGATCTCTTCGTCCCGAATCCGTGGCCTTTTGAATAACCTAAATCCGAGTTCGTATGAGGATTTTATGGCCAAAACAGTAACAGCTACTCCGCGCGCGAGTTGTGATTGTCTTGATTAACTTGTGGCGGTTTCACTAAGGTTCCTTCTCGTGTATGAATACTTTGACGCCGTCACTTTATATCATCTGACGTCGTCAGGTCTATGATCCTGACGCCGTCACCTTCAAAAATCCTCTGGCCCGTCTCTCTTTAACTTAACACTTGACGGCCTACATCCATTAACACGTGACGCCGTCAGACTTCCTATGTAAAACTTTCTGGCGCGTCACGTGTATAATTCCACCACTTTCATCTTCAAGTGACGGCGTCAGCATCCAAAGCCTGACGCCATCAGGTGTAAAATCCTGACTTTCCTTGGTCTTTTTGTTTTCTTCATTCTTGAGCATAAAGACGTCCAAAAAGCTCCAAAATGCTTCATATTCCAGAAATCACGTCCCAAGTACCTAAAATGAGAAAAGAAACGATTTAGGGCAATATTTGATCATATAATCGCGGATTAGGGCTTAAATGACCCCCTAAAAGCGGTACACTTTTCGCTTCATCAAACATGCTTTCCCTTGAAAGCACTATGTCAATCGTTATGACGACTACATTCAATTACTTAATCATACACTCTGCATTGGATACTGGGTACACCACTAAATCAACCGACTGATTGCTAGTAGCAACCAACATCACTCTTCTAGATTGCACTATAAAACTTTTTAAACTACTCATTCAACATCGAGCTTATTCCAGTTTCACTTGGAAGCCCCGATGTCATCAATGGTATGGATTGGATATCCAAGTACTGTGTCATTACCATCTGCGACAAGAAGATCATCCGCGTACCTTAACCTCTCGAAATCATGGACCAGGAAGTCAAACGACTTAAGAGAAGTCGTATCCCTATCGTCAAGGTTCGTAGAAACTCTCGAAGAGGTCTAGAATTCATGTAGAAATGCGAAAACGAAATCAAGCGTAAATACCCACACCTTTTCTCAAATCCATCGGGTAACTCTAAGTGAAAACATCCTTCTAAGGCGGGAAGGATGTGATAAACGGTAATTTTCCCACTAATATTTTAATAATAAATGCTAATTTATTATTACTTAACTGATAAACTAAGCATTTATGTGCTTACATAACTATTACGGGAAACAAACCCGCACACTGTAACACACAGTAACTCACCAAAACTATTTAATCTCACCAGAAACAGTGAATTTTCCATTTTCTCACATTTACAGACTTCAACATAATAAAAACGAGAGGTTATCTCGTTTTCCCTGAAAAACGATACCACACGCGTACCGATACCACATTAGTAATGGTTTAATTTTATAATTTATTTTCAGAGTCAATAAATTTTACTTTTATACCAGTTTTATAAAAACGTCTCCTGAATTATATTTTCCACGCTTATACCAAACCAGGGAAACACGATTACACATCAGCTCAACGGGACACGGGGTACACAAACTACACCTTATTATAATAAAACAAAACCTACATCTCTTTATTTCCTTATCTCTTCCCCTTGACGCCCCCACATACATATCTGTACTCCTTTTATCTTCTTCCTGGCTTCATCTTCAACACATCCAAGATCAATCTCTTTCACCTTTTTATTTATTTATTCTTGATGCGTCCAAAGATCCAGACAACCAAACGGCTAAGTCACTATCTTCTTTCTCCCCTCCCCAAATTATATCACGGGACCAACTAGAAAATGAAGATGGATAGTGATTGTTGCTCAAAATCGCCACTTCACAAGACTACCACCGTGGAAAGAGAAGTCAAGATGGGCATGTTTATTCCCTTTTTAATCCGTTGTCGAACCAAAGGGACACCACACTCATCTCACATCTTCAATCTATAACAAATTCAAAATTCTCTAAGGGTTGCTTTGAAGCTTTGGTTGTGGGTTACTGCCTGGTTTCGGATTTGGGTCTATTGTATTCGGTTTTTCCATGTGGTCTTCCTGTCAATCAACTCTCAAGTTATTGTAAGAATTCTCAAATTTAATTGTTTTGATATTTGATTCGATTATACTTTTGAAAGTTGTTGTTTTAATCTTGTTTGGTTAATGAAAGTCAACACAATTTTGTTTTTATTTATACGACTTTTTTTTTATTCGTTGTTGATGTTGTTTATTGTGGGGCAACTAATGGATCACAAACAAGATATGCAAAGAAAACTAGTATTGGCTCATAATGGAAGTGCTTATTTAATAGATTATCAGTTGGCTTATTTTGGTTAATAAGATCTTGTCACCATTTTGGTCTCGGTTAGTAAGAAACCCACTAGGGGTGTGTTGGTTTTATGTCCGATTTGGTTTGAGTCATCAAACAACCCACGAGGGTTTGTTTGCCTCTGGTCAGCCTAGCTAAGACACCCACGAGGGTCGTTTGTTTGATTGTGCTCGGTTCACGAGAACTACCCAAAGGGGGTGTTAAACATTTGTGTCATGTTTGTGTTTTGTGCATATGTGTTGGGAAATAAACAGACCGAGCCTACAAGGGTCTGTTTTGGTTTATGGTTCGCGACCACACCCACGAGGGGTGTTGGTCTTGTGTTTTGTCGCGATGGGCAACGACCCATATAGGGTGTGTTATGTTCGGCTAACGCCAAGGGTTGTATTGGTCTCGGCTTTAATAAGGAAACCCAAGGGTGCGTGTTATTGGTTTGGGTGGTTTGCGTTACCAGGCTTTACGTATTATTAGACATTCGATATATATGTTAATATTTTTGAAGTTTATTTTGTTTTATACTATCCAAGATAATTAAAGATATGTTATAATCCGAGAGTGTTTGGTTTAAGTTGTACACATCCTTTCCCTAATTTCACGACTGTAACAAATTCAAATTAACACTAATATAAGGGTCTACTACACCTCTATTAATGGCTTAATCTTAACAGATTGTGTTTTCATGATTGGGTAAGTTTAAAGTACTTTGCCACCTGCACCATGATCAAATAAGAACTGTTTCCCGTGTCTAAGTGAGAGAGATTTAGAAAGGTATAAACCGATATAAAATTTAGAAGTCGGGTTAGTTCTTCTTGTGTTGGACTGGTCATGATCCATTTGTGAAATAGTATGCGCCACAGCCCACTCCACCGTGTTTAAGGGTGGGTTCGATTTGCTGCTTTAATACGACTAATCGCGACTTACCTCGACTTATTATTATTTCATGACTCAATCGATTCACTAGTATCTAATCATACTTATAATATGGAAACAAAAATGTAAAACTATAAGTCCTACTATATTAAATATTAAGCCAAACTAAAAACGTAAGTGTTAACTTAAATTAAGGCTTTTGATTTATACCACTTTATTTAACCTTAACATGACCCGTTTTAACTTATAAGAACCTAACTAAGTTTAATAAGTAATGTAAGTGGTTTATTTTCTAGTATAGAAATTCTAATACATGCGTATTATTCTCGGAAAAACTAAAACGTATATAGGGGTCATGCCTGATTTTTGTGAAAGTTCTATACTTAGAGTAGTTTTTACAAAGACCGACTAACAAACAATAAACGAAACATTTTATGCAAACATACACTCCAAAGATATAATTTTCCATCTATTAGCTTATATTAAATACAAACACCTCAATGAAACCTTTACTTAACAATAATTAATTATATACTTTTATCTATATGATTAACTAATGTTTTATATATACAAATATATCCAATTGGTGATATACATTTGACAGCAATGTTCTCATAATCCGACGACGTCTAATATTTACTTGTAATTACTCTTCGTATCTCGTCTTTCGGTTATTGTCGAACCGAGGATTTATTCGTCTACGATACTTTTATTATTGTATACCTATATACTATACACTTCCAAGAGCCAATACCTATATACTATACACTTCCAAGAGCCAATACTCGCAAACACTTAGAAAACCATTTTTCAAACTTAAATGCTACCACACGAGCAACAATAATGCAACACTTTAAAACTGTTGATTTAATTTTCGTTGAGTCTTAAACCTAGTATGTGAACTAAAACAAGCCTTACTAATCTCGGTCGCGTGTTGGTGCTGAACACTATCTGAAGTATTGCACTATCTGACTGCTGTTTGCCAAGGTGAGTTTATAGCCCACTTTTACACTCATTATTTGTTTATTAAACCTTGGGGTGAGAAACATGCAAAACTTTTATTTGGACCTGAACTGAACTCATGCTTTTATCAAACTATTATGTAGAATTAGCCTAAGAGACTAAATCCCACATGCCTAAACTCATGAACCGTCAATTCCTGCGGGGAAGCGTGAATGCTATAAATAGATCTATTGGGGTTGACACCCCCATTTGGTTTGACCGGATAGGCAAATGCGAGCGTATAACATGTCGAAACACGAGTGTCACGGGATAGACACTTACAAGAGCTTTATTTAACGTGCTTCTAGAGCATGCAAAATGTCAAGCTTCGGTTGCATGAACTTAGTGCTAGCGTAATAGACTATTTTTGTATGACATATATGCGTTGTAATGTTCATATACCCAACTCATGGTCCAAATTATAGATTTTACTGTTTATGAATAAACCTATGAACTCACCATCTTTTTGTTGACTTTTAGCATGTTTTTCTCATGTGTTGAAGCAACTCATTATTGGAAAGGCGATGGACATAAACTATTTACTAAAGTGTTTTCACACATTTTCATGACTTGTTTTTGTGGGACCGTTAAACTTTTGGACTTGACTGTTAAATTTAAAACTCAAATGTAAACTTGATTTAATCCAACTGAATATATTTTAACCAAGTATGTATTCCGTTTCGTATTACCTTGTGTTATGATTTCCAATTCAGTAGCACCCCATGACCCGAATGCTTCCGCAATATCAGATTTTGGGGGTGTTATAGCATCATTCGGCTGGGCAAGGTATATACTTATCTTTGCAGAGTCTGTCGCTATTATCCGTCCTGTTTTCACTTGGTCACTTTTATTGCAGATGATAATTCTGCCAGAGGGGGCGGGCGCTTTGTTCCGGCTTGTACCCTTACCGATGATGTTCGGTTAACCTCTTTTTGAGCTTATCGTGAAATGATGTCACATCTTGCCACTCCCGCCGAGCAGGACACACTTGAAGAGATGAAGAACAACTAGCTGGTCCGCCAAGCTTATATAAACGCTGGTTCCGGGGTTTTCCTGCAGGCTGAGGTTCTCTGTAGGTTTACCCAACTTGTCTCTGAGTATCGGGAGTTGGCATATGTTCACCAGGGTTGCAGTACACTATCCGAGAGGTTAGAGGATGCTGAACAAGAGCGTGAAGCTCAGGCTGGGAGGTTTGACTAATTGATGAAGGATTTCCGGTCCTTGGAGGATGATGAGCGTGCTGCTTCAATCCGGGAGAAAGGTTTGACTGAACAGCTGGAAGAAATAGAAAAATATAGGAACGAGTGGATGAGTGTGTCTTCTTCTCACGCGGAAAAAATCCAGAAGTTGGAAAAGGAACTGGAGGAAAAATCCAAAGCTGTTGAGAGGTTGGAAGGGGAGAAAAAGCAACTGGTTATGGAGGTTGCTCAGTCCGAAGTAATCCTGCATAATGTTGTTAAGGAATTGATTCCGGTTACTTGCCACAGGTTGTTTTCCAGTGCTGAATACAAGAAGAGTATGGGGAGGGTTTATAGCTTGTCGTACACCGCCGGATTTTTGGACGGTGCTCGGGCTGAGCGTTCGAAAGATGCCCTTCAAAACATTCTTCAGAAGATCAAGAATATAAATATGTAAGCTCCGGCTATATGGAAGGCGGAGTATCGTAAGCTGTTTGAGGCTGAATATCCGTATATTCGGAAGCTTTCGGAATCCTACCGTCTTCCCCTTGGTGATCTCATGAATCTCTTCCCCGTCCAACCTGCTCCCAGGATGAAGCCCGTGGCTCCTAAGGAAATTCCTCCTATTCAACAGGCCGGATCCTCATCTGGTGTCAAAGACAACGTGGAAAAAGCTCCTTAACTCTTTTCTTTCGGATGAATTTAATCAAATAACATCTTAACTTTTTGTGACTCGTCTTATTTGCAACGGAATATTTTTTGTATGCTAATTTGTTCATGACCGGTGATGTTATGCTTTTGCACCGTTAGAGTTGTTTACATTTCTCGTACAAGTATTTGAAATTGTCTAAGCGAGGGTCGGAGTGTTTTGCACTATCTGCTCCTTATAGCCAGAGTGTTTTACGCCATCCGTTTTATTAACGACGGAGTGTTTTTCACCATCCGCTCCTTAGAGTCGGAGTGTTTTGCACCATCCGTTTAATTGACGACGGAGTGTTTTTCACCACCCACTCCTTAGAGTCGGAGTGTTTTGCACCATCCGTTTAATTGACGACGGAGTGTTTTTCACTATCCGCTCCTTGGAGTCGGAGTGTTTTGCACCATCTGTTTAATTGATGACGGAGTGTTTTTCACCATCCGCTCCTTAGAGTCGGAGTGTTTTGCACCATCCGTTTAATTTCATCCTAACACATAATCATAGAACATATAAGAACACATTTAGGTAGAAAAATTGTTCCCCTTGTCGTTGGAGAAGTAAGGATTGCCACAAACATTAATGAACTTCAGAATGTCAGGCTACAATTTTTACATAAAACAATTCCGTAGGTTAATTACGTGCCAAGTTCGAGGCACTTCTTTTTCATCCATTGTTTGAAGTTTGTACTTCGACAAGGATCTCTTTGGTTAGGTGGTTAAAAGCTACCGAGGCCAAGTTGCTTAGTACATTCGCATTTTGGTTATGCGTCCTCGGTATGTTATGAATTTTGAATTTCTTAAAGCTTCCAATGTACTCCTTTGCCTTTGCTAAGTATTGTATCATACTCTCTTTAGTCTCCGTAAAGTCTCCGTTTATTTGACTCGCGACCAGTTTAAAGTCTACCCTGACCTCCAGAGCTTCCACGTTCATTTTCTTGGCAATCCGTAGTCCCGCCAAGAATGCCTCGTATTTTGCCTCGTTGTTGGTACTTTTGAAATTTAGACGGAGAGCATATGTGTGTTCGGATTGACAGGGTCCGATCAACACAAGACCCGCTTCGAACCCTTTCTTGCAAGATGCCCCGTCAGTGTACAATATCCACTCCTCCGGCTCATAGATGTCGTGGATTTTTTCCCCAACTTTCTCAGATGTTGTCCTTCCATTCCGAGAGGGACTTCCGAGATGAAGTCTGCCAGAACTTGTCCCTTTATTGCATTTCTTGGTACATAAGTTATATCGTAGGCCCCCAACTCTATGGCAAACTTGGCCAGCTTTTCGGACGCTTATTGTCACAACCCGCATTTTCAGGATATTTTCTATATTCACTATTCATCTCGGGAAATTACTATTCATCATTTACTATTCACCAATCACTATTCATCATTTTACTATTTATCATTTTCAGAGTCAATTTGAGATTCTGAGAAGCATTCAGAAATTTTACTATTCACATGACACTATTCATGCCCGGAAGAATTCACTATTCACGATTATCGTTCTTCATTACGTAAACTAGGTTTACGGGTATTCAAATTCGCGTAACCAATGTGGTTTAGCTGCGAATTCATGCATCATTTATTCAGAAACATTTCATACGGACTAGGATTAGTCTGCACATCATCATGATAACATTTACATGCTATTCCACTTGTAGGATTTTTTAAATTAACATTTTCAGTACATTTGACGATTTACGTATACTTAATTTGTAATTAAAGTTACCACTCAGTTTTTACTACTAATAATATACCCGACACTCCCGACTATGATCCTAACATAATTTCATACTCATTATAATGCTATAAAAATTATATTATTAATTTACCCGGTGTTTTAAAACCAATTGCTATATTTTCTGGTAAACGCCTATAACAACGTCGGTTTGCGAATTTTCAACTCGATAATTATTCTAACACCCGATTCTTGCAAGGAATAATATTTTACAACTTTTACAACTTCGTCATATTTTATTTCACATCGTTAACATTTATTTCAAGATAACTCGGTACCCGATAACACCCAAAGTATACACAAAACAACTAATACTTTTAAATGGGGGAGACAAGCTTCTTAATTAGCCCAAACTCTTCTTTTTACCCATGTGTGCCGCCCCCCCCCCCTAGTCCCTAGTCCATGTGATTACTTGATTTATTAAAGACCATAAAGACCATAAAGACTTATGCATCTTATACTTTTCATTTCACACTTTCACTTTACAAATAAACTAGCCAAACACTCTCATCCTTTCTTCATCATATGGATCGGCCATCATCATCAAACAAGCAAGAAACCATAGATTTTCCAAGATCAAGCTATTTTCTAGTTCATTTGGTGATCCTTGTTAGAGTTTTGAAATATAAACTCAAGGTCATTAGGTTGTACTCATCCATAAGCTCACTAATCTTTCAAAGTAAGTTGTCAAACTCTTTTTCATAATTTCTTCAAGTTGTCTTCATGATTATATGCTTTCCATACTAGATCTACATGCATATGCAAGCTATACCACTCCATTTACATTTATTTAACTTTTGAGCCATAGAGATGGGTTATAGGTAAATCCTTGGTAGATTAACTTGATGGATGATGTTTAGGAACCCATGACACCCTAAGAAGGTGTATGGTAGGCTATGGTATGATTGGTTGTTGTTTGTGAGGTTTTTGGACAAGTTACTAACTAGGAAAGTGATTTTTAAAGTATATATAAACCTACTGTCTCCATTTTTAAAACGTGGCCAACTCAGTAAGTTTAGGGTTATTTTTGGCCAAATATTTATAAAATACATTCCGAGACGAAGACGTGGCCGAAAACGGGGATAAAAACGAGTTAATAACGAAGGAGATATGATTTTTACAAGTTTAACGACTAAAAACTATTTTTCCGGAAAAAGGTTGCTGTTTGACGACATTCGACGGCCTATTTGAGGCGTTTGGCGAAACCTAGATGAACCGAGCTACTAAAAATGTGTTAGTATATATTTATACGAAACCATGGATATAAAGAACGTAGAAAACGAATTTATAACGACCAAGATATTCACGTTTTAAACAAGATATTCCTTATTATTCTTGACAGCTTTTAATAAAAAGGTATATTACGTACTAAAAGTGTATTTTCCAAGTAACGACGATAGAAGAGCCATTTTCCTTAACCGTTGAGACACGTATCGTCAAGAGTTCACTAACACGTCAATGAGATGACTTCAAGGGTTTTCAAAACGTCAAGACCAAACACTAACACCTTATGTATATGTTTACACGACTAGTCTTACGAGCTATTTTGGGCTTATTTTCACCAGGTGTTAGAAACATTGAATTTCAACGATAACATATATTTTCAAAGTACGAGTGGTATAGGTAACATGTGCATGTTCATTCATTGTTTCACTTCATGATCTCAAGTAGTATTCATGCATTCATATTAGGTTGCGGTTAGAGATCGGGCCTCATTTCGTGTATCCACTTTTGTCATCGTAGCTATCGCACCAGGTGAGTTTCATAGCCCCACTTTTACTCATTTTAACTGCTTTATAAACTCTTTGGGGGAGATACATGCTTAAACTATTTGCTATTACTCAAGACGATTTTACTCATATGCTATGCTATACTTTTATACACTTAAACATGATGTGTAGTTTTATTGCGATATATGACTTAATGTGGAAAACTATTCTATACGCTATATTCTTTCACCACTGTTTAACTCCTGGATGGAGCCGACGGAGAGGTATTGATAGTACTATCGGGTTGACACCCCCACCCTTTGCCTACGATTCATGGCCTTGGGTGAATATAATCCAGCTATGAAGCATGCTTGCTTATTCTTGTCGTGAGGTTCAGTAGGCTATTATACATTACATTAAGCGTGCATATATCGTATACACATATGTTTTAATCATACTATGCTTTAGCAGTGGGTTGTAAACACACAGGTTGCAAGTCTTGTATGGGCGGGATTTGTAACTGAGTGGATTTACAATGCCTTTGCTGTGGAAACATTCTTTGAAACACACACGACGTGCTTATACTATACTTTAGCAGTGGGTTGTAAACACACAGGTTGCAAGTCTTGTATGGGCGGGATCTGCAACTGAGTGGATTTGCAAGGCCTTTGCTGTGGAAACATTCTTTAAAGGCTTTTCAACTGTTTTTAAACAAACTCTATGAACTCACCAACCTCGTGTTGACGCTTTAGCATGTATTCTCAGGTATTAAGCAAAGGCACGCTACTGGAGGTTTTGGCAGGGCACGGCATGGTCATAGAAGACTCTGATATTCATAAGGGACCGTTTTAAATGATATTTTCAAGGGCCTAATTCCGCACTACTTTTTGCAATGTAAATCAACATTTTTGTTAAACTATTTTATTCTGAATGAATGAGATGAAAACCGTTCTTTGCACTTGTGTTATGATACCAATTGAGTTGCACCCCAGCTACATGTATGCTTCCGCTGGACCCGATTTTGGGGGTGTGACACTTATGGCTTATTCGAAATTTGCTTTATCGGTTGATCCGTTATAAATTTTATAGGGTGAGCTTCGAAATACCTTCTCAACCTTCAGGACGATTGCAATAGCGATAACACCAGTTTCTCGATTGGAGCATAATTTCTCTCGGCTTCTTGCAGCGTCCGGCTCACATAGTGGACGGGCAATTGCTTTCCCTCCCTCTCAGCTAACAGAACCGCGCTGATAGCATCTTTCGCCGCTGCGAGATAAACATACAAAACTTCTTTTTCCCTGGGCGTAGACAAGGACGGGAGAACTATTATTAGCTTTTAGAGGGATTGGAATGCCTCTTCAGCTTCTTTAGTCCACTTGTATTCTATTTTGTTCTCATTGGTAATATTCTTTAATGTCTCAAAGAAAGGAAGGGACCTTTCCGCGGACCTTGCCAAAAATCTATTAAGGGCCGCCAACTTGCCGCTCAGACTCTGCATCTCTTTCAGGGTCGTTTGGGATTTCATCTGTGCAATTGCCTTCGTCTTTTTTGGATTCGTCCTTATACCTTCGGAGGTCACCATGTAACCAAAAAAGTTTCCTTCTTCGACGCCGAAAGAACATTTCTTCGGGTTTAATTTCATGTTAATCTTCCGCAGGTTGTAGAAGGTCTCAGCAATTTCCGCCAGCATCTCTTTATCTCCTTTGCTTTTGATTACCATGTCGTCCACATAAGCTTCCAAATTTCTTCCAATTTGAGTTTGGAAGGCCGAATCAACCAGACGCTGGTAAGTTGCTCCAGCGTTTTTATGCCGAATGGCATTTTTGTGTAGCAGTAAGCTCCCTGTTTCGTGTAAAATGCCGTCTTCTCTTCATCTTCTTCCGCCATCTGGACTTGATGGTAACCCTTGTATGCATCCAAGAAACATTTGTATTTGAATTCAATCACTGACTCGATCTTCCAGTCGATTTTGGGCAACTGATAATAGTCTTTCGGACATATGGAGTTTAAATTCTTAAATTCGATGCACATGCGCCAACTTCCATCACATTTCTTTACCAATACAGGGTTGGAAATCCAGGTAGGGTAGCGCACCGGTCTAACAATTCCAGCTTTCAACCATTCCTCAACTTCCTTCAACACCACCTGATTTTTCTCTGCAGACAGGTTACGTTTCTTTTGAGCCACCGGCGTGTCTGAAATGTTTACGTTCAGATGATGCCTGATTAGGCGACGTGGAACTCCGGTCATATCCGAAGGTTGCCACGCAAATACATCTTTGTTTTTCCTCAACAGCTCGATCAAGTGCTTCCGACATTCCCTCGAGAATCCTCTTCCTATTGTAACCAGTTGTTCGGGATACGCCGGATTCACCAAAATTTCCTCCGTCCTACCTACTTTCGAATCAATAATTTCTACTTCTTATGGTGTATCTACTATTTGTTTTTCTTCCATCCTTCTGCATTCCAATAACATGCCCGGACGTGCTGCTAAAGTTGCCACTCCCTTTGGTGTGGGAAACTTGATCATTGAATGGATTGTTGACGGGATGACCCTTAGCTCTTTCAATCCAGTTCTGCCTAATATCATGTTGTATGGTGACGGAGATTGGACCACGCATAATTTAATGGTTGTCCTGCGGAACATGCCATGGTCGTCGAAACATACATCCAGTTCAATCTTGCCTAACGGTTTGCTTGTTTCCCCGGAAAAAACCGACAAGAGAGGTGCTTGTCTCTTTGAGCCTGTCTTTTATGTTTGAGCTGAGGTGACTGAAGCAATACTCATGCATAATGTTTACGGACGACCCCTCATCAACATATATTCTCCAGACTAAATACCCCTCAATATCACCTTCAATAATGAGAGGCTCGTCCGACAAATCTCCCGTCATGATGGGGGGAAACACTATTAGGACGTTCATCCATTCTTCGTCGTAACCTCTGTACCTTCTCTTCCTATTCTCCGATAACCCCTTATCATGTTGATCACTTTTTCCTTCCCCGTATCATTCCTCCTTAGTTGGTCTCTTCCTCTCCCAGAGTCTTGTTGTCTGAAATCCTTCAAAAGGTGGTCTAGCTTCAAGGACTCCAACGCAATCTTGAGTTGTTTCTTTAATTGGTAGCAGTCGTTGGTAAGATGCCCTTTCTCTCTGTGGTAATCATAGAATTTGTCCATATTTTCCTTTTTCTGCCTACCACAGGTCGGGGGAGGGACGGGTAGGTTCAGGTGGTGCTCCGTAGCCAGAATTTCCCTTGGGGGTTTTATCAATGATCCTAGGCCAGGACAATGATTACCTTGCCTAGGAGCTTCGTTTCGGCGGTAATCCGCACGACTGTAGTCATTGCGGTTGTAGTTATTTCTGGGAGCAACATAAGGGTGGTATACATCCTTCTGGCGGTAATCATTTCGGCGCTCCCCCCGCAGTTTATCATTTCTGAAACCATGGTTTCCTTTCCTGATCGAATCAGGGCCTTCACCTTTGGGCAGTTCCGTGCTTCGATATGCTTCCTTTGACCTTATAAAATCGTCTACTCTGGTAAACATTTTTGTGACCGTGCGTGGCACCCTATCGGAAAACTTCTTGGCAAGGGCCGGACATTTGTGTGCACCCATGAATGCGGAGATCCTCATGATCTCCGGCACTCCACTGATGTAACTAGCTTCATCCGTCCACCTTTCTTTAAAATCCGGTAGAGATTCATGAGCTCACCGGACGATTTTCGTAATCTCCGTCGGGTCTTTTGTGCATTTCTTTCGAAGAGCAAACCTTGTTGAGAATTGCTCCTTCAACTCGTTCCAACTGTCAATACTACCGGGTTCCAACCGTTCGAACCATCCTCCCACAGCTCCATCTAAGGTTTGCTGAAACATACGACACCAAACCGGCATCGGCCACTGATGCGTGGTTTTGCGACCTTACAACAGGTTTTACCTCTCGAGGGATCTCAAGAGGCTTACAACCCCACCAGGCAGTGTACCTGACCGATGTAGTATAGTGTAGTGGTAAGTACGGGGGATTGATCGTTCTCCACAGGGAATAGTGTCGTTAGGATTGAAAAATTACTCTAATAGGTCTAAGGGTGAGGGAAGATTCTTTTTGTATTTTTATATTTTTATGAAAGCAAGTAAAATCTCGGGTTTGAAAGAGTGGGTGGAATTAGTTACTAGTCAACTAACCCAAATAACTACAAATGCAAATAAAATAAAATAACTGAAAATGAAATGGTCGTGAAACTTATGTGGAGAGAAATGTGTTTACTTAGATTTCCTTACTCCCTAACTATCTTTTACCGGTTGATTAGTGTGTATTAATTGCGTGGATGACGGGTGTATTCCTTAATACCAATCGTGGGGTGGCGTACGTACTTCCCCAACTCTACAAGCTCCTACTTCACTCCTATGTCGAGCCGGCTAAGAAGCTCCTAACATGGGATCACTAGAATTCGCTCATGTATTAAATACAACCATAAAAACCTTAGTACGCATTGGTTCATGTTTCTTAAGACGTTCAAGCAAGTTACCGTATAGGAGGTTAGCCAGTTTTCTTAAGCCTAACATCGATAAACAATCATCCAATACAATTAATAACACACTAATAACCAATAATCAATAGTTAGGTTTCATTAGATCTAAGCAAATACTAGATAAATCTAGCCTAGCATGTTAATTAAAAGACAAGAACAAGATATAATCAAACAACACATAGACATATTGGTTGATTAAATGAATACTTATCTTCAATTAAACATGGGAGATCCAAGGGTATGAAAACCCTTAAAAATGGCAGAAATTCGTCTTAGGGTTTCTCCTCACAAAGTTGCACACTCATGACAAAAAATTGCAAAACTATATATAGAGTTTAAGGGCTGACGGCGTCACGTTGTAGATCCTGACGCCGTCACCTCGCCGTGTCTAGGGTTCCCGGATGGCCTTCTTGACGCCGTCCCTCTTTAGTGCTCCAAAATCCGCTCTGGCTTATCAAAGGTTGACGCCGTCAGAAATGGGCTTGACGCCGTCTCTCTTTAAGTTAAACCGTGATGGCCTTGATCACCTTAAAGGGTGACGCCGTCAGACTTCCTTTGTAAAACTCCCTGGCTTATCATGTGTATTTTTCATATCCACCTCTTTTGCCAAGCCATGACGCCGTCTGGAACAATCCCTGACGCCGTCAAGTGTACTTTTCCAGCCGATTTTGAGACTTTGTCGTTTTCTTCACTTTTATGCTCCAAAAACGTCCAAAATGCTTCCTTTTCCAGATTTCTTCTCCAAAGTACCTAAAATGACAAAAGGAACGATTTAGGGCAATATTTGATCAAATAAATACGATTTAGGGCTTAAATGACCCCCTAAAAGCGGTACACTTTTCGCTTCATCAAATACCCTTACGCTTGAGATTTGCTTGTCCTCAAGCAAATGCGCTTTTATTCTAATCAAAATACAAGTTAGGGGTCATTTAACACTAATAAAGAAGTAATTACAATAAATAGTCGTTCCACTTTAATCATAATAAGCACGGAGATTACAAACTAGCACCTCACAAGTAGTGTTTAGATACTCACATCTCTCAGGTGTCATCAAAATAAATCTCATAAATGAAAACGGATAATATCTCTCACTACCTGTCATAGCAAATAGATTACCATTGGCTTGAGAAAGGATCAAAAACCTCCTCCACTAGGCGTAAGCACCTAAGATAAACTATCAAAGAGGGCTTTTACATGGGTTATAACGTGAGGTGTAGGGATATGATAAACACGGATTTGTTGGATAAGGGATATTTTACTGGTGGCGAGTTAAAGATCTTGATTAATTATATGCACAATATGGCGTTGCTAAGCCAAGACTAGACTCGACTTAAGCTAAAAACAAAATAACAAAAACATAAAACAAACATAAAATGAAACGGGATGGTAGTCCGTATGTTTTTTCTACTTTTCTTTTTCTCATTTTTTTGTATTTTTCTTGATTTTTTTGATTTTTTTTTTTTTTTTTTTTTTTTGACATACACTCTTGCCCTACCATCCAAAATAATACATCATAGGGGCGTTGCATTCCCCTTACACTTGAACTTTTACATAACTTTACAAATAACTATTCTAATGACTCGTATTAAGATAATCGAAACACTTGGAGTACTTTTAAAATATTTAGCACCTATGGGGGTAATAATGTTGTTCTTCCCCATTACTCCATTACACTAGTACTTTACCCATGAGTCCCAATAGTCCCAAAACAATATGTACAAGGATATGACTCGACTTAGCAACCATGTAATCAATTAGATAATTAACTTGGGGTTTAAACAAATGTTGTCACAATAATGCACTAAAAATGAGTGCATACAAGGTAGGCTAAGGCGATTTGGGTGTACATTTAAGTGGGGTGTGAACAAATTCTTCCTTTAAGTAAAATGCTTAAAGGTCGAAACGAAAAGATAGGCTCTGAGGGGTGTACTAGGGGTATCGTGTACTAAAAATGAGTACAACGCAAAGGGTGTGGGAGAATTACTTGACCAATGTAGCCAAAGTAATTATAACAAAAACACAGGTGTAAAACAATGGGTTAATCCTAATGCCTCTTATCATGTAGTAAATCTAACTACACGAATGTAGTCTCACTTGTGGCCTCGGAATGGTCCTAATGCAAGTTCTAGAATCTAAGTGCTACTGGTACACACATCATAGCATAAATGCTTTTCCTACCAATTCTAGGGGCGAACCTCACATATTTGGGGGTGGAAATTTTTTTTACTGGTACGGTTTTGTGCTAGTCATATAACTCCTATCCATGAGACACTTATTAAGATCAAAGTTTCACTCCTATATGTTGTAAAAAAATTTAAATTTGGCACTAAAATTGCCCTAACAGGTATTTATCTCAGTTTTATTACACATCTACCATCAAACAAACAAAAATCAAGTGTAATTGTATTCTCTAAAGTATCGTACTTTACCCCCCCCCCCTTACACTTAAGATGAACATTGTCCCCAATGTTCAAATAACAAGATGTAAAAGTGAAAAGGTAAAAGAATGAAATCAAATACTCCCCTGATTCGTTTGGTGGATAATGTGGCAACATGGTTAGATCTTCTTCCAAGAGAATGTAGAAGCTCGAATGTAGAAGCTCCAAGACTAATGCATTGCCATAAGCTTGATTCCACATACATCTCCTTGTCCAAAATAACCTGTTAAACCTGAGAAAACAAACACGAAAACCTGCATAACATCGGCGGGATAAATTCTATATAAGGATATAATGCTTGTGGAATGATTATTTTGCAGATTCCTGGAGTTTATAAGTTAGAGATTTAATAAAAAAAATTTATGAAAACAAAACTTTCAAAAATTTCTGAAAATTAAAACCTGACGCCGTCAGGTTGTAGTGCCTGACGCCGTCAGAAATGATCTGACAGAATTCTCATGTTAAGTTTCCGGAAAATTTCTGGAAAAACCTATACCTTACTTCCTAGAAATCCTGCAAAACATCATTATGACTCGATACAAGCATTTGACTCAAACAATTACTAATATGTATGTTAATTTATTATTGTTACGATTCATGTTCATTTGTTCTTATAAACCGATTTGGATTTCCCTTACACTTAACTTTTGCAAAATACCTTTATATGTAGTTAAGACAAAGTTAAAAACAAGATAAAGCATTTTCACAATTTAGTTTTGAACATGAATCAATAATAATAAAAATTAAACATACATACGGAAACAAATAAAATCAAACAAACAAATAAATAAACACACAAAGCAAATAAAGCTTGGGTTGCCTCCCAAGAAGCGCTTTTCTTTATTAACGAGTCTTGTAGCTAGACTCAAGGTCCCCGTACATTACGTGACTCCATCATTGGTCACGGTTTCTAGGCCATTCTCATTTCCGGTTTTATATTCCGGTCCTAATTTCAAACAATCCTTGTAGAAACCGGATATCCTTTCCATAACATAGTCTACTCCTTTATTTCTATCCTCATCATTCCTATAGTAGACCGCTTGCTTAAGCTCCTTCTCAACATTTGACAAGTGTTGGAATTGCTCTATCTTATATGGCATTTGGTATTTTACCTCATCGGTCTCATCCTTAAATCTAACTATCCTTAAGGAAGGTTCATAAGTCATTCTAGAGACCTCAACAAATGGTTTTCCAAAAATTACTTGAGTTAAGGATGCATCAACTATTGGGCGGATATCTTCTACAATTACAAAGTCGGTGACATAGGTGAAGTTTCCTACATAAACCGGTAATCCCTTAACTCTTCCCGTGAAGTTACTCATCCAACCTTTATCAGGGAACATCCTATACCCAAGTTGATTTTTCATTATTAAGTTGTCGTGGGCTCTAGTCATGATGTTTATGGGCGATCTAAGGTCGATGTAAGCTTTCCACACATGCAAATGTCCGATGTTGCATGGTATGTTGAGATTAGAAGGATCGCCTATTTTTATAATTGGTCTACCTAGGAAGTATGGTGTCTCGGGGTCTTCGAATAGGTCTGTATGATATGCGCGCTCTTCCTTAGTGGGTAGCCTATTGAAGTAGTCCTCATCATCATCTACTTCTTCAATCTCACATTTCCTAACTTCTTTATCAACCTCGACTTTCTTAACCTCATCCTCAGGTTCACTATTATCCTCATTCCTATCAATTGGTTTGATAGTGACAACGTTGACGAAGTGGACGTGTTTGGATGAAGAGGGGTCTTTTACTTGGGGTCCGCTATTTGTGTTCCTAGCGTCCTTATGTGGAGGTGATAGCACTTGGTTATTGAGGGCTTTCAATAAGTTGTCAATTTTATTGGTCATCTCCGTTTGTTGTTGATTGAATTCGGATTCAAACTTGGCCAAACGAGCTTCTTGAGATGCCATAAATTAGGACATCAATCCTTCAAAGTTATTGGTACTACCATTGCTGGAAGGATTGTTCTTGAAAGTACGGTTTGAGGGTGAACCGCTTGATTGGAAACGATTAGGCGGGTTGGAAGAATTGGTTTGTTGTGCGTTTTAGTTTTGTTTCCACCTAAGGTTTGGGTGATTTTTCCATGAGGGGTTGTATGAATCACCGTAGGGGTTTGGCTCGGGTTTGAAAGTATACCACTTGTGTCCCGCTCCGTCGGTACGCGAGGATGCATAGTCCGCAAAAGCTTGTTTGGGGAGTTCCATGCAATCACGAGTGTCGTGGGGACCACTACATAATTCACATGAAGAAGTGATTTTGTTCACTTGGCTTGAAGGTTTAGGAGCCTCGTAGGATTTCATAAGAAACTTGACTTGATCTTCAAGTTCTATGATCCTACGGTCGGAAGTGCTTGAATTGTTCAAAGGCAAAGATATTGCCTTGACCGTTTTATTCAAATCACGGGGATCACTCCAACTTTCGTTGTCATAAAGAGCAAGATCTTCTAGGAGAGCCCATGATTGTTCCGCACGTAGATCATGTAGCTTACCACCGGCCGATTGGTCAATGGTTTGCCTCGTGGAGAGATTGATATGGTCATAGAAGATTTGGACTTGGAGCCAAAGTTCTATGCCATGGTGAGGGACTTTTTGGAGTAAGTCCTTGAATCGAGTCCATGCCTCGTAGAGGGTTTTGCCTTGACGTTGTTGGAACATCAAGATATCATTCCTTAGCTTGGTAGTTCTTCCTGGTGGGAAAAACTGAGCAAGGAAGCGAGTGGTGAGATCATCCCAAGAGGTGATGGATCCTGCGGGTAGATGCTCTAGCCATTGACTAGCTTGGTCCCGCAGAGAGAATTGAAAGAGACACAGTCGGGTCGTCTCTCGAGTGGCAACATCAAGGTCTATGGAATCAACGATTTTGAGAAAGTCCTTGAGATGTTGGTTAGGATCTTCGGAACGAAGTCCATGGAATGCGCATCCGCTTTGCACCAACCGGATGGTGTCGGATCGCAAGGGAGTGACATTGGCTCCTTGGGTGAGCTCAATGGTGTTTCGATAGCCATGGTGGCTAGGACGGGAGTAGTCTCCTAAGGTACGGGCTCTAGGAGGTGGGTGTTGTTGTGGAGGTGGGTTGTTGGGATCAAGGATATTACCACCTTCCATGATGTCGGATGGTAATGGTTACGAACAAAGGAACCAAGAAAAAAGATAGACTAAAGAAAATCTAAAAAAAATAAAATAAAAATCTCACTAGAAAGGAATCTAGTGAATAGACCTAATAAAATAAAAATTCAACCTAAACAATAACTATTCCCCGGCAGCGGCACCAAAAACTTGATGCGTGGTTTTGCGACCTTACAACAGGTTTTACCTCTCGAGGGATCTCAAGAGGCTTACAACCCCACCAGGCAGTGTACATGACCGATGTAGTATAGTGTAGTGGTAAGTACGGGGGATTGATCGTTCTCTACAGGGAATAGTGTCGTTAGGATTGAAAAATTACTCTAATAGGTCTAAGGGTGAGGGAAGATTCTTTTTGTATTTTATATTTTTATGAAAGCAAGTAAAATCTCGGGTTTGAAAGAGTGGGCGGAATTAGTTGCTAGTCAACTAACCCAAATAACTACAAATGCAAATAAAATAAAATAACTGAAAATGAAAAGGTCGTGAAATTTATGTAGAGAGAAATGTGTTTACTTAGATTTCCTTACTCCCTAACTATCTTTTACCGGTTGATTAGTGTGTATTAATTGCGTGGATGATGGGTGTATTCCTTAATACCAATCGTGGGGTGGCGTACGTACTTCCCCAACTCTACAAGCTCCTACTTCACTCCTATGTCGAGCCGGCTAAGAAGCTCCTAACATGGGATCACTAGAATTCGCTCATGCATTAAATACAACCATAAAAACCTTAGTACGCATTGGTTCATGTTTCTTAAGACGTTCAAGCAAGTTACCGTATAGGAGGTTAGCCAGTTTTCTTAAGCCTAACATCGATAAACAATCATCCAATACAATTAATAACACACTAATAACCAATAATCAATAGTTAGGTTTCATTAGGTCTAAGCAAACACAAGATAAATCTAGCCTAGCATGTTAATTAAAAGACAAGAACAAGATATAATCAAACAACACATAGACATATTGGTTGATTAAATGAATACTTATCTTCAATTAAACATGGGGAGATCCAAGGGTATGAAAACCCTTAAAAATGGCAGAAATTCGTCTTAGGGTTTCTCCTCACAAAATTGCACACTCATGACAAAAAATTGCAAAACTATATATAGAGTTTAAGGGCTGACGGCGTCACGTTGTAGATCCTGACGCCGTCACCTCGCCGTGTCTAGGGTTCCCGGATGGCCTTCTTGACGCCGTCCCTCTTTAGTGCTCCAAAATCCGCTCTGGCTTATCAAAGGTTGACGCCGTCAGAAATGGGCTTGACGCCGTCTCTCTTTAAGTTAAACCGTGATGGCCTTGATCACCTTAAAGGGTGACGCCGTCAGACTTCCTTTGTAAAACTCTCTGGCTTATCATGTGTATTTTTCATATCCACCTCTTTTGCCAAGCCATGACGCCGTCTGGAACAATCCCTGACGCCGTCAAGTGTACTTTTCCAGCCGATTTTGAGACTTTGTCGTTTTCTTCACTTTTATGCTCCAAAAACGTCCAAAATGCTTCATTTTCCAGATTTCTTCTCCAAAGTACCTAAAATGACAAAAGGAACGATTTAGGGCAATATTTGATCAAATAAATACGATTTAGGGCTTAAATGACCCCCTAAAAGCGGTACACTTTTTGCTTCATCAGCCACTCCCCCTGGTTTGCTGCTTCGGTAAACCTGGTGAGGTGATCGTTTGGATCTGTCGACCCATCATAGAATTTCATGTTTAGCGGCATTATGTGGTTCAGGCCAGAGAATTCTACGATCCGGCGAGTAAACGGTGACCTCGATACCTCCTTGAAGGGTTTGTGTAGGTCATCCTCTTTTCCCCTTTCCCCGATCCTTATCTCCTTCATCTCCAAAGTCGAGCCGTATTGGCTTGAGAATTGTGACAACCCGTAATTTTTCCAGACGTATTTTTTATATGAGATTATCCCTGTTTTTCATATACAAATCTTTCTGAACTTATTTGGTTTAAAAACGCGAAGTTACCTCGCGAAACGTGAAATTTGTACACAACGCGTACTAGCACAACCGACGATTTGATTTGATTATGTTATTATTTGTGAGAAACGAGGCATACGAATAGTCGTTTTATTGGAAATATTATTCTGAGCGTGATGGAGTAATTCCCGTGTCTTGAATCAACTGTTTACGAGTCTAAACGAGCCCCGAACCTCATTTCAAGAAAGATTGCTAAAATTACAGAATTGATCCCTGGACTAAAGTTCCACCTCCACCCCTAGACTTTAATTATGACAGTTCTGGTCCCTAGGGTTTTTATAACATTTGGCTCCCCTATATAAAGCACATTATAATTATTCAAGGGTTAATTCTTCCGATCCCCCTCCTCCAAAAATTCGGCAGCCTCCCCCTCCTGCTCCGGCCAACATCCGACGACCACCCACTGCACCACCACCAATTGTCACACCACACCGCCACCTAAAATCCCTTCACCCCATCTCTTGTGCCTCGTATTCAAAGAACACGCGCCCTAGAACACCTCCCACTACCACAATGCGCCATCACCACCAATGATTGGTCAATATTTGTATAGATCCGTG
This sequence comes from Artemisia tridentata subsp. tridentata, assembly GCA_021014915.2. NCBI lineage: Eukaryota > Viridiplantae > Streptophyta > Magnoliopsida > Asterales > Asteraceae > Artemisia > Artemisia tridentata. The sequence continues at coordinate 77,582,981 of CP139504.1, forward strand.
AAGATTTGGAGGCGTTTTAGATCGAGTGGTTTGTCTGTTTTGGTCCGAAAAACACCACAGCCACCACGGCTGTCACTACGCCACCATCGTCTCGCTCTCCTCTCTTTTCCTCGACTTGGTAATTCGTGGAACCCATTTGTCCATTTTTGTTTTAAACCGAGTTTTCCTTGTTTTTGTGGATTCAAATTTATTATAACAAGTTACTAGTTTTTCGTGGATTTAAATCGGATATAAACGTGTTTTGGAAACTGAATTCGCGTGGTAAGAATTAATTTAAAATGGTGTATGTTTTGATTCGATTTGGGTTGTGGATTGGTGATGAATACGGGTCGGGTCTACCCGGGTTAAAGTGCAGTTGAGCACCTGGATTCGATTCATAGTATTTGGTTTTGGTTTAAAAGTATAACCCGTTACCATCTTGGGTCTAAAACGGATTGTTGTTTTAGTAAGTATTAATACGAGTTACTTTTGGTTATGCGAGTCCTGGTCACGGGTTCAGATTTGGATTTAGTAGTATCATGTTTTGTCGACATGGGGTGAGCCGAGACCATCCATAGTCTCGGCAATACTGGGATTTAGATTTTTATTTACTAAGATGGTTTTGTTGTGCTGGTTTTGCGTGGTTTAACAAGAATACACGCGGGGTGCGTTTAAGTTTGTAGTTGTGTCGCGATAGGAAAATACCCACGACGGGTGTTTGTCTTTGCTCTATCTTCCGAGCCAAACACCCAAGAGGGTGTGGCTACATGGTGAGGTTCATCAGAAACCCGTATAGGGTGTTCGTGTTATGGTTTTCGGTAGATAAGAAACCTACAAGGGGTGCTGGTTTCGAGCCTGCGTTTGTGGTTGTGTTTGATTTAATAGTTATGTCGTGTTATGTTAATAAATTGTGTTGTGGATTTGCGTCTATGTTTGGGTTGGATTCGAAATGGGTTTAACAGCCCATATGGGTGCGTTTTGTTGTTAATGAGTCACAAGCCCATAAGTATAAAATATTTAAAGTGTGTTCGGTTATAAATGTGGTGTCGAAATATATTTGGCTGACGAGTTTTATTTGCTTTTAACATTGTGACGATTGATACGTTTCGGATTTTACTTTGGATTTGTGATTTGAAACCCGGATAATATGGATACTTAACGAACTATTACATGACACATGGGACGTATATATATGATTGAATAATACTTGTAAATATGGACAATAATTTGATTCATCGGATTGACATTTGTTGGACATTGGATATTGGACAATTTGGACTTATTGGACTTGCAACGAATACAACATATTAGACTCTAGACGAATTTAATATATTTGATTCGCAACGAATATACAATAAGAAAATAATGTCTAATAATCAATGTACACTTTTTAGTTATTTTCTATTAAATTGTTTTGAGTAAATCAGTTTTATTAAAGTCTCATGGTATAGTTTACAAATTATTTGGGATATCGAGGTAAATACCGAAACGTACAAACTGATTTGTTTTATTTGAGGTGTTTATTTGTCGTTAACTTCCAGATTTGTCTTCTTGGGTTGAGTTATCGTCAGTATTTTCCCGATTATGTCGATGTCTATTCTCTTGGCCGTGAGTTGTATGTCGAGTCTATGTTTTCTTACCACACCACACGAAACGTTGATACTAAGCTTTTGATGAGTTTTGAAATCGAGTAATCCACGAAAACTACGACACGTTGTCTTTTATAGACTTTATTATTTTGCGAGACATATTTTGAGATAACCGTATACGTATTAGGTTGTGCCGATCCTAGACCGTTGTATGCCACTGTGCTTGTACATCCGTGTACCATTGTGCCTGTTTATCTTGGAACCGTCGTGCTGTATGTCTTGAGACGGTTGTATCTTGCTTCTCGATGCCAGTCGTGTCAGTCGTGATTTTTGCATTGTTGTGGCTAAGGTGAGTTCATGGCCCCTACTTTTACTTATTTTATACCTGTTTTGGGGGAGAATACATGCTCGTTGTTTTTCACTAAACTCAATGCTTTACAAACGTTTTATGCTGTAAACTACCGTGTTACATGATTTTGGACATATACGTGTGATGATGTGATTATATGCTGTGACATGTTTGTTTTGTGAGTACATGGCGGCGCCACTGTTAATTCTCTGCTGAGGGCCCACAAGTTTTAGGTTCAGTTAGTGTAACTGTTAACTTTCTGTTGAGAGCCCACAAGTTAATAGGTTCAGTTGGTGCAACTGTTAACTCTCTTTGAGAGCCCACATGTTGATAGATCTATCGGGGTAGCTCTCCACGTGATATTGGTTATGAGTATGATGAACACTATAGGTTCAATTGGCATGTCACTATATGAATGTAGTATCTGTATGATTGATTATGGCTCGAGATGTTTTGAATTATGATATTGTTTGCGGATTGGTTTTTGTACTGTGATTTAGGCAGTGTGAGCCTACGTTGAATTTGACTTGTTTGTGAAAGATGTTTTGAACTCGGAACCTTGTGGTTCAACCATATTGTTTGAAACTAAAACCTATGAACTCACCAACCTCGTGTTGACACTTTTAGCATGTATTTTCAGGTAAATGCGATAGCTTACCTTTGGAGGCGCTTGGCAAGGGGCATGGTCATAGACGACTCTGATATATTTATTTGGGACCGCTTAATTTATTTATGGGCATATATTCCGCACTATATCTTAAATGATGTAAACTTAATATTTTGATAATGAAATTTTCTTCTAAACGGTTGAGGTAAAACCGTTCTTGGTAACTTGTGTTGTGATACCAATTGAGTAGCACCCCAGTGACATGTATGCTTCCGCTGGACTCGATTTTCGGGGTGTGACAAGAATGCTTCCGTATTGCGCATTGTGCTCCTTGATCAGCTCTGTCAGTGACGCTACCTGGCCAAGGATTAAATCTTGGAGGCTGGGAGAATCACTGGCCGAGCGGTCACTGTTATGCTGGTTGCGGTTGTTGTTGGGTCCGTCTTCTGTCTGTGGGGTTTGGAAAGAGGGATCGGCCATTCTAATGCTTTGGTAGACTGAATAGCGTGTCCCACAGATGGTGCCAATTTGTTGAAGTAAAACCTTGTGAGTGGGTCCTACTTCTTTACAAGATCCTTCAGATGGTTTCCTCCGGATGGTAATGAGCTCCTACACACAAGAAACACGCGCGTTAGACTCGCCTTGGGTTTTATCCCAAGACCAACCTCCGGCGTGAGACTAAGTATACTGATACGAAGGGTGTGATAATAAATGAGAGTTAATGCTATGTGAGTGTATTTGTTGAGAATCATAAATGAGGTGAGGGTATTTATACTACCCACACCTCGTTACCTGTTTTTCCTAGGGACTAAGCAAGCCGAGCTATGCCTAGTCTAGTAGGTAGGTGTCAGGTCACGTGGGAGACACAATCCCGGAAAATATGGGATGGCGGCGTGGCGGCTGTTGATAGGATTGTCCATTGGGTAAACGGCGGCGTTTAACCCTTCGGCTAGTATGTCCAGAAGTGAGTGTCTAGTCTGGACGAAATGTGACGTCCTGACACATACGCCAACAATATGCATTTTTTTTGAACGAATTGTTAGTTGTTAGTGGTTCAGGTAGCAGTGATATCCAATTGGGCAATATGCTGACCCTAAACTCCGCCTGTACTTCCTCCTATTCCGCCTGAAGGGGTAAAAGTCTCGGGTGGGACTAGAACTTGAGACCTCCCCTAGCCAAACCTCACCTCCCCAAGCCCCTAAGGAATCTTGGTGGCCAACTGAACTAGCCCAGTTGGTTTATAATATATGCATTAATATGACATATATGTGAACAAGGGCGGTACTACAATGGGGGCAGTGTGGGTAGTTGCCCCCACAAAGTTTCTAGTAGATGTTAAGACTTCTATCAGTGTCGATTTTCTTTGGATGATCATGATGCTCAATTTTTATTCTGCCCTCATAAGAGAATAAATAGTATATTGGTAAATCATTAACCAATAGCTACATCTTAGTCTAGTGGTTAAGGACATTCTTTACTTTCAGAGAGATCTAATGTTCGACTTTTGTATTATTCTCAATTTTTCTTTATCTAAATTTCCGTTTTCGCTTTCTTTATTCGTATTAATATTGATCAAGAAAAGTAAGTATGTCCTAAATATTCTCCATGTAATCACAACTAGTTTAGTTTCTACCTAAACAAGTTCACTTTCATTCAAAGTAAAATTGATGTCATTACATCAACAAAGGCCGAGTTAGTGATATGACCCAAATTGACATTTACTCTCCACTTTTGCCCCCTCTTAAAAAAATTTCTGGTACCGCCCGTGAAATAATCTTCAACAACGTTTACTAAATGAGCTCAAAGAATATAGAGTCGTGACGTGGGTCATTGCATTAGATATATAATATTTTCTAATGATATAAACGAGACTAATCAAGGATTATTAATCCTTTTGGACATAGACTGTTTCTCGTTTAACGTATAAGAGCACACGGTATGGTTAACGCAGGGGTGCGTTAAACCTTCACTTGCCCTGCGTTAACACCGCGTTAACCACACCGAGTTCATGAGTTAACGCTGCGTTAAAGGGTTGCGTTAACCCTTTAACGCAGCGTTAAGTGGTTGTTTTGCATTAAAAAAAATCACTTTCACCCCCTTAAACGTCTATATATCCATTGGATTCAAAAAATAAGATTTTTATTTCACCTCCTCTATATATCTGTTGGAACCAAACGGCTAGTTTGTAAATATATATATATATATATATATATATATATATATATATATATATATATATATATATATATATATATATATATAAATTCAAAACCATTTTCCCACCAGTGTAAATACCCAATTAACACAACATTTTTTTTCAAACTTCCACAAATCAATCTAATCTATCATATACTTCAATCTCTTAAAAAAATGTCCGGATTTAACCCAAACGACGAAAGTTTCATGAATCTCGTCGGTGGGTGGAATAACCCAAACGCGGGTTCATCTTCAAACCCGAACGCACCATCACCCAACAACCCAATACCTAACGCACTCAGCTTGTTGAGCCAAGAACTTTACTTACAACATCAACGAATGCTATATTGGGAACAAAGCCAACAACACTCACTAAACACCAATTTCTCTAATCTACAATTCACACAACAATCACAACATTCTCAAACCGAAACACATGATGTTCCCGAGACACCTACGTCTCCTCCAAAGCCATTCAAACGGGGTGGTAAACGAAAGGCAAAAAAATCCAAAGACCCCGAACCAATCGAGGAGGATGAAGAAAATACCGAGTTCATCAAACATTGGAACCAAAACGTTGAAAAATTACTTGCCATGTGTTATGTGGCCGCGACCAAGGATTCACAAGTCGGGCATTTACATGATCGCGATACATTTTGGCAACGGGTGAAAATTGAGTTCAATAGACTCAATTTTCAAAAACGAAACAAGGATATGATTCAAGGCAAGTGGAAAACGTTGAACCGTGATTGCACAAAGTTCAACGCCTACTATAAACGTTCCCAACGCCAAGAAAAAAGTGGGGAAAGTGAGATGGATATCCTCAAACGCGCCAAACAAATGTATCGTGACGAGCACAAAACTGCTCTGTTTAACAACGAGGAGGCTTGGGAGGTTTTGCAGGCTCATAAGAAATGGGACGCGCCAGATCAGCTTGATTTAACCGGCGATGTCCCAAGCCAAACAAACGAGGCGTTGTTTGGTCGTGATGAACAACCACGTCCTATGGGCACAAAGCGTGCTTCAAAGAAAGCTAGATCCGAGAGCACGACAAGTACCGGGGGAGCGAGTACCGGAGGAACGAGCTCGTCTAGCCAATTCGGGGAGGCTATGACATCCGAGTATCGTTTGGAATGGGAAACCGCCCAAGCGGCGTATCGGGCGGCCCAAATAAAAGATGAAACGATAACAAGATTGGAGGAGATGAAATTTTTGATGATTGACACTGACGGAAAGGATCCAAACATTCTGTGTTGGATCAATAAAGAAAAAGACCGAATCATAAAAAAATATAATTTGCAACTTCGTCACTAGATTTAATTTCGTAATTTCCTTTTATGTTGTAGTTTGCTTAGTCTTGTGTTTTTTTTCGTTATTATTTTTTTTTTTCGTTGTAACCATTTTTTTTTTTTAATTTCGTATTGTAATATGTTTAAGAATTAATGTTATGTTTTTAATAAATGAAGTATTAGTTTAAGTTTAGGGGTTGAGTTTGAAAATATTTGAGTTAAAGTTGAGTTAAGGTGAGTTATGATAAGGGGTGTTTTTTTGAGTTAAAGGAGAAAATGTTAAAACTGATGTGGCGCTGACGTGACAGTGTGTTAAACTTTAACTCTGGGTTCTTTGCTCTAAGACAAGTGGAATCATTTTCACGAGATATGTAAACTCATTTGATGTCTGATCTCAATGTTTTGAAAGTCTTCTACGGGGTTATTTTTGGAGCGTACGTCATTGGCATTTGGTGTTTGTACGTATCTTCTTCCTAACTTTAACTAATTTGCTATGTAAAGAAAAAATTGGGATCACCTTCACTGATGGAGAATTTGTAATGTGTTGACAAAAGATCTGGATGAGAAAACGATTTTAAATCAATCAATGATATCGGAATCAGGATCAAAGGCTTTCCTGGGATGAAGGCATCGGCTTGGACTTTCACATAGGTGTCAAGTCTAGATATATTCGTTTCTTGTTTATGTCGTTTGTTGGCCTATTGAGGCTCAAATGTGGGACACATCCACATTTGTTGTAATTAATTGTTTTGCGGGTGATGTGCGGCTATGCAAAGCAAACTTTACAACTTTCTAAGCATTATACCTAACCATTGTGATAGAATATAGGATAGTAGAGTAGATTCGTAAAATATGACGAAATAATCTAAGTCTAAGAAGACTATTTTTTTTTGTTTTTGTATTTTAATTGAAAATAGTAAAATTCGGGATTTGAGAGATTTGATTTTAAACTAATATTAACCTAAGGACAATAAAGAAATGCAGGAAAAAATAGAAGTTGTGTAAATAGTAGGTGGAAAACGTCTTTATCTAGGGTGCACTGCTCCTTAATAATAAATGCACGAAAGTAGAAGTTGTGTATATGAAAAACGTCTTTATCTAGGGTGCACTGCTCCTTAATAATAAATAGTTATACCTACTGAATATGTCACGTGTTAATTGGTGGTTATGGTGAACGTCCGAAATTAGTGTAGACTTCCATTGATCAGTCCTCTACACCCTACAATAGGTAGCCTAGTGTCTTGGTCAAGCTCTTAGCAAATCTACATAATCTGAATTCATTGTCCAACCTGTATAACTTATCAAAAGCTAACACCACTTGGTTCGCGTGTGTTGCACATAAAACAAAGAACCCTAAGCGACTTAGCAAAGCTAATAACCTAGACGAATTCTAAGGGCCTTGGGAGTGGAAGGCGGTTTGGCCATCGGGTTACTCAAACCGGCGGTATCCTTACTCCTATGGCCAGCGGGTTCATTTAACGGGTTGGGAACCGGGTTATAAACCCGTTGTATAAGCCGCTGAAGGGGCAAATTTTGAAATGTATATGGACCGTTTGGAATTAAATTTGTACATTAATGTTAGAGCGTTGGGCATTGAATGCAAAAAAAAAAAAAAAAAAAAAAAAAAAAATTCTATACATTATCTTCTGCTTCATTTCGAAGCATAAAAAAAAAAAAAAAAAAAAAAAAAAAAAAAAAAAAAAAAAAAATCAAAACAAAACAAAACTTAGCTACTTCTTCATCTTCAACAATAATCACCATGGATTCAAGAAAAGGAAAAGGGGTTGCTAAACCCGGACGTGGAAAGGGCTCTCGACAACAAATGTTTCGGCCCCAAACTCAAACGCAGTGACCGGTTGTCGATCCGTACTATCGTCCCGCACCACCGGATCCTTACTATCCTCAACCTTATGGATACAATCATCCTCCTCCTCCTCCACCAATGCATCCAAATAACTACTTAGTACGACAAACGGCGGAGGTCGAGTTCCAGCCGTTGGAGCCGTACGCCTACCGTGATACTCTTCCCGGTTCCGACGATGATGATGATGTTGATGACGTCGTCCCAGAAACTCAACAATATCCGTTTGGTACGAATTTAAAAGTTTTATTAATTGTTTTATTTTTATTATTAGTGTTGTTGTTTTATTAGTTTTATTAGTTTTATTGATTGTTTGAGTTATTATTATTAGTGTGTAGTTTTATTTAGTTTTATTGGCGATTTTTTTTTAAGTTGTAGTGTCGACTTTTTTTTTATTAGTTTTAGTGTCGATTGTTTTTTACAATATATAGATGAAGACGACGAAGAAGTTGAAGTGCAAGAAGTGACACCTAAGAAATTCCCGAAACGAGCGGAGAAAAAAAATTGGACCGCGATAGAAGAGTCGGCTTTGGCCAAATCGTGGGTTCATATATCGACATGTAAGGTTGTCGGGAACGAACAGGGTCGAGATAAGTTTTGGGAACGAGTTTTAAGTCATTTTTCGTCTTTAATAAAAAACACCACTAGGACTCATCATAGTTTGAACACGAAGTGGACAACAATGAACCATGCCATGAATATGTTTAACGGCCTATACATCCAGTCGGTAATACTTCTTATTTAACACTTTATACGCGTATTATTTTTTATTAGTTGTGTTATAATTTATTAATACGTTTTATTAAAATATACTTGTAGCATCGTCTTTGGGAAAGCGGTTGTAAAGATATTGATGTGCTGAACAATGCCTTGGTCGATTATAGCACCAGGAACAAAGGGAAGCCTTTCACTCATCTAGCGGCTTGGGAGGTTGTGAGGGATGAAGCCAAATGGTTGGCACAAAAAACTGTTGGTCAAACATCTTCGTGTCATTCTGACAAGCGAAGAAAGTCATCGGAGGGGGGAAACTATGAGTCGGCTAGCAACGACGCCGATACTATATTGCCGGATCTGAATGAGAACACAACTCCAAGTCGGGCAAGAAAAGGGAAAAAGAGTGTTGGTGGTGAAGCTACGTCAAAGATTAGTATTGCTGAGACCGTCGACGCATACGCGACAAGGAAAACAAAATACATTGACGATGTTAATGCTAAACAACAAGCACTTTTGGACTTTCAACTTGAACAAGCGACTAGAAAGGCTGTGAAGAGTGACTTCAAGTTCTTCAACAAGCCGCACGATCACATAACCGACCCAGTAATGTTATCGTGGATGATTGACCAAAAAAAACAAATTGCGGCGAAGTACGGATGGCATTGTGATCTTTAGATATCTATTGTCGTAGTTTTATTTCTATTATTATGTTATGGACTTTATCGTACTTTTATTTTAATTGTTATGTAATGAACTTTTATTTTTATTATTATGAAATGTTATGTGTTTTAGTTATAAATTGTGTAGTTTAATAGTTTGGGGGGAAAAATAAAAAATTTAGGAGGGCTGAAAAATCATTGGCGCCAGTGAAATTAGTTGGGAGGGCTGGTTGGGAGGGATGGAGGGTTGAGCTGAGTTGGCAGAATTTAATTGATCAAATTTGGGAGGGTTGGATTTTTTTTTTTACCACTCCCTATCCCCTAAGGGGGGAGGGAGTGGTCACCAAGGGGTGAACTTCACCAAACACCAACAACCAATCATATCATTACAACTCAAACCACCCCAAATCCACCCCAAAGTTCACCAAAGTGGAGGGAGTGGTCACCAAACTACAATTTTTTTTTTTATTTTTTATTTTTTTTTTTTTTTTATTTTTTATAATATAAAAACACAATCACTTTATAAACAATATAACAAACCTCAGACCATTGAACATTCCATTTTAATGCAAATTCACTAACAACAAATGATTTCTTTACTTTGAGCCCAAATAGTTTAAGCCTAACTAAATTCACAATCACTTTATAAACAATATATCCCAATCTTTCTCCACATTCTGAAACATTCTACAGTTTCTTTCTATCCAAACATGATACACAACAGCAGTTAAGCTCAGTCCAAGTGTAAATGCCTTTGACCACCATCTAAACCCACAACCGCCACCTGCAACCCCAACTAAACCCACAACTCCCCACGTCACAAATCCAAAAAAAAAAAAAAGACAACCACCACCGTCACCTACGCACCACCTGTAACACACCCTACGACCACCCGCAACCCATCTGTTCACCAACTACCACAGCCGTATCATCACCGGCCTTCAACCTTGCAAAATACAAACCCGAAAGCTAGATGTGAAGCTTCATTTTCCTTTAAGTGGGTTTGAAATAATTGAACTGAATTGGTCAAATTTGACCGTTGGTTTCATTTTTGTTTGTGCTAATTGCAATCCTCTCACCTCGGCAAAGTTCACCAAATTGGTTTCATTTTTGGTCGGCACCGCTAGGTGGCGGCGGTGTGCCAATCGACACCGTGGTTTGCCGAATCCTTCCCCGCTGCCACTCCCTCCCCCCTAAGGTTTATATGGTTCTTAGTTCAACAATTAACAACTATCATAGAATTATTACCTTTGCATAACTATTCAATAGTTGAGTAATAGAAGAAAACATGATCACCAATAAAGAAATCAATATGATACAACTAATTACTAAAAAGTTTCATGTAATCCTAGATAAACACTAAATAATCTTGCCTAGCATAGCAAACAAAGAACAAGTACTGACATAATCAAAGCAAATAATGATAAATATCATTGAATGATTAATGAACAAACTTATGTTGATGTTATCTTGAGTTAGAATGAAGAAAATGACTGAAAATAGCATAAGAATCAGCTAGGGTTTGTGCCCGATGTTTGCACACGATCACACAATAACAAGATGTTGTAGGAATGAATTAAACACTTCAACTTAGGTGGAAAATCACCTACCTAAACCCTAGAATCGGACTTAAGGTTTACTGCTTGGAAAAAACGAAGTTACGAGGGTTCCCGAGTTAATGTGTTGCGACGATCATCACCATTGACATGTGACGGCGTCACCTATACTTTCGGTCTCGTGGCATTTTGAATTGTCCAAATCTGAGCTTGTATGAATAAGTTGTGACCGAAACAAATTCTGAATTTTCGTTGTTGGCCTAGAAGCTGACGTGGTTACAATGGTGGTCAAATACTCAAGTGTATTTGTAACGATGTCACAAATTTTGTGATGGCCATCTTGGAGCACTATTTCGTCACAAAATTGTCAAAAATTTCACTTTCTGGGCTTCTTTTATGACGGTGTCATACTCGCCAGTCACAACTTCTAGCTCTGTTTTTTTCTTCCACTCTTCATACAAATGAGCCCAAAAGTCGTCCAAATCACGCAAGTGCATAAAATTCAACTTAAAAACCAAATATGAAGAAAATTAAGCCAAAACAAGGATAAACTGAGATAAAATGCACGAAATCATAAGGTAAATAAACTCTAAAGTCACTAACAAATTGCATCTCGTTAGCGGGTTATATATTTACTGGCGTCCTATGCAGCCTCTTTACCTAAATAGATTGAGCCCGTTAATGATAAAAAAGGGAAAGTGGTTGTCAATTTAAATTGTCATCATGAAATTTGTCGCTAATGAAAGATCACACCAGTCTTTATTCTAATCGTGTTCTATTGTGGTGGCTGATTAATTTATATTATCGTCTGTTTTGGACTTTTCGCAATATAACACGTCAAGGTGTGTACTAACAGATATTAGTGTTTAATTAAGAAAATTAACTGAATAAGTTTAACTTAATCTTGGCTTTATTAATTATCAACTCTAATGAAGCTAATAACATCACCAATACATATTGTTTGAAGTTATAACATTTAAAGTCTATTGTTACCTTGTGGTTTTGTATAATGAAAAGATTCCACATACTTTTTTTAGAGAAAAAACTCATTTTGAATATAATACACTTGTTGTTCATCCCTTTTTTGTGTCCAAATCCACTTCGTGCACTACAACAAAAGAGAGGACGGGCAAGGATGGTTTTGACGGGGACTGCGTCCCCGCTGAAAGTTGCTAAACAACAAAAACGACGCTGAGCTGGCACATAGTCTCGCTGACCGTTTACTAAATTTTCAACGGGACTTTTTGGCGGGGAAAAGATTCCACATATTTTTATTGATTAAGAAAACTATTTCTGAGCTTGTGGTATTTTTTTAGTGCTTAAGTGCTTATTTCCCAACTGCTTATTAGCCCATTTGCTGACTTTTATTTTTCTTAAAAGAAATTAAAAGAAAATAATCTTACAAGTGCAAAATTATTTTTCTTAAATCCTAAATAATAAAAGAAAATTTTAGAAAAAAGATTTATATTTTTCTGACTTTTATATTTTTTATTATGATTTAAAAACTAAAATAAAAGATTTAATTGATTAAAAATAACAAAAGACTTGGGAAAATTATGAAAAATTTTAAGGTAAATCTAAAATATTATTCTAAATATAGGAAAAATAAAATCAGAAGTTATCTAAACCCTAATAAGCAAATGGGCTAATAAGCAGTTGGGAAATAAGCACTTAAGCACTAAAAAAATACCACAAGCTCAGAAATAGTTCAAACAACTTATTTAAGCATAAAACAACTGATTAAAGTCCAGATAAGCACATGGAATAAGCAGATAAGCAGTAGCACTAATTATGTAGAAATGACAGTTAAAACCCCTACTTGCAGATCAAATTAAGCACTTCAAATAAGCTGATTAATGGAAACTTATGGGGGCAAAAGCTTCCTAGTACTATAGGCTATACTAAAATACAAAAAGCCCCAATTATAACAACCCAATTGAACTCTAATTTTAACCTAGATCAGATGCTTGATGAAACTGAATTTTATGAAGGTTTGAATCAGACCACAAGGGATTATTACAGACCAGAAATAAGCTGATTAATAAGCTCTAAAGTGAAATACCAGATAATATCCTAAAAGCTAGTACTATGACCTATTTGTAAATCAAATTACAGGCAATAAGCTTAATTAGATAAGCTACAAATAAGATGTGATCAGTAGCTTATGGCCTATGTCTGCATATCATGTTCTGATGCAGCAGGAACAATGCTTTGCACTTTTTCTCTTTCAAAACTTGATCAAAGTTTACCAAATCATGAAATCTTATTTTAACAACTATTTGTGACTTACAAATGCCAAAAGTTCCACTCAAATAAGCTCAGCTTATTTGGGCAGTTTTGATTCTAAGTTTTGCACTAAAGGCTCAAAACCTCAAAAGCACTAAAGACAACTTAAAATCCTACAACAGCAGCTTATCTAACCTAGATTATTCTCAATCAAACCTCAGCTAATGGCACATGTACAGTAACAAGCTTATATCACTCAGCATTTACCTGAACCAAACACCCCTTAATAATTGAAATTTGCTAATTTAACACTGTAATTTGCTGAATTATGCTACACTACCACCTTAATTATAACTAATTAAGTTACTTATCTACTAGGAATCAGAAATCAATAAGCAATAAGAACCATAATAAGCTGAACAGAATAATGCAAATCTTAAGCTAACAATGAACTTACAAATTCAGGATATGATGAAATAGGACTGATCTTACTCAAACCAATACCCAGGCTCATCTAATAAGCCGAAAATAACCCAAACAAGCTCCTTCCTGACCAGCTTATTCCTTCCAGCTTATTTGACCATGAATGTTGACTTTTATTGACTTTATGAAGTTTTTGAAATGAAAAGTGAATTAAACCAAATTGAACTTACAATAAGCTAAGAATAGCTTATATAATCTTACAGAATCTAGGAAAAGAGCTTTTGAAACCTGTATCATTGACTAACTATTATTTCGAATTAACAGTGATAGTCAAAAACTTGAAATTATATTGAACTTGGAATTTAGAACAAAGCTGAATAAATTAAGAACAATTACACTTAAAATGACTTAAATTAAAGTTTAGAACTGAAGTTAAGACTGGAAATAGAACAATAACTCAATTACACTACGAATGGTCTAAAAACTGTGACAATCTTTTCTTTGTGTCTTTATCTCTTTAAATAGCAATCCCAAAAGTATCTCTGAATCATCCTGATCAAATCCCACCCACTAGATGACTTTGAATCAATCCCAGTCATTTAATGTAATTTTGGCGGGAAAATAGTCAAGTGGGTTTTTTGGCTTTTTCTAAGCATGTGGGGGAGTTAGCTTGTGAAAGCTTCTCATTGGAGGAGGGGGAAGGTGGATTGTCAGGGATAAGGTGGTATTGCAGAGAAACGGTGGGTGAGGGTGGTTTGGTTTGGCGGGCAAGTGGGTTGAATATGAAACGTTTGACCGAGGTCAAACATGGTTTTGGTTAACTAAGGGATAAAACAGGCCGGGTCATGGGTCTAGGTTTTGGGCTTGGGTTATTTTAGTGAGTGGGCTTGATGGGTTAAGGGTTGAAAGTGGGTTAGGTTTTATATTGATGGGTTAAGGGTATTTGTTTGGTCCGGTTATATGTAGTGTTTAAAGTTTAAAGGATTTAAACTTTAGGGACCATTTGTGTAATTTCCTGAAAATCAAAGGACCAATGTTGCCAAAATTCAAAACTATTTCCAAGGACCAATCTTGACAAGTTGACATTCTTAAAGGTCGACTTTGATAATTTGAGCACTATCCCGGTTCAAACTTGTAAATTTCTTCCCCGTCCTCGGCTTTTCACGATTTTCCAATCTTGTGCTCGGTTTTGTCTGTTTTTGCCCTGTTTTCGATTCTTTTGTACCTGAAACACATAAAAACACAAACCACGAATATTTGCAATATATTTGATCTATTTGGGTGTTTTTAGTCATTTTTGTGTCTTTAATGGGTGTAAAATGATGAGTATTTACACACTCATCAATCCCCCACACTAAGCTATTGCTAGTCCCAAGCAATCCGATCATATAAAGTAATGAAAGGATCAAAAGAATACCAAGTATACCCCGATTTGATTTTTTATACAATGCACGAAATTTAAACTTAGAACAAAATATGTAACATGCTTGATTTCCAAAAATGGTATCACGGAACAGGATTCACACAAACTGGGTGTCTCCAGGGAATAAAAATCGTCATCCTCTTTTTAATACTCCCAACTAAGCTTAGACTCAATGTGCAAATGCTTTTGTAAAATGCCAACACTACTTATATCAATAATCTATGTAAGTCGAAACTTAACTTTTCACTCCCGCATATATTTAAGTTTAGGCGACTGTGCTTATATTCAAAATTTTGATAACAAAAATCGACGTTTTTATAAAACTTTGACTAATACTAGCTGAAAGATAGATTTAAAATTCACAACAAGCAAGCTTCAAAATTCATTGCATTTTGCAATATCATTCCATTTTATTTTATTTTTATATTCTCATTTTTTTCTTTTTTTTTCATCATCATTTTATTTTATTTTTTATTTTTATTATTTTTTTTTATTTTTTTTTATACTTAACTTGTGCAATATAAACTAACGGAGTTTCACGGGAACCAAGACCTTAAACCTTCCTGGAATAAAGGATCCAAGGGCCGTTACAACGGAGAGTTCCAAGACCTTAACGCCTTTTAGAATTAAGGGTCCAAGGGCCGGTGTAAGAGGGTAGCCAAGACCTAAACGCCTTCCGGAAATAAGGATCCAAGGGCCGATCTTGAACCTTAGCTTTTTAGCACATACATTTATTACTTAACTTTTACATTATTATGACATATGCTTGTTCCGAAGTTTAAATAAAGCTTTGAACTAGTATTTTTCAAAATCGTAAAGAAAAATGATTTTGTGTGATCAAAAGTTTGAAAAATAAGCACTAATTAAGTCAGATTAGTTATCTCCTGGGAGGAAAAGCCATATATTACTTATATAAGCTCTAAAGAAAACCAATTATTCTACGCTTAGCATTTTCATTTGCACATATCGTAAAACCTTAGTCTAATCGTTAAGGAAGCAGCCAGATCAATACTCTGGCAGAGTCGGGATTCCCTTTGTTCTAACCTAATCAAGACTAAACACTTCTTCTTTTTTATTGCAATTTCTTATTCAAAAACGAAAAAATTTTAAAGTTTTGGCCAAAACGGGGGTACTAGGGCACTAGAAGGTACATATGTGAAAAAATTCGAGAGAATTCCCCCCCCCCCCCACACTTAGAATTGAATATTGCCCTCAATATTCAAAGTACCGGCTATTATGCCGTCACTTAGAACGTAAAAAGGTAATACTAATAGCCAAGTGTGTGAAAGAAATCTCTATTTTCACAAACAGGATTAAAAAGATATCCCTAGATAATCGTTAGCAAAAGGATAGGATATTGGGAGGCTGGATTGAAAACAGGCGCGGCAATCATCACAATCCAAGGGAAACCTGTAAACAAGAGCAAACAACACACAAACAAAGCACAGTAGAGGAATCCACCCACACTTAGTGTCAGAAAATAGAAAGAAGTCAGAAACATGGGTTGTTACCCATGCGGTGCTAATGTTTTTGTTAACCGAGTCACTAGCTTGACTCGACCCCGAATTCATTGGTTCATGGGGAAGCAAGTGGAAGAACAATCTCCATCAGACTTTCATTCAATGTGTTTGGATCATCATTGAACTTTATGAAAGTTCCACTCCAATGAGATACACCCGGCTCAAAAGATTGATAAATGGAGATGCCGGGATCAAAAACATTTTCCTCATTCCCAAACGAGTGAATGAAAGGACAAGCTACCTTATAAGCACAGAAAGGTAGAAAAACTCGGACGACATATGTGAAGTCAATATAATGGCGATCCTCAACGGGAAATGTCACATATGTCGGAGAAAGATCAATATCGGGATTAAGAGTTGAGGTCACATCACTGATGATGTTGAAGGAGAAAGCGCGTTTGATACCACACTTGATGATCAGGGAAATAGGATAACAAATCTTGAAGCTTTGTTTGAACATTTCATCAAGCAAAGGAAAGCAAGAAAGGGAAAAGATGGTGCAGGTTCTAGCAAAGTGGGAAGTAGCAGCAAAAAAAAAAATGAATGGGCGATGTTTGTTATGGTATATGTCGTGTGTTTCGTTTGCTTATCGAGTTGTTTCGTTTGCTTGTCGAGTTGTTTCCTTTGATCTGTTTTGTTTGCTTGTCAAGTTGTTTCGTTTGAGTCTGTATGAAATGTATGTGGTTGAGAACTTTTGCGTGTTTCAAATAAAAGGTTTGTCTTCGTGTTTGTTAATTGTGATATTGTTCCTTCAGTTCCATTCTTTATGGTTACGGTTATGAGTCAATGATGAGTTGTATACGTAGATCACCACCGCTAAAGAAGGTGCACGACGGCTGTTAAAGAAGCCTCATGAAATACTTAATTTTTACATTACATGAAAGAACTTATGGACGGATAGGTGAACTTTCAAAAGACTTAAATGCATAGCCAAACAAAAAATTGTTATCGGTTTATACAGAAAAACACAAATTAATGAAGTCTCGGTGGTCAAGGCTATAATTGTTATCTGTTTATACAGAAAAACACAAATATATAATTGTTATCGGTTTATACAGAAAAACACAAATCAATGGCGTTAAAGAAGTCTCGTGAAATACTTAAGTTTTCACAACAACAACAACATTTTATTAAACAACAACAATAACACAAACAACAACAACAACAACAACAACAACAACAACAACAACAACAACAACAACAACAACAACAACAACAACAACAACAACAACAACATTGAGATTCCAGCATGTTTATCCTAAGATCTTTGGAATTACAGTTTGAGCACTCTGTTGGTGCAGATCCATCACCTTGAGATGTTGAAGCAGAAGAGATTACTCGTAACCGGTCATCAAATTCACTCTTCCATATAAAATATCCACATCCATGATCTTTTTCTCTTGGCTGTTACATAATAAGGAAATGTTACGATTGTTTGTATATTTACATAAATAAGAAATGTATGATTGTTCACCTTCGAAAGAGGACATGCATAATATTTCCATCCAAAGGTATCTTCTTGATGTGATGTTCTTAGTTTTATATTTCCTGTTCCACAAGAACACATAAAAGGATTATATCGCTGCATCTCAGGTTTTGAAATTGGTGTGAAGATAAGAGGTTGTGAAGTTAAGTGGTTTTGAGGATAGGAGTGTATATAATGTGTTTGTGATGATAGAGCAGATCTGCTAGCTTTTGGTGGGAAGTTTTGGCGTCAATATTTTGGTGGGAAGTGTTGGCGCCAATATTTTGGTGGGAAGTGTTGGCGCCAATATGTTTGTGCAGTAGAAGAAAGAAGACAATATTTTGGTGGGAAGTGTTTGTTTCAGACATAAATCTATGATTTTAGACTTTTAGGTAACATACAACAAGACTTTAATCGGGTAGGAGTAATGGAAACAATTAATTAGGGGAAAGTGGGCAAGTAAGCATGCAGAGTAAGAAATTAATTATGAGTTGATATGATTTAATAAGAATAATTAATACATCTATCAAATAAAAAAGAATACCTTATGAAGAAGTCAACCGAAGAACATCTTGTGTACAACCGTATCATATCGACTCATTCGTTTAACATATCATGTACAACCATATCATCTCGGCTCATTCGTTTAACATCTCATGTACAACCATATCATCTCGGCTCATTCGTTTAACATCTCATATACAACCATATCATCTCGGCTCATTCGTTTAACATTTTGTGTACAACCATATTGTTAATACAAATATCGTCCTAAAAACGTTATTTATATTTTACGATCTTTACTTAGTTTTGTTAATGACAATTACAAAGTATATCCTTTAGCAAATTATAAATGCTAGCTAAAGTCTCTTTAAAACACATTTTACATTTCACAAGTTTACTTAGAATTACATTTTACACATCTACTAGTTTATTTCCTTAAAAGGAAACTTTATTTTTAAGATGATACAATGACATCATGGCATGCATCATACATAGATTATGTAATATCTTGGCTAGATCTTCAAGCAAGATAGTTGACTTTGGAAGATTTTGATGTGACATAACAAAGATGTGAAGGATACAGCTGGATATGGAAAGATATCCATTAACCCTTAGCTGTCATTTTTGGCGGAACCAAACGATATCAAAGACGGATCCCTTTTATGGGATCCGCCGGATCCGCCGGCTGTTCACCAGCTTGCCTATAAATAGCAAGCTGATCATTTGGACACACCATCACTCATATAGCCTAACATTCATACTCATTCATTTACATATCATCTAACATTTATCATTCATTCATTTCATTGATCTTTCCTTTTGTAGCAAAGGAGATTAAGCATCAAGGTTCAACACAGACGTGTAAAACCTTTAGCATAAGTTATTGTGTGATATAGTTGTAGTTCACACATCATTATTTGTATCATTTATCTCAGTGAGTGTGGTTAGTGTTTTAGTCCTCAAAACACAAAGAGTGTAGGGAGTGGTTGTACCCTTGTGAAAGAACCAAACGGGAGTGGTTGTACCCTTGTAAAGAACTCGACATCTAGCTTAGTGTCGGTTATTCTATAGGCGACGTTAGGTTGGTTCTACCTTGAAATAGAACCCGGTGTTTAGCTTAGTACCGGAAAAGGAAGTAAGCGACGTGTAAAGGTTTTCTCCACCTAGAAGAGAGTTTGTTTCTTAGTGAAGGATAACTCTCGAGTTAGAGGCTCGAGGAGTGGAGTAGGGCAAGGAAGAGAGTCCTTGTAGCCGAACCACTATAAACATCCGTGTTGTGTGGTTTGATCTTTCCTCTCTTCACTTTTCATATATATATTGTGTGAATACTTGGTTGTGCTTGTTTCCTTTGAAATAACATAGAGTAACAAAGTGAATTAATTTTAAAACGGTAAAACTATTCAACCCCCTCTTCTAGTTTTCCACAATTGGCATCAAGAGCTACGTTACTTAAGATTCTTAAAATATATTTTATTTTAAAACTTAAAACGATCCATGGATTTTGAAAACTTTAAAAAGGGCAATCTATGCAAAGACCACCTCTATTCGAACCTAATTGTTTTATTTATTGGAAAAATCGCTTTGAGACTTATGTGAAGTCAAAGGATATAGATCTATGGTTTATAATTGTTGAGGGTGATTACAAGGCCATAAGTAATGATATTTTGGGTGGTCGGGATGTAGAAACTTCTCTTACTCGTCACAGTGATGAGCAAAAGAAGTTGATTGCCAAAAATAATGAAGCCAAAATGATGCTTTACAATGCTTTACCTAAGAAAGAATATGAAAGAGTTTTTATGTGTAAAACGGCTAAAGATATTTGGCAATCTCTAATTGTCACTCATCAAGGAAACTAACAAGTCAAAGATAACAAAATTGATCTTCTTGTTCAACAATATGAACAATTTGTTATCTCTGAAGATGAGACCATTGATAGTGCGTTTGCTAGGTTTAATACTATTATTACATCACTTAAAGCACTTGACGAATATTTTTCTAGTAAGAATTTTGTCAGGAAATTTCTAAGAGCACTCCACCCAAAGTGGAGAGCAAAAGTGACAGCTATTGAAGAATCCAAGGATCTTTCAAGCATGACACTAGATGAGCTCATAGGAAATCTCAAAGTTCACGAAATGGTGATGGAAAAAGATTCAGAAATAGTTAAAGGCAAGAAGGAGAAAATGAAGTCCATTGCTTTGAAAGCTAGAGCTGAGTCAAGTGATGATGAAGAGTCTTGTTCTAGTAGCGAAGACGAAGAATATGCCATGGCCGTAAGAGATTTCAAGAAATTCTTCAGGAGACGAGGAAAGTTCGTAAGACCACCTCGTGAAGAAAAGAAATCCCTCCGTAAAGACCGTGATGATAGAAAAGGCAAGTTAGAGAGGAAGTGCTATAGGTGTGGAGATTCTGGTCACTTTATAGGTGATTGTCCAAAGCCTCCAAAGAACAAGTCTCAAAAAGCATTTGTTAGTGGAGCTTGGAGTGATAGTGAAGGAGATGATGATGAGCATAAGAACAACGAAGTTGCCCTTATGGCTCATGACACAGAAGAGGTATGCTTAAAGGTTGAACTAGAACCTGATGAGTGGATCAAAGATAGTGGGTGTTCAAGACATATGACGGGAAACAAAAGCCTTTTCTCAACTTACCAAGTGTACGACGGAGGTAATGTCACATTCGGTAGCAAACTTAAAAGTAAAATCATTGGAAAAGGTACGATCTCTCATGACTCTCTCTCTATTGATGATGTTGCTCATGTAGATAATTTAGGATTTAACTTGCTTAGTATAAGTCAATTATGTCGCAAAAAGTATAACGTCCTTTTCAGTGAAAATGGAAGTAAAATACTTAAAGATGGCATAACCGTAGGAAAAGGTGTTTTAAAGAATAACGTATATGTTATGAAATTAGATAAAACACCTAAAGACAAGCTTTGTCTTACCTCTTTGGACAAAAACTCAACTCTATGGCATCGACGTTTAGGTCATGCCAATATGAGGCTAATTCAATCCTTATCATCTAAGGAACTCGTTAGGAACCTACCCAAGTTGAAATATGACCAACACTTTTGTGATGCTTGCAAAATTGGGAAACAAGTGCATAATAGCCATAAGGCTAAAAACATGGTATCTACATCTAGGTGTCTAGAATTGTTGCATATGGATTTGTTTGGCCCGTCGGCTATACAAAGTTATGGAGGAAATTTTTACACATTAGTTATAGTAGATGATTACTCTAGATATACGTGGACTAAATTTTTGAAAACCAAAAATGAGGCCTTTGGTAAATTTGAAATTTTAAGCAAGAAAATTCAAAATCAAATAGGAAGTAACATAGTATCTATTAGAACCGACCATGGTCGAGAATTTGATAACGAAATCCAATTCAGAACTTTTTGTGATAATAATGGAATAACACATAATTTCTCGGCTCCCCGAACTCCAGAATCTAATGGTGTAGTAGAACGAAAAAATAGGACAATTCAAGAAATGAGTAGAACTATGTTAAATGAACAAAACATACCTCAAAAGTTTTGGTGTCACGCTGTAGATACATCTACATATATTCTAAATCGAGTTCTAATTAGACCATTCTTGGGAAAAACTCCATATGAGTTATATAGAGGCAAAAAGCCTACTTTAGGGTATTTTAGAGTGTTTGGAAGCAAGTGCTTCATTTTAAACACAAAGGACTATCTCACCAAATTCGACCCAAAGTCGTATGAAGGTGTATTTCTAGGATATTCACAAACTAGTAAAGCATACATAGTTTTGAACAAGGAAACCTCAATAGTTGAGGAATCATTGAATGTAACATTCGATGAAAGTCCACCTCCCTCTAAGACATCACCTTTGGTAGATGATGACTTAGTTGAAAACCAAATGGTTGATAATCAGGAAAATTTTGATAATGATAAAGAAGATGAACCAGTAAAAAGAGATTTAGTCAACATCAAAGAAGCTAAAAGTCATCCATTAGAAAACGTCATAGGAAAACTCAACGAAAGAACATTAAGGTCTAAAGCTCAAAATGAAAGTAATTTCTTTTGTTTTGTTTCAACCATAGAACCTAAAAATGTTAATGAAGCAATAAAAGATGAATCTTGGGTCATTGCAATGCAAGAAGAATTAAATCAATTTGTTAGGAATGACGTTTGGACATTAGTTCCACAACCTAAAAATCAAACCATAATAGGTACAAAATGGGGTTTTAGAAATAAAATGGATGAAAATGGCATTGTGTCTAGAAACAAAGCTAGGTTAGTAGCCCAAAGCTATAATCAACAAGAGGGTATAGATTATGATGAGACTTTTGCACCCGTAGCTAGACTTGAGTCTATTAGAATACTACTTGCATATGCATGTGCACATGATTTTAAATTATTTCAAATGGATGTCAAAAGTGCATTCTTAAACGGATTTATAACTGAAGAAGTATATGTTGCACAACCTCCCGACTTTGCCGATTTTGAAAAACCAAATCATGTTTACAAACTAAAGAAAGCTTTATACGGACTTAAGCAAGCACCAAAAGCTTGGTATGATCGACTTAAGACCTTCTTAGTTAACCATAAGTACACCATGGGCCTAGTAGACAACACTCTCTTTACCAAGAAAAAGGGATCACATATCATCATCGTCCAGATATATGTGGATGACATTATATTCGACTCAACTTGTCAAGAGTTATGCGACGATTTCTCAAAAATCATGTATGACGAGTTTGAAATGAGTATGATGGGGGAACTAAACTTTTTCTTTGGTCTCCAAATAAAACAATTAGAAGATGGGATATTCTTCAACCAATCAAAGTATATCAAAGATATGCTTAAGAAGTTTGGTCTTGAAGACTCAAAACCAATGAAAACACCCATGTCCTCCGAAACCAAACTCACAAAGGATGAAGAAAATGAATCCGTAGATAGAACTAAATATAGGGGAATGATTGGTAGTTTACTCTAACTTACAGCTAGTAGGCCTGACATTATGTTTAGTGTTTGTCTATGTGCACGTTTTCAAGAAGATCCCAAAATATCCCATCTTGAAGCCGTTAAACGGATATTTAGATACATTAAAGGTACTACACATTTAGGATTATGGTATCCCAAAGGAACGGGTATAGAAACCATAGTGTATGCCGATTCAGATCATACTGGTGACTATGTTGATAGGAAAAGTACTAGCGGTATTTGTACTTTTGTAGGACATTGTCTCACCTCATGGTTCGCTAAGAAACAAACGGCCCTTGCAATTTCAACAACCGAAGTAGAGTATGTGTCTGCAGGAAAGGTGTGTCAACAAGCACTGTGGATGAAACAAGCTCTCGTAGACTATGGAATTGAACTCAACGACATCCCCATTCTTTGTGACAACAAAGGAGCAATCGACCTCAGCAAAAATACGGTCCAACACGCTAGAACCAAACACATTGAAATACGTCATCATTTCCTACGCGACAATGTTCAGAAGGGAAACATCTCAATTGAGAAAGTTTCCTCAGAGGACAACATTTCCGACATCCTCACAAAACCTCTCAAAAGAGAACCTTTCAACTACCTTAGACTTGGATTAGGATTAATGGAACATAGTGATTAGATAAAACAGTAGCGTAAACCTTAGTTTAACCAAACTCAACACTAAACCAAAAATTATGTTCTGATCTCGCGGATCCAAACGATAACAAAGGCGGAACCTTTGTTTTGGATCCGCTGGATCCGTCACATGCATAGGTTGTTTTATTATATAATAAACAACACCAAGTACTATTCATCACTCTCCTAAAACTTATCACCTACTGAATTCGTTTCATACTTCACCACAATCATAATTTAGGCTATTTTCTTCCACAAATTTGTGCTCCAAACATCACTGTAAGTATCCTTATCATGTTTATACTCCTGATCTGCGTCTAGGATTTCTATTTCATGCACAAAATCAAAACTTGGGGAATATGCATAATTCTTGAAAAATCATGAAACATAGTTACTGAATTGCACTTCAAATCTTGTTTTTCTTAGTTAGGAATTGCATCTTGTAGTACATTATCATCATTCATCAAAAACCCCATGAGAAATTTTTGATAAAATCTTCTCACGACTAGGAAAAATGGTTTTTGAACATTGTTCATACAAATATAAAAACGTTAGTTTTCTTTTGTTTAACATCACTTGCATAATGTCTCTTGAATGCTAAAGGGAATACATAACTAATATGTATTTTCGGGTACATTCAAATGTAGCTACATTGAAGTAGGAGCGTTTGGGTTATCTCTCGTTTTATCATAAAACTTGCATAAACAAAATTTTCATGCATGTAAATGAGTCGAGATAACCGCACCTCCACATAGTCCCCATGTAGGCACACACTAGACCTATACACGTATTTTCGATAATTTCAACTAAAACTATATAATTTTTTGTATTTAGGAAAATCATGCCTCCCGCGACCAACTATGATCACAAACACACCGTAAATTACCTACCTAAACACCATAAAACCAAAGGACTCACTGATCAACAAGTTAAAATTTTCAAAGCTCTAGAAAAACACTACGTACATGAGGATAGGTTTGTAGACCCCTCATTCTATGAAGGAACCTATGTTAGGGAACAACTAGCGGCTATTCACTTTGATTCCCTCCTAGATATCGATGAACCATTAATTCCTCGATTCATTTTAGAATTCTATGCTAGTGTTAAACAAGAGTCAAACTATCAAGGTTACATGAACATTCGCTTTAGCGTCAATGGACATCAATTCAATATCCCATTAAATCAATTTGGAGAAGTAATAGGAGTTCCAAGTCATGGAACGAGTGTCTATTATGATAAATGGTTATTGACCATTCTTGAGTCAAATCTTGAACGAACGGCACTGTTGAATCTTACACACCTGCTAGATCTTTGAGCCTTAGTGGATCGGTAGGATGCCTATGTAATCACAAGCACAATACAAGAGAATCTCTGAGTACGAACTAGAAAAGAAAAGAACTAAGACTATGATCCTCTATGGATCGTATAATGAACTAAAAGATATTATTATTGAAGATTGTTAAGTCGTAAAAAGATATATCAAACTCATAGACGGGTGTTCCTTTTATAATAACAAGAAACCCTAATCCTAACCCGTCATACAAGAAAACGTGTGAAGAGATAAACATGATCTCTTCTAAAAATAAATCTAACAAACATTCTAAACATACGGGATAACAACTAACAATACCCGCAGCAACAACTACTATCAGCAGAAACAAGATATAACTATCAGCAGCAATGAGCTTCAGCAGGAACCACAGCTATCGGCAGGAACCAGCTTTACACTATCGGCAGCAACAAGAAATATCTTATTTCCTGAATTCCTAACAATCCTCCCCTAATCTTGAGGTTGACTAGGTTAACCTGCAAGATTCCCTGATAGATCTTTGAAGTCCATAGGCAGAGGATTAGTCCAGCAGCAGCATTAGAAAGTGATCAGCAGCAACATCCTGATAGATCTTGAAGTGAAATGACTTCCAGCAGCAACAGGAAATCATATCAGCAGCAACTAGGCACCTTCTTGACAGCAACCATGACAAAGTGTACATCAAATCAGTTAAGTTTCATACTATTCTCATCACATCCAGGTGTGTTAACTCCTGTGAGAGGTGAATCATTGAAAATTAATGGATTTGATGTCTCTTTACCAATAGCCATTACTACTGGAGTAGCCAATGTTTAGGTGTGTAAGACCATGGTACATTGATAACCATCTGATTTTTAGTAAACCAGCAACTATAAACGGATTTGACTTGTCTTTACCTGTAGCCGTTTGCTCAGGACTAGCCAATTCTTGGTTTCAACTGAACCTTGGTGAATTGAATACCAAATATGGATACCAATTGTCTTTACCACAAACCATACTTTTGTGGACTAGCCAATTCTTTGGATCCCATACAGGGTTACATCCATGGTGAATTGAGAACCATTTCAACTCTCAGGAATGAACCATGGGTGAGTTGAAGTACCCTATAGCTTTGAGCAAGCTATTATAGCTATCAACAGATTTGACAATCACACCAGAGCTGTACCCTCATGGTGAGTCAACTCTTTCTTGTCAGTGAGACATGGTGAGTTGATTACCATTTATTGTGTAGGTGTAAACACCAACACTGTACCTGCAAGGTGTTGCTTAAAACCAACTTATTAGCACACAAAATATACAAGAAGTTTTTATTTATTTATTTATTTATTTTTTGAACTAAAAGAAAATAAGAAACAAACCAAAAGAAAGAAAATAAGAAAAGAGAAGAAAGAAAGATATACAACAACAACAAGCCTCCTGAACCATGATCAAGTAGAAGAACCTTTAGCAGCTGCAAGTTGATCTCTGATGAATTTGACCAACTGTTCAGCTGTGGTCAAATCATTTCCAATAGTATGTTTGGGAACTCTGACCTTCTGTGTAAGCATTCTCTTCATAAGTCCCTCAGATAAAGGATAAGAGACATCCACAAACATAGACAGGATCTTGCCAAAAATGAGCTCCACCACATGAACATTGGAAGAAGGATATAACCTCCAAGTATATACTCTCCATGATGATTGATTACCCCACACCAATTGAGCCCTTTCTCCTTCCAATGAATTCATTAAAACTTGTAAATCTCCCCAAAGCATCAGGCCAACCCCAGTAGGAGTATGAGTTTGATAGTAATTATCTACTATCTTATAAAGATTTTCCAAATCTTTCCTCTCTACCTTATTCAAGACCTCCCTCAGAAAGGTAAAGAATTTGACTGTCCCATCAAGGGAAAACCAAACATTGACTTCACCTTCAGGAGTAGACCCAATCTCCCAGTGAGCAATATGACCCCAAGAGTGAATGGAATCACCTTCTGAATCACTGTCTGAGTCAACCCTAACCAATTCTTGATCATCCACTTCAGAAATATGCCTAGTAGGAGGGTGGTCAGAGTAACTCTTCTGCCTGGTTCTTAGACCATACTGCTGAATAGGAACTGAGGAAGATAGTTCAGCAGGAACAGAATCATCCTTATCAACAAGAATGGAATCAGTTTTATCACTAGGAATGGTAGATTCTTTATGAGCAGCAGGAATACTATCAGGAGGATCAGTCTTAGGCATGGCAACTGCATCATCAGCAGAAGACATGGAAGCTGCTGCTGCCTGAGATGAGGAAACCTGAGGTTCAGAAGTAGCATAATCCTTTACAGTATCAGCTGGTTCAGAGACTTTAACTCTCTTGGCAGAAGGTTCCTCCACAGAAGGTTTGTTATGTCTAATGATATGATTCATAGCCTGGTTATATTCTACCATAAGCCTCTCATCTGACAACTGCCTAACCTCAGCCATAGTCCATCCATGATTATAAATAGAACCACTCATGTTCTTCACAAGAATCCTCATGTGTTCCTTTTGTTGTGCCTGAGTAAGAGGTGTATTCCTCTTCTCCTTAGCTTTCTGTTCTGCTATATCCCTCTGTTTTTGCCTCATCCTTTCCACCATTCTTGCAGGAAAGTCTGCATCTGATACATTAATTCCCAAGATATCTTTAGCAACATTTGGGTTAGCTGCCACTTGAGCAGCATCCAACTCCTTTTGCCTTGCTTCAGGTAGAGTGGAAGCAAATGATGTATCTGCTTCTGCAAATTCTGCAGAAAAGTTTGCATGAACCTTCTTTGCCATCTCTGACCCCATTCTTTCATCTTGAACATTCTTCCACAACCTTTCCTGTGCAGCCTTTTCCACATCAGACACCAGACCTCCAAATTCATCCACTACAGTAGCTGGCTCAGCCGATCCTGAACCAGAAGCAATGGTAGATCCACCAGCAGAATTACCCTGAAACTTAGGTCCAGCTGCAACACTTTCACTAACAGCAGGAACTTCTGCAGCAGCAGGAATGCTCTGAGAAGTATCTACACCCGCAGAAATGTCCTTTGGAATGACTGTAGCATCTCCATCAGCAGTAACAGAAGTACTCTCCTCTGCAAGCTTGTACATATCAAAGGCTGGTATTCTGGAGCCCATCTGCAGCTTAGTTGAAGATCTTTTTGTATAATGTTTCTCTATGGGAGGGACCTTAGAAGATTGACTTCTATCTTTTTCTTTGCTTGCACTGGCCAGGACATGTAATCCATCCAAGTTGAATGAACCCTGATGCTCATCCTCTTCATTATCTGTATCAGAAAGAACAATCTTTCTCTTCTTTGGTTTCTCCTGAGCTTCCAGTTGAGTAATCCTTTGTGTGAGCTCAAGAATGACTCCACCAAGTGTTTCTTTAGTGTCTTTGAGCTCTCTTTCTAAAGAATCCACTTTCTTACTCAGTTCTCTTTTGGTGTCCTGCAACTCTTTCTCCAATGCTGCAACTGTCTTAGAATACCTGTCAATCAAGCTTGGAATAGAAGTGAGACCAGCAGGATCCTCAGCTCCACTAGCAGGAATGCCTGAGGTGTTAGGAGCCTCACTGGATCTAGGTGGAGATACATGAAATTCTCCACCAGTATGGGTGTCATCATTAAAAGGCTGCCTAGTAGGACTAGGAGATGAAAGCCTTGAAGAAGAAGGCATATCCATAGTAGGTGTTGATTGGGCAACAGGTGGAACAACAGTGGTGGTCTGGACAATGGGCTCATCAGGGACAAAAGTCTCAGGTGTGGCTGGTCTAGGTGATGGTGGTAATGGGTCATCAGCAGCAACAGATGCAGATGCATCAGCAGCAATTAAAGTCCCTTCACCAGCAGCATTGGATACACCAGCATCAGCTGCATTGGGTGATGGTGGGACAATGTCATGGTCAGCAGGATCTGGGTTGTCAGCAGGATTGGTATTGTGTAACATGGCAGGTAATAATGGCAAATGTTGGCCTGCAAAATTCATCTTCATCATTGCAAACATTTTAGCAGTCATCCGATTCACTATCTTAGGGGATGGGTCATTGGTCTGAATACCTAAGATAATTTGAAGAAATCTAGGATACATTAAAAATCTGTTTTTATCACCAGTGATATTTTCAATCATCCCTTCAAAAATATATTTGGCCCAATTATATATCCTACCCTATGACAGACAAACAAGACCAGACGCAATGGGACTAGGACATTGGTCCCAACCACCGGTCTTTACACTCATACACTGAAGTAAAGTATGAACAAGAAATCTCCATTGAGGAGACAGCTTATTTTTATAAAATGTACAACTACCAGTGACAGGATAACCTATGGCAGCCATACCATCATTGATTTCTTGCCTGGAAAGATCATGCGCCCCATGCTCCTCAGGAAATCGGAGCTGTACCCGAATCAACCCCTCAGTAATGATGACTTCGTGCTCATCAATGGTGGCTACGATGTCGTCCTCCTTCCCACAATGTGTCTAACTCTAGCAGTTGCCCAAAACTGCTTAATGAGTGAATCATACACCGTTACAGGACAATGAGTGAGTGCATAGCGAATAGATGACCCACGAAGAAAAGCTAACACCTCATCATAACCATCACTTTTAGAAGAAGACTCTAAGTATGCAACCTTGTTGTGATCATCTTTGTAGCGAAGTGTTGTCATTGTATTAGATGAATGAACTAGGGTTCAAAAGGACAAAAACAATGAGTTAGGGTTTGAAAGGATTTTGAGAATATGAGATGTGAGAAGTGTAATTTTAGGTCAGTTATGATATTGTTATATGGTTACCACATATAGCGATTTAAATTATTGCAATTCTGCGCATGTATCTTTGACCAATTGACTTAACTAACTTCCCCAAATTTAACATAGTCAGCAGGAACCATTAGTCAAACGACAGGAACACTAGGTCAATCGGCAGCAATAAAGTGGTTTGACCAAAGTCAACCTTCCAAATCCAGTCATTAGGAATAAACCGCCTGAATTAAATCTCAACACCAACCAACAATAAATTCGCACTAATCACCTTCTCATTATAAAAGCCCTTTTTCCCCAAATCAAATAACTTCATTATCACAATCCTAACCCATAATCTTCAAATCAAAGAAAATCATGAGTTCATCCAAAATTCCCATCATCGAAATCTCATCAGACTCCTCCTCCTCCACTGAATCAGGGTGGGAAAATTACTTTCCCCTGACTGCATCATCTTCTCAGTACAAAGGAAAGGCAAAGGTTGAGGAGGTTTCATCTGATCCTCTTCCATCTACTCCTTCGTCTTTTGAGTACTCCAGCTCTGATGATGAAGGATCATCAGAGCTGAAGTCCTTGACTTATTATCAAGGTGAATGGGAAACATATCCTCCCAATTTTCCCATCACAGATAAGCTAAGGGAAGAGATGAAGAAAACTGTGGCTCTGCTTAGTGAAGAGATGGAAAGGACTGCTGCTACCTTCTATGAAGTATCGGTACCAAAAAGAAATCATCCAACCCCAATGCCGAGCCAGCCAACTCCTGGGCCAAGCCAGCCAACTCCTCAGCCAAGCCAGCCAACTCCACAGCCAAGCCAACCAACTGCTAGGTTACGCCCCAGATCACATCAGAGACAATCTACCCCAAGACATTCAACTCCTAAGAAAGATCAGCCAGTCCCTGAACCAAGACAGCCACTCCTAGTGGTGTTGGCACTTCCAGCCCCACATGTGTATGAAGAAATTAGTCATCAGAGGGGTAGAAGGTTCATGCCTGATTGTATAGGAAAGGGAAAAGGGAAGGTGGAATAGGTAGTAGGGTTGAGAAGCTTTGTGTCTGTTGTCTGTTGTTTGGTTTGTTTATGAAGCCTTAATCTTTTGTTTTTGGATGTAATCACCTCATGATGTTGAATAGAAGTTTTATCTTATGACTTATTACAAGCATTGAGAATTTGAGAACTGCAAAACAAAGTTAGTAAAACAAAACACACTAAAACCTGCAAAACAAAGTTAGTATAACACAAAACATAAAACATAAAAGAATGAGAAACAAGACAAAATTACAAGCATTAGCCTCCCCTTAGGCTAATGCCTCCCCTCAAAACCAGCAAAGAAATATACAACAACATGATCAGACAAACAGGACAATTACCAAGGAAACCATGGAGAGTAAGCCATTCCCCCTCCAAAGATTGGATTATAATAAGCAGGCCTGAAATCCCTATGAAAGGATGAGGAAGCACCAGCAGGAATGGTTCCCTGAATATCAGCAGCAACAGACTTACCTGCAGGAACAGGTCTATCAACAGGAAAGGGAGCTCTATAAGAGTTCATTCCTGCTGCTTGTGGAACATATGGTGGTATTTGTTTAACATTTTTCCACAATGATCTGGTCTGTTGTTGCCCACCATTCATCTTCATTCTCTTCTCATGATAATCACAATCTTTAATGAGATGATATTGACTACCACACACAAAACATGACTTCTTCCTAACAGCCTTGTTCTTACCATAACTTTTCTTATTACAGACAAAATTATCACTACTGGAACTAGAGACAATGTTGTTTTTAACAGAGTTAAGTGAGCTGTTGTCAGGGGAAGCTAATTTTGAAATAGATTCATCATTAGTTACTCCAGAAGTGAAGTCATGAGACTTGGGTGAGGTTGACTTGTCATTTGAATCACATGAGGTATAGTCTGTGGACTTAGATTCATAGGACTTGTTACTTTTGGAACAAGAGACAAAGTCATCAGACTCACACTCAGAATCAGATAAGTCATTTGACTTTTTCCCATATGTCATGTGTGATTCATCTGAGTCAAGGTCAAGGGCTGAGTGGATAGGGACAGGCTTGAAAACACCTCTTATAGGTGGAGGAACTGCATTCATCCCTCCTTCCTTAACAAACTTAACAGGAATTTGATAATCAACTTCCTTAGGGGTAGGGTCAAATATTCTAGGGTTATAATCCCCAACATCATATCCCAACCCTTTCTTACGCCAACCAGACTGATTACCATTATTATAGTTAACAAGATATTTTTCTGATTGTTGCCATGAATTTAACCTAGCCACTTCACTATCCAGTTTAGCCTGTAAATCCTGATTTTCTAATTTGATCTTAGCAAATTCTCTCTCAGAATTTTTTAGACAGTTATTGGTGTTTTCTAAGTCTCTTTCCAAAACCCTTATCTTTTGCTTATATGCTAGCTGATTAGCTTCATGCCAAGCCTTTTGTTTTTCCACAGTTTTAAGAGCCTTTTTATAAGCTTGAATTTCTACAAACAATTTATTATATTCAGGCTCTATTTCATCAAACTCTTTCCTAAGGTTCAAGTACAATTCATGACACCCAAATTGACAATGTTGTACCTGATGAGAGGCACCCACAAGAGCAAATTCTTCCACTTTATCCTTTGCATTATGACCCATGTTGTGAGTTTGGTTGAGACTATCTTTATCAGCATCAGCATGTTCTGTCCATTTTCCCCTTGAGTTAAAAGATAGCAGGGTTCTGACTTTCATGGTCCACCTTTTGAATTTATCTTCTGATCCAGACATAGTGTAAGGGTTTAGTAGGAAGAGTAGAAAACTTATTCTTCTTTATCAGAGATCCTCACGAGGCTCTGATACCACTTGTTGAATCTAACACACCTGCTAGATCTTTGAGCCTTAGTGGATCGGTAGGATGCCTATGTAATCACAAGCACACTACAAGAGAATCTCTGAGTACGAACTAGAAAAGAAAAGAACTAAGACTATGATCCTCTATGGATCGTATAATGAACTAAAAGATATTATTATTGAAGATTGTTAAGTCGTAAAAAGATATATCAAACTCATAGACGGGTGTTCCTTTTATAATAACAAGAAACCCTAACCCTAACCCGTCATACAAGAAAACGTGTGAAGAGATAAACATGATCTCTTCTAAAAATAAATCTAACAGACATTCTAAACATACGGGATAACAACTAACAATACCCGCAGCAACAACTACTATCAGCAGAAACAAGATATAACTATCAGCAGCAATGAGCTTCAGCAGGAACTACAGCTATCGGCAGGAACCAGCTTTACACTATCGGCAGCAACAAGAAATATCTTATTTCCTGAATTCCTAACAGGCACCATATGCCACTCCCTTAACTTCAAAAGAAATCATTCGTCGGCATCTCTTCATACCTAGGAACAACCCAACAAGGTTGTATCGAGGGAAATATGTTGCTAGAGATCCATTTGCTATTGAGCTCAATGAACTAAAGCCCGAATTTAGGAAAATGGAAGAAGTCTTAAGGGCCAATGTCATGTGCACGGTAGGAAACCGCGACCACATCAATGCTTGTCTTTGCCACATGATGTACAATGTGTCAACCCATCAACCTTTCAACCTTGCTTACTATATCGCCAAGAGAATGGCCGATATTCCAACTCAAGGAAAAATGGCATTTCCTTTTGGAATGCTTTTGACCCGTCTCTTTAGAGCTTTTGCACCCATTCCTAGAAATGCCTTAGGATTTGTTCCCGAATATGATGAGATCGAACGCACCTTCGTTTCCTTGAGCGACTTTAGGGTAGCGGTTGACAAGGGCAAACGTCCTCGTGCTCAAACATCATCATCATCATCATCTATGAGTGACGATGATGGGTTGCCAAACTCTAGGATTCCCCCTCCGGAGTACTTGACCCAACTTCCACCAATCCCAAATGAATCAGCCGAGTATCGCAACATCAAAGGAATGGTGAAGAATTTAGGACGTTGGATGATGAAGCTTCATAAGGGCATGAAGAAATTGAAGAATAAGTTGAGTTAAAGGAGTGTTTGGCTCTAAACATTATTAGAAAATGTAGTAT
Organism: Artemisia tridentata subsp. tridentata; assembly: GCA_021014915.2. NCBI lineage: Eukaryota > Viridiplantae > Streptophyta > Magnoliopsida > Asterales > Asteraceae > Artemisia > Artemisia tridentata. The sequence goes on from CP139504.1 coordinate 77,617,067, forward strand.
TAATAATGGTTGTTTCTTAACTTGTTATGATGATATTTGATGTGTATCTGAACTAACTAAGAATTGCAGGTCGATAACACTTGATGTTATCAATTTTCTGAGTTTAAGCCTATGTTTGGCTTAACTCCTCATAAGGTAAGTTCCCATGAACGGATTAATCTATGATTAAACATGTGTTAGTATTATCATATTTTATTGTTTTGCATTACATATTAGATGATAGATATGCTCCAGGAGAATTTTCGGGTTTTCGTCGAAAAAACGAAAAATATGCACATCTCTCTGTTTAGTTTTAGTAATTTTGGTCCACGGATCTAGCGGATCCCTCATTTTGGATCCGCCATGTGTTAGCGTTGGCTTCGCCATTCTTCAACCTGCGGATCAGGCGGATCCAAAAATTTAGATCCGCACGCCTTGTCGATTGGATCCGCAGGTATAACAGTAAACTTCTTAAAACTTTTCGACTCATCCCGATTCTTAGATTTTAGTTTCTAGTATTCTTTAGAATAGGTTCACTGATCATTATACATCTTAGAATGATTTAGAAACTCTTAGAAACTTAAGAACAACATTTCCCACCAAAATTTGAATTTTTAAATTTAAGGAGTGAGTTACCTTTCTAATACAAACAAGGAACCCTTTTTAGGGATCCTTCAAATCTGTGGGTACATCACATCACAGGATTTTCCACTATCCCTTTGCATTTACTGCATATCTTCCTCATATTACTCAACATAAGTTCTATGGATTGACTTATGTGATGTGATTTGCACAAATTTTTGTTCCAAATCATTAGGAACCAACATTCTCTATTGGATTCACATCAAATCCAAACACTAGTTTCTATAAACCATCTGCCTATATATTAACATCATAACTTAGAGCAAAACTCACTCATTCACCTTCTTCACAACATATAACCTGTACATCTTAGTTCTTTTAGCTCACCATGACCAAATCAACCAACTCCTCCACCTCTAGACCTCCAAAACGCACTGCCCGCATTAGTGTTAAGCCCTGTTGCTTCATAAATCTTGCTAAATCATCATCAGAGGAATCATCTCCTCTTAATATCTCATCTCCTATAGCAAGTGAAAATTTCCTTACTTTATCCACACCTACACCATCCAATGTTATCATACAAACTCCGCCTCCAACCATAACTCCAATAGCAACCACACCACCACCCGCTCCATCACAGACTGTCAAATCTCAATCACAACCAAACTCACCCAAACTCTAACCTATGGAGCTATTTAGGACTCCACCTACATCACCTCATCCATACCTTGATGACTTGGAGGATCTCTCACCAAAATCAACCAATCCTCCACCCATGACCTTTGAAGGTCAAGAGCCTATGCTTTTTCATCCGATTTTCCCGGATATCCATGGTCCTTTATACCATGATGCACCATCATCTCAACCTCAAATACCACCTCTCTCACCCACATCAACTCTCATTGCCATAGACGAGGCAATGTGGATCAATTTACCTCAAACCCAAGAGGAGATTAGTGAAGAGCTCAACCGTCTCTACACTCTCTCGGGTATGGTAGATCACCGCCTCAATGAAGCCATGGACCTCCAAAACATCCTCATGAACTCCCTCCAAACACCACCACCAACCAATGAACAAGCACAACAACCACCACCCAACAACCAATCACCACCACCACCACCACAACCAAATGAGTCTACTCTTCCGCACGGTTTTCCTTGCCATGATTGCAACATGTGTGAAAGAACCGCTCACATAGCTCAAAGGACAAACATTTTGGTGCACGAGCTCCAAAATGAAATGAGGTTCATTTTGAACCACATTCTTGAGCGTCTAAACGCCATCTCTCATCCTCCTCAATAGGAGAATTTTGGTCTCATTATATAGGACCTTTTAAATGTTGTTGTGGGACTTTTTTATTTTTTAGGATGTATTTTTCATTTTCATGTAACATGATATTATGTTTGTGACTTTTGTCACATAATTTTCAATGAATGAATGTGATGTTTTTATGCTTATGAGTGATCAACATAAAGCATATTATCATTAGTTAGGTAACTAACATCATTATATAGCTATTTGGAATCTACATTCTAGTTTGATCACTTGTACTTTAGGTATAAAATTTTGATCAGACACTACATTTTGACTTTTTAAAGTCAACTAGATTATCATTCTTATTTGGATGACCATTTCATATGCAGTATGCTTCTCCATTGAAGCTATTCACAACTAACATTTCCTTTACAGCATCTCATACCCTTCTGATAACGCCTAAATCTAACATGTTTTTGATAGCGTTATTGGTAGTTTTATATACGTTTTGTGGTTATATTTATATGCTTTTGTTACTAAATCGTACCAAAGTGTGTTTGCAAAGCATTTGTAGCCAAAGACAGGAAAATGGATGGAAAAGATGCAAAAATGAGGAAAAAGGAAGTATTTGAGATTTCATGTGAATCTTGTGTCAAGTCCGCTCCGTAAGGTACTTCAATGAGTTAAAGTCCGAGTAGTCGAGTTCATAAGCTTAAGGATGAAGAGAATGATCAAAGAATCAAGAGCTACAACCGAGAAACAAGTCGTATGCAAAAGTCCAAGAAAAAGGTTCATCAGCCATAGCCATCCGATCGGTCGCCGCCCGCAACCGATTCGGATGGAGTAAATTTGGATTTACCGAGAAGACCAACCGATCGGTAGACCATTCTATCCGATCGGTTGAAAGTCGCTGTTTGACCCAAGACTTCTTTATTAAGGATTGTGACTTTATAACTCCGGTTCTAGGTCCTTCTTTTCAGTATTCTAACCATTCAATACTACTTGGAGAGCAAGAGAAGCATTTATGCACTTAGACCTTTGGTTAGAGCAATTTATGAAACCATTTGTTGAGTATTTTATATACCAATCAATCTAGAGAGATATATACATACATACAAGTGCTAGGAGAGAATATACAGAGAAATATACTCAGAAATTCGTCCATAAGTCCAGGAGAAGGGAGAAAGTCGAATATACCATTTTCATTGCTTGTGGAATCATTGTCTTTCACTTGTAATCTTATTTCCAAATCATTGTAAGACTTTCAATCATGGTTTCTAATGTTCAAATTATTGAGTTTACATTTATATTTGCTATGAGTGGCTAGTGCCTTTGTGCACTTGCTTAGATGATGTGTATTATTCATTGATTGGCATATGATTGTGATAACATGTTTTAATTCAATTTCAAGTCAATTCTAAGAACCAATTGTGATAAAGTTTCATAGTGACATTTGGGTAATCAAGTTTAACTAGTGCTAGTAATCTTGAGGGTTGAAAGAACTATTGTTATTCCACTAGTTATAATCATTTGTCTATGAATGATTGTTGTTTTCCACTATTCTTGATTAACCAAAGGAACTTAATTGTGATTGTAATGAAAATGATTTTGTCTATCAAAACGGATTGATTGTAAACCACTTTAAAGGTCGAGAGATTAATAGTTTGCTTTCAATTGTGACCTTTTGTCTATAATCGGTTACCTTTTGTATTGACCATTTCCTAAGCTTGTTTGATTAGATAAAAGATTGTTTTTGTGTTTGGGGAACACCAACTCATGAACCTTGAATTGATCTTGAATTGATTGGTTAAACTTAATGCTTGTTTTTATAAACCAAAATCTTGACGAAGGTTTAATTTGTAGAAACAATAGATTAGTGTCAAAACTAATTATCACAACCAACATGTTTTCCAAAGTTATCACAATCATATTAGTCAATTGTAGTACACTAGTCTAAGCAAGTGTAGTTTTTAATCATTTGAATTTTCATCATATCATTACTACTTATTGAGATAGTTGCTTTTAACTTACAATTCGATTCACTACACAAATCCCTGCGAACGATCCCGACTTACGGTCAAAATCTTGCTACAACGGACGAGTATACTTGCTCGTATGTGTTGTTATTAGATTCGGTAATTCACCCCATTATAAATTTAAAACTTTCACCGAACCGGGCACATCAAGTTTTTGGCGCCGCTGCCGGGGATTTTGATCGTGTTTCTGTAAGTTTTAGTCCAATTCTCATAGAGTTAGTTTTCGTAAAAAAAAAAAAAAGTTTTACCGAGCTGCCCATCCGATCGGTTGTTCATTCATCCGATCGGTTTTCCAAAATTTTCATTTACCGAGAGAACCATCCGATCGGCGGACACTTCCATCCGATCGGATCCTTCAAATCAAATTTACCGAGAGATCTATCCGATCGGTAGACTGTTCTATCCGATCGGTTAGACGATTCTGATCTTTTCAAATTGTTTTCATTCTTTGCTCGTTTATTTAGACATTGCCTCGATTCGTTGGGGAAATGTATGAACACTCGATCAACTGGAGTAGAACCAATTCCACCACTTTTCAATCCCGAAAGTTTGATTCGAACAAGATCTAGAAGAAGAAGAAGAACACCCTTTGTTCCACTAGCTAATCGTGTACCAAGAGTACCAAACCCAACTTTTGATAACCTTTTTGAAGCCAAAGTCGTTTATAACCCATTCACTAATCAACCTTTTCCCATGGCTGACGATAGACCCATGTGGGAAGCAAACCGAGCCGTAGCACCCACTCCTGGAGCTGCTATTGTTGCTGTCAACTTAGGTGACAATTTCACCATGAAAGGTCACCATCTTTCTATGATCAAAGACCGTCAATTCGATGGCCGTTCGAGGGCCGATCCTCACAAACACGTTGCCGAATTCATTGAAATTTGTGGCATGTTCCGATATGGAGATACAAATGTAGATGCCATTAAACTCAAACTTTTTCCGTCATCACTTGCTGGAGATGCAAAAGTATGGTATAACGAATTAACACCAGGAATCATCACTACTTGGGAGGAGATGAGGCAAGCTTTTGTAAGCCGATTCTTTCCACCTGCAATGTTTGATCGACTCATGGGAGAAATTCGTGCTTTCACACAAAATCCTAACGAATCACTCGTCGAAGCCTGGCTTCGTATGAAGGATTTACTTCGAAGTTGTCATGGACCTGGTTTAGGACGAGGAACCATTATCCAAATCTTTTACCATGGACTTGATGAAACATCTCAAGGAATTCTTGATGCTGGAGGAATTTTTCTTTATAAGACTCCTAACCAGGCATACCAATTGCTTGAAGACCGAGTTCTTCTCAAACTCGACTGGTCAAAAGATGCCAAGACAAAACCCTTAAGAAAAACCGTTGCTTTTGCCGAAAGTTCTGATTCATCTAAACTCATGGAACAAATGGAAACTTTGGTTTCCAAAATCGATTCGCAATACAAAGATCTTAGAGGAGAGATGAAAGAAATGCGAGATGGTTGTAACAACTGTGGAGGTAACCACCCATCATCAGAATGCGATGATCAACCAATGGATCAACCAAAAGAAGGAGAAGCTAATTACATCCAAGGAGGATACCGAGGAGGAGGATATCGTGGAAATTATTACGGACGAAACTCTGCTAGTTGGCAAGATCGCCGACAAAGGGATAACAACCATGAGTCCCAACCAAAAGTAGAGAACCAAACCTCACAAAATTCCGACAAGAAACCTGAAGAAACAGATTTTGAGAAAATGATGAGAGAATTTGTCACTGCTCAAAAATCAACCAACGAGTTCGTCAAGAATCAATTTTTCAATCTCAAGACCAAAGTTGAGCAAGGTAAGAAAAATCATCAAGCATCTATCCAAGATCTTGAAAACAAATTTGGGAGACTCTCTGACCAAATTTCTTCCCGACCATCAGGTTCGTTGCCTAGTAACACCCAAACCAACCCAAAACCATCATCATCATCGAATGATAAGACTTATCGTCCACCACAAACTAGAAATGAGCATATCAATGCTGTATTCACAAGAAGTGGCCTGTCTTATGATCCACCACCCAACCCAAACAATACCACAACTATCAATTTCGATAGTGAGGATGAAGATGAAGAATCCAAGAAGGAAAATACACCAAAAACACCACCCAAACCCAAACCCAAACCACCAGTTAAGGCTTATACTCCAAAAATTCCATATCCACAGAGCCTTAAGAAAGAAAGAATGGAGGAGCGTTATAAGAAGTTTGTTGAAATAATCAAAGAAGTTAGACTCAATGTACCCCTCATTGATGTTTTAGCCGGAATGCCCAATTACGGGAAATTTTTGAAAGAACTTCTTAACAACAAGAACAAGTTGGAGCAAATATCCGCTACCTTTCTCAATGAAGAATGTTCAGCTATTGTTCAAAACAAAATTCCACAAAAACTCGGAGATCCCGGAAGTTTTCTGATTCCATGCATTTTAGGAAACAACATCACATGCGATGCTTTAGCCGACTTAGGTGCGAGTATTAATTTGATGCCCTATTCGCTGTATACGAAACTTTCAATCAACACCTTGAAACCCACAAGGATGAGTATCCGATTAGCTAATCATACTTACCAATATCCTGTTGGTATTGCTGAGAATATGCTTGTCCAAGTAGGTAAATTCATTTTTCCCGTGGATTTTGTGATTTTAGAAATGGAGGAAGATAGTAGAGTACCCCTTATTTTAGGAAGACCTTTCCTAAACACCGCTGATGCGATCATCAAAGTAAAAGGAAAAGAACTCAATCTTGGAGTTGGAGAGGATAGAATCACCTTTTTAATCGATAAAGCAATGAAATATCCACATTCCAGTGATGACACTTGCTTTAACATTGATGTAATCGATGAAGTCACTGAGGAAGAATTGGATGCATTACTTGAAGATTCTGATCCATTCATGACTATTTCAGAGAAGATTAGTGAAACAACTTTTGATAAAGAATTCGCTGATTTTATGGAAATTAAGATTGAAGAAGAAGAAGAAGAAGAAGGAGAGATAATAGAAGAAGATTTTGAGGAAATCAGTTTTAATGATCAAATGAGGATCAAAACATCACTTCAAGAACCACCGATTGATCTTGAGTTGAAACCACTTCCAGAAAATCTTGAGTATGCTTACTTGGAAGACAATTCGCTACTTCCAGTAGTCATATCTTCGTTACTCAATGATTTTGAGAAAGAATGTCTGATTTCAGTTCTTAAGAAGCATAAAGAAGCTTTTGCGTGGAAAACTTCTGACATCCCAGGAATCAGTCCTGATTTTTGCAAACACAAAATCAATTTCGAAGAAGATGCCAAACCAGTTGTAGAAAGACAACGTCGACTCAACCCCAACATGAAAGAAGTTGTTAAAAAAGAAATCATCAAACTTCTTGATGCAGGTATCATTTACCCCATCGAGGATAGTCCTTGGGTGAGTCCTGTTCACTGTGTTCCGAAAAAAGGAGGAATGACTGTTGTGACCAACGAACGAAATGAATTAGTTCCAACTAGAACTGTCACCGGATGGCGAGTATGTATTGATTACAGAAAATTAAATAAAGCCACCCGAAAAGATCATTTTCCTTTGCCTTTCATGGATCAAATGCTTGAGAGATTAGCAGGAAACAAATACTTTTGTTTTCTCGATGGTTTTTCAGGATATTTTCAAATTCCTATTGATCCAGTTGATCAAGAAAAGACCACATTCACATGTCCCTTTGGAAATTACGCTTATCGGCGTATGCCTTTTGGATTATGTAATGCTCCCGCGACTTTTCAAAGATGCATGATTGCCATATTCCAAGATATGCTTGAAACGTCTATGGAAGTTTTCATGGATGACTTTTCAGTCTTCGGAAGCTCATTCGAAGCTTGCCTTTCTAACCTCGATAAAATGCTTGAAAGATGTAAAGCTGCACATCTTGTTCTCAATTGGGAGAAGTGTCATTTCATGGTAACTGAAGGAATTGTGTTAGGACACAAAATTTCTAGCGCAGGAATGGAGGTTGACAAAGCAAAGATCGATGTCATTACCAAATTACCACCCCCAACTAACGTTAAAGCCGTTAGAAGTTTCCTAGGACATGCAGGTTTTTACCGTCGTTTCATTAAGGATTTTTCCAAAATATCTCGTCCAATGACGAAACTTCTTGAAAAAGATGCTGTTTTCGATTTTAATGAAGACTGCATGAAAGCATTCGAAGCATTGAAAACACAACTGACTAGTGCACCCATTATGGTTTCCCCTGATTGGTCACTACCATTCGAGCTTATGTGCGATGCAAGCGATTTTGCTGTTGGAGCTGTGTTAGGACAACGAGAAGAGAAACATTTTCGTCCTATATATTTTGCCAGCAAAACACTCAACAATGCTCAACAGAATTACACAGTTACAGAGAAAGAATTGTTAGCCGTTGTTTTCGCTTTCGACAAATTCAGATCATACCTTGTACTTTCGAAAACAATCGTGTTCACCGATCATTCAGCGTTAAAATATCTGTTTAAGAAGCAAGATGCCAAACCGCGTCTCATCCGATGGATTTTACTACTCCAAGAATTCGATATCGAAATCAAGGATAAGAAAGGAGCAGAAAATCTAGCCGCTGATCATCTATCTCGTTTAGAAAATCCAAATCTGGAAGAGTTAAAAGAAGATGAGATTGACGACTATTTTCCGGATGAAACACTCATGACTGTTGATACAGATGATGAGAACGAAATTCCATGGTTTGCCAATTATGCAAATTATTTCGTTGGAGGAATTCTAAAGAAAGGATTAACTCATGCCCAACGAAGTAAATTCTTTTCGGATCTTAAACATTATTATTAGGAAGAACCTTATCTTTTCAAAATGTGTCCCGATGGGATGATTAGAAGATGTGTTTATGGTTCTGAAACAAGAAGAATTCTCGATGAATGTCATCATGGCCCAACTGGGGGACATTATGGTCCTTCCACCACCGCTAAAAAAGTCTTTGATGCTGGATTCTATTGGCCGACTATTTTTAAAGAAGCCCATACTCTTGTTAAGAATTGTGATGCTTGCCAAAAATCCGGTAGTCTTTCTCGAAGAGATGAAATGCCACAGAAGAGCATTCAAGTCTGTGAATTATTCGATATTTGGGGGAATTGATTTCATGGGACCGTTTCCTAAATCACACAAATACGAATACATTCTCGTTGCTATTGATTATGTTTCCAAATGGGCTGAAGCGGAAGCTCTACCTACAAATGATGCACGAGTAGTTGTTAATTTTCTCAAAAAGCTTTTCGCTCGTTATGGAATTCCTAAAGCTTTGATAAGTGATCGTGGAACCCATTTCTGTAACAAACAAATGGAGAAAATTATGAAGCGATATGGAGTTCATCATCGTTTCGCTACAGCTTATCACCCACAGACCAGTGGTCAAGTCGAAAATACCAAAAGAGCCTTAAAAAGGATACTCGAAAAAATGGTTAAAGACAATCCAGCCGTTTGGTCGAGAAAACTAGATGATGCTCTGTGGGCATTTCGCACAGCTTACAAAACACCAATTGGTACAACACCATACAGATTGCTGTATGGAAAAACTTGTCATTTGCCGTTCGAAATCGAACATCGTGCTTACTGGGCACTGAGAAACTGTAACCCAGACCTCAAAGTAGCTGGAGAGAAGAGATTTTTGCAATTGCATGAACTCGATGAGCTTAGACTACAAGCTTATGAGAACTCCAAACTTTACAAAGCAAGAACAAAAGCTTATCATGATAGAAAGCTAAGAATCAGAAAAGAATTCAAGGCTGGAGACAAAGTTCTGCTTTTTAACATGAAGTATAAGTTCAAAGCTCCCAAGTTGAAACCGAAATGGTTCGGACCATATACAGTGAAACATGGATTTCCATCCGGATATGTTGAATTGCATGACAAACATGGTGGAAGTTTCATTGTTAATGGGCACCGAATTAAGTTATACTATGACAAGGAGCAGATGAATGAAGTTTCTATTCAAGAGATTCCGCCGGAATCAGAATATGAAGCTATAACCTTTATGTCACCCTTCCCGGCCGATTTCAAGAAAAACACTCTGTGGGCCGAAGATTCTGGTTATATCTATGATGTTCTACCAAGACCGTGGGAGAAAGTTAAGCTGGAATACATAGATGAAACTGGAGAAGGAATAGTGATTGGAAATGTGCTGTACGTTCCAAAATTTCCAAAGAAGAAGTCAGCACCAACATGAAGAGAGAGAAGTTCGAGTCCGGCTGATGACTCGTTAATAAAACAAGCGCTTCTCGGGAGGCAACCCGTGTGTTTGCTATGTTTATTTTTCATTTTTATTTTCTAGTGATTAAACCCCAAAGTTTTTTCTAATTTGCTTAGTTGAACTTAAGTGTGGGGGTGTATCACTGCATTTTAAATAAAGCGAAGATATATTTCGTATGTGTGTCTCTTTTGTTTTTAGATTACTGCAGATAATGATTTCGAAGCTTGGACGCTAGGATCAAGACTCCTCTTGAGAAGAAAATACGGTTTATTCTCTTATTTCCCTATTTTTTGTCGTTTATCACATTGAGGACAATGCTTAACTTAAGTGTGTGGGGGGGGGGGGTGAATAGGAAAATAAGAATTAGATTGTAGTTTTGAGCTGAATTTTAAAATTTTGTTTGCCCTTGTAATCTAGTCTTTTGTCATTTTAAAGATTATATTCTAGAATAACTGGATTTATCCACTGGTGAAATCTGTAATTTTGAAAATTCGAGATGTGTCCCGATTAATATTGCAATCCATTCTGGGATCGATAACATTAGCTAGCACAGATTATAGCCCTTTCCACTAAAGTGTGAGGATTTGAGCCTGTTCTATATATAACATACATCTTTTATGCTTAGATCTTTTTGCTATGAGTGTGCCGGTGATTTTATTTATTCTAGAACTTGTACTTGTGAATCATTACGAGACCGTTGTGAGATCACATTTCGTTTGTGATATAAGTGTATATGCGTGATAAGAGGCAATCTTAGGTTTTACCCCAAATGGCCTTCCATTTTCATATAATGCTATATTAGCTAGCTACATTGGCTAGTTAACCACTCATATGGACCCATTTGTTAGCATTTATCTTTAATGCTAGATACCCCTAGTTACACCCGCCGAGCCTATCTTTTCTTTTGATAAAATCCAGAAAAATTCAAAAAGATTTTACACCTTTTTAGCCTAGCCTTATCCATAGTCAAGTCTTGGTTGGTTGCTAGCTATTTGGCAAGATGGATGTTAAGTGGAAATCATGAAAGTTCAAAGAAAGTGTAAACTCCGAAAGTTGTTATCCAAGAAAAGTCATTGCAACTTTAAGATGACATGTAAAAAAAAAGAAAAAAAAAAAAAAAAAAAAAAAAAAAAAAAAGAAGAAAAAAAAAAAAAGAAAAGAAGAAGAAAAGTCATTGCAACTATAAGGTGACAAGAATAAGCCAATGGGCTAAGTGAATCAAGTATGAATAAAGGAAGTATGGAGTTTTTCACAAAATGGCATGATATTGGTTTGTAATAGCTAGTAACATTTGGTTCGTAGACTTTGACTAATTTTGTTTTATGTTCAACCAATTTCATAAATATATCCCATGCCTTATCCTACCCTTTTTGACTTTGTGAAATTATTAAGTGTATGGGCATGTAGTAACCATCCGATTTCTTGAGGAATTGACTAACGTTGTTAAGCGATCTAGGGCGTATTTTGGCGACCATCCGTTATGCGAGTAACGTCGTTAGCGAACCAAGGTACAATCTAGTGACCATCCGTTAGTTGGTAATGCAAGAATTCATTGTTAGGGAGCTATTATGTTTTGCATGAGATAGTGGCGCGATAGTCTTTTATTACCCTTTAAGCCTTAAACCCGAATAAAAGCCCTCTTTGATATGTATACTTGGAGCTCACACCATTTCGGTGTAGTTTTGTTTCTCGTACAAGCCTATGGTAATATTTAGATCATGACTGAGCAAATGAGTGTCATTCCTCTTATATACTCCACCAATCATACAAATGAGTGTTTAAGTGAATTATATTTCATTTTCCTTTCGTGAGGTGTTTAGTAATGTGTATCATGCAAGAAAATCATATGGGTATTGTCAAACATCTCGATGATTCAACCATAAAAGCTTAAAACGATGAATCTAGCTTGTACTAGTACTTGATAGATTTGCATCACATTTTCCTAATCATTTGTGTATACCATGTGGATGATTGTTTTTATTTCTAGATTTGCTTGAGGGCAAGCAAAGTTCAAGTGTGGGGGATTTGATAACGCCTAAATCTAACATGTTTTTGATAGCGTTATTGGTAGTTTTATATACGTTTTGTGGTAATATTTATATGCTTTTGTTACTAAATCGTACCAAAGTGTGTTTGCAAAGCATTTGTAGCCAAAGATAGGAAAATGGATGGAAAAGATGCAAAAATGAGGAAAAAGGAAGTATTTGAGATTTCATGTGAATCTTGTGTCAAGTCCGCTCCATAAGGTACTTCAATGAGTTAAAGTCCGAGTACTCGAGTTCATAAGCTTAAGGATGAAGAGAAAGATCAAAGAATCAAGAGCTACAACCTAGAAACAAGTCGTATGCAAAAGTCCAAGAAAAAGGTTCATCAGCCATAGCCATCCGATCGGTCGCCGCCCGCAACCGATTCGGATGGAGTAAATTTGGATTTACTGAGAAGACCAACCGATCGGTAGACCATTCTATCCGATCGGTTGGAAGTCGCTGTTTGACCCAAGACTTCTTTATTAAGGATTGTGACTTTATAACTCCGGTTCTAGGTCCTTCTTTTCAGTATTCTAACCATTCAATACTACTTGGAGAGCAAGAGAAGCATTTATGCACTTAGACCTTTGGTTAGAGAAATTTATGAAACCATTTGTTGAGTATTTTATATACCAATCAATCTAGAGAGATATATACATACATACAAGTGCTAGGAGAGAATATACAGAGAAATATACTCAGAAATTCGTCCATAAGTCCAGGAGAAGGGAGAAAGTCGAATATACCATTTTCATTGCTTGTGGAATCATTGTCTTTCACTTGTAATCTTATTTCCAAATCATTGTAAGACTTTCAATCATGGTTTCTAATGTTCAAATTATTGAGTTTACATTTATGTTTGCTATGAGTGGCTAGTGCCTTTGTGCACTTGCTTAGATGATGTGTATTATTCATTGATTGGCATATGATTGTGATAACATGTTTTAATTCAATTTCAAGTCAATTCTAAGAACCAATTGTGATAAAGTTTCATAGTGACATTTGGGTAATCAAGTTTAACTAGTGCTAGTAATCTTGAGGGTTGAAAGAACTATTGTTATTCCATTAGTTATAATCATTTGTCTATGAATGATTGTTGTTTTCCACTATTCTTGATTAACCAAAGGAACTTAATTGTGATTGTAATGAAAATGCTTTTGTCTATCAAAACGGATTAATTGTAAACCACTTTAAAGGTCGAGAGATTAATAGTTTGCTTTCAATTGTGACCTTTTGTCTATAATCGGTTACCTTTTGTATTGACCATTTCCTAAGCTTGTTTGATTAGACAAAAGATTATTTTTGTGTTTGGGGAACACCAACTCATGAACCTTGAATTGATCTTGAATTGATTGGTTAAACTTAATGCTTGTTTTTATAAACCAAAATCTTGACGAAGGTTTAATTTGTAGAAACAATAGATTAGTGTCAAAACTAATTATCACAACCAACATGTTTTCCAAAGTTATCACAATCATATTAGTCAATTGTAGTACACTAGTCTAAGCAAGTGTAGTTTTTAATCATTTGAATTTTCATCATATCATTACTACTTATTGAGATAGTTGCTTTTAACTTACAATTCGATTCACTACACAAATCCCTGCGAACGATCCTGACTTACCATCAAAATCTTGCTACAACGGACGAGTATACTTGCTCGTATGTGTTGTTATTAGATTCGGTAATTCACCCCATTATAAATTTAAAACTTGCACTAAACCGGGCACATCACCTTCTAATGTATACGTTGGGAATCTTGTAATGGGGAGTATACATCAAGGGGGAGCATTTCATTTTTCTAACCATTTGTTTTGAAGGATCATGCATCATTACCTTGTTAATACATTTAGGGGGAGTATCAAACAAGGGGGAGCTCTTAAAGTTCTCAAAATCGCATTCCGCTACGTAACTCTTCTTTTTGTTTCGACAAAAAGGGGGAGAAAGGATTAAATTTGCATAACTGTGAATCATCACAGTACATACACTTTTGCATAAAAAGAGTTTTTAAACTCAAACAAAACAAACTTAATCTATATTTTAAAGAACTCATGCTATATTTATTCCTTTGCTCAAAAATATACTTTATATTTTGTCATCAACAAAAAGGGGGAGATTGTTAATACAAATATCGTCCTAAAAACGTTATTTATATTTTACGATCTTTACTTAGTTTTGTTAATGACAATTACAAAGTATATCCTTTAGCAAATTATAAATGCTAGCTAAAGTCTCTTTAAAACACATTTTACATTTCACAAGTTTACTTAGAATTACATTTTACACATCTACTAGTTTATTTCATTAAAAGGAAACTTTATTTTTAAAATGATACAATGACATCATGGCATGCATCATACATAGATTATGTAATATCTTGGCTAGATCTTTAAGCAAGATAGTTGACTTTGGAAGATTTTGATGTGACATAACAAAGATGTGAAGGATACAGCTGGATATGGAAAGATATCCATTAACCCTTAGCTGTCATGTTTGGCGGAACCAAACGATATCAAAGACGGATCCCTTTTATGGGATCCGCCGGATCCGCCGGCTGTTCACAAGCTTGCCTATAAATAGTAAGCTGATCATTTGGACACACCATCACTCATATAGCCTAACATTCATACTCATTCATTTATATATCATCTAACATTTATCATTCATTCATTTCATTGATCTTTCCTTTTGTAGCAAAGGAGATTAAGCATCAAGGTTCAACACAGACGTGTAAAACCTTTAGCATAAGTTACTGTATGATATAGTTTTAGTTCAAACGTCATTATTTGTATCATTTATCTCAGTAAGTGTGGTTAGTGTTTTAGTCCTCAAAACACAAAGAGTGTAGGGAGTGGTTGTACCCTTGTGAAAGAACCAAACGGGAGTGGTTGTACCCTTGTAAAGAACTCGACATCTAGCTTAGTTTCAGTAATTATATAGGCGACGTTAGGTTGGTTCTACCTTGAAATAGAACCCGGTGTTTAGCTTAGTACCGGAAAAGGAAGTAAGCGACGTGTAAAGGTTTTCTCCACCTAGAAGAGAGTTTTTTCTTAGTGAAGGATAACTCTCGAGTTAGAGGCTCGAGGAGTGGAGTAGGGCAAGGAAGAGAGTCCTTGTAGCCGAACCACTATAAACATCCGTGTTGTGTGGTTTGGTCTTTCCTCTCTTTACTTTTCATATATATATATTGTGTGAATACTTGTTTGTGCTTGTTTCCTTTGAAATAACATAGAGTAACAAAGTGAATTAATTTTAAAAAGGTAAAACTATTCAACCCCCCTTCTAGTTTTCCACACATATCATATCGACTCATTTGTTTAACATATCATGTACAACCATATCATCTCGGCTCATTCGTTTAACATCTCGTGTACAAACATATCATCTCGACTCATTCGTTTAACATCTCATGTACAACCATATCATCTCGGCTCATTCGTTTAACATCTCGTGTACAACCATATCATCTCGACTCATTCGTTTAACATCTCATGTACAACCATATCATCTCGGCTCATTCGTTTAACATCTCTTGTACAACCATATCATCTCGGCTCATTCGTTTAACATCTCGTGTACAACCATATCATCTCGGCTTATTCGTTTAACATCTCGTGTACAACCATACCATCTCGGCTCATTCGTTTAACATCTCGTGTACAACCATATCATATCGACTCATTTGTTTAACATATCATGTACAACCATATCATCTCGTCTCATTCGTTTAACATCTCATGTACAACCATATCATCTCGGCTCGTTCGTTTAACATCTCATGTACAACCATATAATCTCGGCTCATTCGTTTAACATCTTATGTACAACCATATCATCTCGGCTAATTCGTTTAACATCTCATGTACAACCATATCATCTCGGCTCATTCGTTTAACATCTCATGTACGACCATATCATCTCGGCTCATTCATTTAACATCTCGTGTACAACCATATCATCTCGGCTCATTCGTTTAACATCTCGTGTACAACCATATCATCTTGGCTCATTCGTTTAACATCTCATGTACAACCATACCATCTCGGCTCATTCATTTAACATCTCATGTAAAACCATATCATCTCAGCTCATTCGTTTAACATCTCGTGTACAACCATATCATCTCGAATCATTCGTTTAACATCTCATGTACAAACATATCATCTCGACTCATTCGTTTAACATCTTGTGTACAACCATAACATATCGACTTATTTGTTTAACTTAGTTAAAAATGATGTAAATTAGGGTATAAATGACTTAACTTAGTTAAAAATGATGTAAATAATTTTAAAAAGTTTTAAATCAATTAAAGATGATTTACAAAATATTTAAATTATATTTAAATGATTTAATAGTGATTTAACTTAATTAAAATGTTTTAAAAATAATTTTAAATGATTTAAATTAAGTATAAATGATTTAACTTTATTAGGTAAAAGTGATGTAAATAATTTTAAAAAGTTTTAAATTAATTAAAGATGATTTAGAAAAATTTTAATTAAATTTAAAAGATTTAATATTGATTTGAGTTAGTTAAAATAAAACAAAAGAGTTTTTTTTTTTTTTTTTTTTTTTTTTTTTTTTTTTTTTTTTTTAGTAAAATGCTTTCGGCGGGGACATGTCCCCGCCGAAAGATTTCACCAAAAAATTCGTTTTTCCCTCTTCGCATTTACTTTATCCCGCCAAAGTTTTTGGCGATTAGTAAAACCTTTTAGCGGGGACATGTCCCCGCCGAATGTAATCGCCAAAACCGTTCCTCAATTATTAACATATCCGGTTTATACACTTAGTAAAAAAAAATCATCTCTCTCGTCTTCCTCAGCTCTCGACGATCATCTCGACCAACACCACTAATCACCACCACAGCACCGCCATCTCACGACAACACCACCATCTCACCACAGTACCATCATCTCCACCACATAAACCCACCCTCGCACCACTGTGCACCACCACAGCCCCTCCTCAAACCCTCTCCTCGTATAATTCTTTCCTCATTTAATTCTTTCTTTCTTCCTTTATCCCTCTCGTTTACAAAACCCAGGTGATAATTTTTGTTAATTTATTGAATATTTTTTTTTTTTTTTTTTTTTTTTTTTTTTTTTTTTTTTTTTTTATATGTTAATTTTTGTTAATTTTTTTATGTGTTAATTTTTGCAATATGTTAATTTTTGATATATGTGTATTATGTTTTTTGTTATTTTTTTTAATTTTTTTGTTAATTTTTTTTGGTACAGTTGCTGCTGAGAACCGAAGCCGAGACCACAGGTTAAAGTGATTAATTTGTGTTTATTTTTTTTGTGTTTATGTTTGTACCGGGGACATGTCGCCGCCAAAAGTTTATAGTCATTAATTTATATTTATGGTTTTTTTAGCTCCTTGTTGACTCCAACCGAGACCACAGCTAACCACAGCCGCAACCAACCGTGAACCATAGCTAACCACAGCCGCGACCACAGTATATTTTTTTATCCAATTTGAACCACAGCCATCAAATGTTGAAAAATTGCTGTATTATTTGGTTGAAATGATGGTTTATTGCGTTTATACGGTTTACACTGCTTAAATTTGATTTGATGCTAAATGCTTGGATTGAGGAATTAGGAAGAGTATAGTAAACTGTTATGGTCTTGAAAAGTGTAAGTAGAACTAGTTAGCGTGTGTTTGTTTGTATATATTGATTAATGAATATAGTTACAATTGTGATGCAAAGTACTTCCTATTATATTTAGATAAATATGAAAGAATTCAGACTCGTATGTTTATGATTAAAATGATAGTTTATTGCATTGGTGAGTTAGTATGGTTTAAGCCACTTAAAAGTTGCTTTGGTGACAAATCAAAAAGCAAGTATGAGAAGTATAGGAAACAAATCAAAAGCTGCTTTACCTTTTTTAGTTTGTGTTTGAAAAGGAATCGGGTGAGAGTATCAATGAAAATGTTTACCATTTTGGCTTCCGTAAATATCGCTTTGGATGAATAATGTTTACCATTTTCAGTTCTGGTTATTGAAGAGAGGAACAAGTAGGTCAATAAATGACATTTCTTGTAATATTTATTTATTATTATTTATTTAATTATTTATTATTATCTTTTTTGGTATATATTGTTATTTATTTGAATGTGTGTATACATATATGCGTTTATGTGTTTCTTCACTAATTTCTATGTTCTTGTACTAGTACGTTTACAGATGGCAGATGTTGTAGCTACGAGCCACGGTGGCGATGGAGGTAATGAGCCACCCGTGGTCCCTCGAGGAGGATAGGCACTAACTGTCAGCGTAAGAATTTCTCGATTATTTTAATTAAACTTGATCATTATTTGAAATTGATAACTTGTTATTTTATGTCATCATCACTTGAATTTGATTACTTGCAGGGTCTAAATCCAGACCTCCCAAGCCCAATGCCAAAATTGGCAAAGGCGGGAAGGTGGTGCGTGGTGCCACAAAGAACGTGAAACTACACCAAATGAGGAATGAGACTGGTCGTCCGGTATCGATCAGATTCCGGAAGAACACGAAAGGGATGTGGGAGCATGTTGGCAATCACTCTTCGTGGTTCTCCAACATGGTCGTGACGTTGTTACGGGAATCAATTCCCATGTATTACTATTCGTGGGATAAGGTTCCCGAGACCACGAAGGCCCACATCGATAACCAGCTCCACGTAAGTTTTTTTTATCTTTTATTTTTTTAATTATTGTGTTTATTTATTTTAAATGTGTTTATTTATTTAAATTTGCCTCTTTATTTAAATTTGTATATTTATTTTAATTATATTTTATTGCATCATTTCTTTGATCTCGGCGAACACCTTGCCGGTCCGGATGGAGACGATATTGTCTGAAGTATCGAAGCTTACCTCAGAAAGCGATACGATGACAACAAGTACAAATTCAAAAGGCAAAATTTTACACGGCAAGGTGGGATTGAGAAACTGGACGAGATCAAGGAAAAGCGTCCGGCGAACAAGACGCCTGAGGATTGGGAAGAACAAGTAAATTTCTGGATCAACATTTATTATTATTATTATTATTATTATTATTATTATTATTATTATTATTATTATTATTATTATTATTATTATTATTATTATTATTATTATTATTATTATGAATATAATAATAATAATAATAATAATAATAATAATAATAATAATAATAATAATAATAATAATAATAATAATAATAATAATAATAGTAATAATAATAATAATAATAATAATAATAATAATAATAATAATAATAATAATAATAATAATAATAATAATAATAATAATAATAATAATAATAATAATAATAATAATAATAATAATAATTCATTTATCTAATAGTTTTTATTATTTATAATAAGCAGGTGAAGACCCAAAGAAGTTGAGGATCGGGGCGATCAACAGGTAAAACCGGCTCAAGAGTACGAGTTCTAGCCTTCATGGATCCCATTCGTTAGCTGTTATATGCGATAACTTCGTACGACACTTTTTAATCATTTTATATATATATATATATATATATATATAGTGTTGGGTGAGTCTTGATTGATTTTATTTATAAACAGTTGAGCCGCCCCACCGACTCCACGGATGGTAGAGACTTGATCGACCTTTACAGAAAAACCATACGAGAGGCGACGCCTTTGAGTCTCCAGTGTCCGAGGCCAGATACGTAAGTATAATTTATTTCCAAAAACTCACCCACATTAATGCAATATAATAAATCACGACTTATATATTACTTTTCTTGTTTTTTTTGTAACTAAACAAAATGAGATGGTACAGATGCGAACATAGAGCACCTCCTCCGGGACGTGTATGACTGACCTGGATATTTTGCGCCAGGTGATCGGTGGTAAGCAGTGCGGTCATGTTCCTGGCGTAGGTCCAGTGTTACCCGGCCGTGGTCAGAAGATGACCCTCAGCGTCTCACGAGCTCAAGAGCAAGCCTCCTCGTCCTCGCTGCAGGAAACCGTGCAGAAGCAATCCGAGGAGTTGTCCACGCAAAGGACACAGATTGATATTGTTAATACAAATATCGTCCTAAAAACGTTATTTATATTTTACGATCTTTGCTTTATTTTGTTAATGACAATTATAAGGTTTATCTTTAGCAAAGCATAAGTATATGTTAAAGTCTTTTACATTTTAGTAACAAACTTTTTAAAACACATTTACATATGACATGATCACTAGGAATTATACATTGCATACATGTATACATTTACATGTTTATTTTTATTTCTTAAAAATAGAAATACACATGACATCATAGCATACCTCATTAGGAAATCTTAGTTGACTTTACAATATATTTTGGAAAGATCTTGAAGCAAAGGAGTTGACTTTGTAAGATCTTGACAAGACTAGACAAGATATGGTAAGATTTGGAAAACTCTTAGCTGGCATGTTCCCGCGGAACCAAACCAGTACAAGGGCGGAACCCATAATTTGGGTCCGCCAAATCCGTGGTTTGTCTGCTCAGTTTTGCCTATAAATAGCAAGCTGATCATTCAAGCACACTTATCACTTACATAGCATAAATTACATATTCATTCATTTATACATTACTAACCCATTCATTCATTCATTCATTTCATTCTTAGTGATCTCTCTTTTGTAGCAAAGAGATCAAGCATCAAGGATCAACAAACTGTTGCAATCCTGTTAGTATAGTTACTGTGTGATTTGTTAGTTGTTCACACATCATTGTTATACCATTCATTCAGTAGAGTCCGGTTAGTGTTTTAGTCCTCAAAACACATAGAGTATCGGGAGTGGTTGAACCCTTGTAAAGAACTCGACATCTACCTTAGTGTCGGAAATTGTATAGGCGACGTCAGGTTGGTTCTACCTTGAACTAGAACCCGGTATTTAGCTTTGTACCAGAAAAAGGTGTAAGCGACGTGTATAAAGCTTTTCTCCGCCGAGAAGGGAGCTTGTTTCTTAGTGAAGAAAAACTCTCGAGTTAGAGGCTCGAGGAGTGGAGTAGGGCAAGGAAAAGAGTCCTTGTAGCCGAACCACTATAAATCTCCGTGTTGTGGTTTGATTGTTCTTTTCCTTTCTTGCATTACTTATATTGTTTGTTTGTGTGCATTTACTTGAAATCACGTTAAGTCTCAAAGCGAATAAATTTTAGAAAAACGTTAAAAACTATTCAACCCCCCTTCTAGTTTTCCACAATTGGCATCAGAGCTACGTTACTCAAGATTTTCAAAATATATTGTATTTTAAAACTTGAAACGATCAATAGATTTTGAAAACTTCAAAGAAGGGCAATCTATGCAAAGACCACCACTATTTGAACCAAATAGTTTTATTTATTGGAAAAATCGCTTTGAAACTTATGTGAAGTCAAAGAATATAGATTTATGGTATATTATTGTAGAAGGTGATTGTAAACCTATATTAAATATATCAGGAGGACGGGATGAGGGTACTTCTCTTACTCGTCATAGTGATGAGCAAAAGAAGTTGATTGCCAAAAATAATGAAGATAAAATGATGCTTTACAACACTTTACCTAAGAAAGAATATGAAAGAGTCTTTATGTGTAAAACGGCTAAAGATGTTTGGCAATCATTGATTATCACTCATCAAGGGAACTCACAGGTCAAAGATAACAAAATTGATCTTCTTGTTCAACAATATTAACAATTTGTTATCTCTGAAGATGAGACCATTGATAGTGTTTTTGCTAGGTTTAATACTATAATTACTTCTCTTAAAGCACTTGACGAATCTTTTTCTAGTAAGAACTTTGTCAGGAAATTTCTTAGAGCACTTCATCCTTAGTGGAGAGCAAAGGTGACGGCTATTGAAGAATCCAAGGATCTTTCAAGCATGACACTTGACGAGCTCATCGGAAATCTCAAAGTTCACGAGATGGTGATGGAAAAAGACTCAGAAATAATTAAATGCAAAAAGGAGAAGATGAAGTCCATTGCCTTAAAAGCTAGGGTAGAATCAAGTGATAATGAAGAATCTAGCTCGAGTAGCGAAGACGAAGAGTATGCCATGGCCGTTAGAGATTTCAAAAAGTTCTTTAGGAGACGAGGAAAGTTCGTAAGACAACCTCGTGAAGAAAAGAAATCCTTCCGGAAAGACCGTGATGATAGGAAAGGAAAAGTAGATAGGAAGTGTTTTAGGTGCGGGGATTCCGGTCACCTAATAGGAGAATGTCCAAAGCCTCCAAAGAACAAGTCTCAAAGAGCATTTGTTAGTGGAGCTTGGAGTGACAGTGAAGTTGCTCTCATGGCTCATGACTCAGAAGAGGTACATTCTGACTCGTCATACTCCTCTATTAAGGATGAAACCTTAGAAGTAGAATATAACAAACTGTGTGATATTACTCTAAAAATCATAAACAAAAATAAGTTCTTAAAAACCAAAACGACACTTTTAGAAAACGAAGTCTATTGGTTAAAAGAAAAAGAGATACGATCAGAAAAGGGTAAAAGTGTTAAAGAAACAT
This sequence comes from Artemisia tridentata subsp. tridentata, assembly GCA_021014915.2. Taxonomy (NCBI): domain Eukaryota; kingdom Viridiplantae; phylum Streptophyta; class Magnoliopsida; order Asterales; family Asteraceae; genus Artemisia; species Artemisia tridentata. Next base: position 77,639,657 of record CP139504.1, read on the forward strand.
GTGTCTCATGTCAGGAACTTAAACTAGAATTAGAAACACTTAAAACCACACAGGAAGATCTTATCAAACAAAACTCTAAGTTTAAAAGGTTTGATAAAAACATTTGTTTAGCAGATGAGATAATGCAAATTCAAAAGTTGCCTCATGATAAAACCGGACTAGGAAATTCAAAAGAACCTATTCCAACAAAGTCAGACACCCACGGATCTGGCGGACCCAAAAATTTGGTTCCGCCAGTTATGGCCAAAGGGTCCGCGGGTACTGTTGATGAACAGAAGGTTTGTACTTCAGACCGTACTGAGTTCGTTAAGGTCACTAGAAAACCTAGCACTAGTACAACTGTTAACAAACAAAAACCAGCAGTTACTATAGGAAAAGGTCAAGTTAAAAATGAGTTTAGGACTAAAACAGTTCAACAGAGACCTAAAACTAGTTTTCCCAAACACCCCTTTCCAAAGAGTAACTTTAACTCACAGCACCATCATCAAAATAATTGGAACCAAAATATGTCTAAGAACTATCAAGGTCCCAACTACATGCCATGGAACACTTATCCACCATTTCCATACATGAACCATGATAATGTAATGTTTAACCCAAATGGACCCATGAGATATTGGGGACTAAACGCTTGATTTTTTCTTTAACTTAGGTGTGCTTGAAAGTCGGGTTAGAACCGGACGAGTGGATTAAAGATAGTGGGTGTTCAAGGCACATGACGGGAAACAAAAGCCTTTTCTCAACCTACCAAGTGTACGACGGAGGTAATGTCACATTCGGTAGCAAGCTTAAAAGTAAAATCATCGGAAAAGGTACAATATCTCATGAATCTCTCACTATTGATGATGTTGCTCATGTAGATAACTTAGGATTTAACTTGCTTAGTATTAGTCAATTATGCCGTAAAAAGTATAACGTCCTTTTCAGTGAAAATGGAAGTAAAATACTTAAAGACGGTATAACCGTTGGAATAGGTGTTTTAAAGAATAACATATACGTTATGAAATTAGACAAAACACCTAAAGAGAAACTTTGTCTCACCTCTTTGGATGAAAACTCAACTCTATGGCATAGATGCTTAGGTCACGCCAATATGAGGTTAATCCAATCCTTATCATCTAAGGAACTCGTTAGGAACCTACCCAAGTTGAAATACGACCAACAATTTTGTGATGCTTGCAAAATTGGGAAACAAGTTTATAATAGCCATAAGCCTAAAAACATGGTGTCCACATCTAGGTGTCTAGAATTACTACATATGGATTTGTTTGATTCATCCGCTATACAAAGTTATGGAGGAAACTTCTATACTTTGGTAATAGTCGATGATTACTCTAGGTATACTTGGACTAAGTTTTTGAAAACTAAAAACGAAGCATTTGATAAATTTGAAATTCTAAGTAAGAAAATTCAAAATCAAATAGGAAATAGTATAGTGTCAATTAGAACCGACCACGGTCGTGAATTTGACAACGAAATCCAATTCGGAGCTTTCTGTGATGCTAATGGCATAACACATAATTTCTCGGCTCCTCGAACCCCTCAATCAAATGGTGTAGTAGAACGTAAGAATAGAACAATTCAAGAAATGAGTAGAACAATGTTAAATGAACAAAACATACCACAAAAGTTTTGGTGTCACGCCGTAGATACATCCACATACATCTTAAATAGAGTATTAATTAGACCATTTTTGAAAAAGACTCCATATGAGTTATATAGAGGCAAAAAACCTACTTTAGGATATTTTAGAGTTTTTGGAAGCAAGTGCTTCATTTTAAACACTAAGGATTACCTCACCAAGTTTTATTCAAAGTCTTATGAAGGTTTATTATTAGGATATTCACAGAATAGTAAAGCATACATTGTCTTAAACAAAGAAACCTCAAGAGTCGAGGAATCGTTGAACGTAACATTCAACGAAAGTCCACCTCCCTCTAAGACATCACCTTTGGTAGATGATGACTTAGTTGAAAGTCAAATGGTTGAAAACCAAAAAAATGTAGAAAATGACAAAGAGGATGAACCCATGAATAAGGAAATAGTCAACATCAAGGAATCTAGAAGTCATCCATTAGATAATGTCATAGGAAAAATTAACGAAAGAACCTTAAGATCAAAAGTCCAAAACCAAAGTAATTTCTTTTTTTTTTGTTTCAACCATTGAGCCTAAAAATATAAATGAGGCAATAAAAGACGAATCTTGGGTCATAGCGATGCAAGAAGAACTTAATCAATTCGTTAGAAATGACGTTTGGACATTGGTCCCTCAACCTAAAAATCAAACCATAATAGGAACAAAATGGGTGTTTAGGAACAAAATGGATGAAAATGGAGTAGTGTCTAGAAACAAAGCTAGGCTAGTAGCTCAAGGCTACAATCAACAAGAAGGTATAGATTACGACGAAACATTTGCACCCGTCGCTACTTATTGCATATGCATGTGCACATGACTTTAAACTATTCCAAATGGATGTTAAAAGTGCTTTTCTAAATGGTTTTATTAATGAGGAAGTGTACGTAGCACAACCTCCCGGCTTTGCCGATTTTGAAAAACCAAATCACGTCTACAAACTTAAGAAAGCATTATACGGACTTAAGCAAGCACCAAAAGCTTGGTATGATCGACTTAAGACTTTCCTAGTTGACCATAAGTATACCATGGGCCTAGTAGACAACACTCTTTTCACCAAGAAAAAGGGATCACATATTATCATAGTCCAGATATATGTGGATGACATTATATTCGGTTCAACTTGTCAAGAGTTATGCGACGATTTCTCTAAAATCATGCATGACGAGTTTGAAATGAGTATGATGGGGGAACTAAACTTTTTCTTAGGTCTCCAAATAAAACAATTAGAAGATGGGATATTCTTCAACCTATCTAAGTATATAAGGGATATGCTTAAGAAATTTGGTCTTGAAGACTCCAAACCTATGAAAACACCAATGTCTTCCGAAACCAAACTCACCAAGGATGACGAAAGTGAATCCGTAGATAGCACTAAATATAGAGGAATGATTGGTAGTTTACTCTACCTCACGGCTAGTAGACCAGACATTATGTTTATTGTTTGTCTATGTGCACGCTTTCAAGAAGATCCCAAAACATCCCATCTTGAAGCCATTAAATGGATATTTAGATATATCAAAGGTACTACACATTTAGGATTATGGTATCCCAAAGGTACGGGAATAGAAACCATAGTGTATGCTAACTCAGACCATGCCGGTGATTATGTTGACATAAAAAGTACAAGTGTTATTTGTACTATTGTTGGACATTCTCTTACCGCATGGTTCTCAAAGAAACAAACGGCCTTAGCAATTTCAACAACCGAAGCCGAGTACGTGTCTGCAGGAAAGGCGTGTCAACAAGCACTGTGGATAAAACAAGCTCTCGTCGACTATGAAATTGAACTCAACGACATTCCCATTCTTTGCGACAACAAAGAAGCCATCAACCTTAGCAAAAATCCAGTCCAACACGCTAGAACCAAACACATAGAAATACGTCACCATTTTCTACGCGACAATGTTCAGAAGGGAAACATCTCAATCAAGAAAGTATCTTCAGAGGACAACCTTGCCGACATTCTCACTAAACCTCTTAAGAGAGCACCCTTTAACTTTCTTAGACTTGGTTTAGGATTAATGGAACCTAGTGAGTAGATAAAACCTTAGCTTGAACCTTAGATTAACCAAAAACTAAAAACCTGAGCCTGATCCACGGAACCAACCGACAATAAGGGCAGACCCCTTGTTTTGGTTCCGCCAGATCCGCGGTCCCCCTGAGTCAGTTTTTTAGTATATTAAATAAACAACATGTACTGTGTATCACAACTCCCAAAAACATACCACCTACTGGAACTCGACTCAAAATCATCCAAACTCATAATTTAGGTCATCTCCTTCCACGAATTTGTGCTCTAATCATCTCTGTAAGTATCCTAACCACATCTACATTCCTGATTTGAGTCTAGGATTTCTATTTCATGCACAAAATCAAAACTTGGGGTTTATGCATAATTTTAGTAAAATCATGAAGCATATTTACTAAATTGCATAAAAAATCATGTTTTCCTTAGTTAGGAATTGCATATCATTAGGCATTATCATAATTCATCAAAAACCCCATGAGAAATTTTTATCAAATCTTCTCACGACTAGGAAAAACGGTTTTTGAACATTGTTCATACAAATACAAAACGTTATGTTTTAAACATCACTTGCATAATGTCTCTTGAATGCTAAAGGGAATACATAACTAATATGTATTTTCGGGTACATTCAATCGTAGCTACATTGAAGTAGGAGCGTTTGGGTTATCTCTTGTTTTATCATAAAACTTGCATACACAAAATTTTCATGCATCAAAAGGAGTCGAGATAACCGCACCTCCACATTGTCCCCATATAGGCACACACTAGAAATCTATATACGTATTTTCAATAGTTTTAACTAAACTATGTAATTTTCGTGTCTAGGATAATCATGCCTCCCGCGCCATAAAACCAAAGGACTCACTGAGGACCAAGTTGAAATCTTTAAAGCCTTAGAAAAACGCTATGTACATGAGGGTAGAACCGTAGACCCCTCATTCCTAGAAGGAACCATTCTTAGAGAACAACTTGCTGCAATCCAATTCGATTGTCTCCTAGATATCGATGAACCCATAATCCCTAGATTCATACTAGAATTCTATGCGAGTGTAGGTCTTAGCACAAATGACTATGGTTACATGAACATCCATTTCAAAGTAAACCAAAATCAATTCAACATCCCTCTAGACCAATTTGGAGAAGTCTTAGGTGTTCCAAATCAAGGAACTTGCTTTTATTCGGACAAATGGTCATTGTCCATCCTCGATTCAAACCTTGATCGTACAGCACCATACGACACACCTTTAACCCCAAAAGAAGACATCCGTGCTTATCTTTTTGTACCTAGGATAGCCCACACTAGGACTAGTAGAGGTAGAGAGGTTGATCGCGATCCGTTTGGCATGGAGCTAAATGAACTTAGGCCCCATTTCAAGAAGCTAGAAGAAGTTCTTAGGGCCAACGTCATTAGCACCATAGGAAATAGAGACCATGTCAATGCAAGCCTTTGCTACATGCTCTATTGTGTGTCAAACCACCAACCATTCAACCTCGCCTATTATATCGCCAAAAGAATGGCCGATATTCCAGTCTTAGGAACCACCGCAATGCCTTATGGGATGCTTCTCACCCGTCTTTATAGAGCTTTTGCACCCATTCCTCGAAACGCTAGAGGTTTCGTTCCCGACTACACCGAGATTCAACACACCTTTGTACCACTTAGTGATAATAGGGTAGCCGCAGCAAGAGGAAAAGGAGCTCATCCTCCCACCTCATCATCATCATCATTATCGGTTAGCGAGGATGATGGTTTGCCAAATTCTAGGACTCCTCCACCCGAGTACATGAGTCGACTTCCTCCCATCGATAATCAATCTGAGGAGTTTCGTCAAACTCGAGGAATGATGAAGAACATTGGACGGTGGATCATGAAGCTCAACAAAAAGCTCAACAAGAAGTGAGGGTTAGGGGATGTTTGGTATAAGACAATTTCAAAACAATGATGTGATGAATTATTGTGTCGTTAGAATATTATGTTGGTGTGATACATTTCTGTGAACTAACATAACTTTTCAGGACGATAACACGTGTTGTTATCGATTTTCGTGTTTAAGCCACCATTTTGGCTTAACATCCTTTTATGGTAAGTTCAATTTCATCAGTTTGATCTATGTGCTATCATGTGTTAGAACCTGTGTTTTTGTTTGTAAACAATCACAACTAATTAATTACATATGATTTAGGATAATTTTCGGGATTTCAACAGGTTTCGGGTAGTTTAAAATGGCCACTGTTAAGGAATTTCATCTGGTGGATATGGCGGAACCAATTTCTAGGTTCTGTCTATTGTATTTCTTGGCTTCGCCAATTTTTACCCTGCGGATTTTGGGGAACCAAAAATTTGGTTCCGCACTTGTTGTCGTTTGGATCCGCCGATTCAACAGTAACTTTTTCAAATTTCCCGACTAATCCCGATCCTTAGATTGTTGATTCTAGTTCTTAGGATTATCCTACTGATCATTAGGCACATTAGGATGATTTAGGAACACTTAGAACCATAAGATATCCATTTCCCACCAAAACTTGAAAATTCAAATTTTCTTCCAAGTTACCTTTATGTAACAAGCAAGGAACCCTCAATTTGGTTCCTTGCAATCTGTGGAAACATCACATCAATAGATTTCCCACTCAAACCTTGCATTAACTGCATATCCTCAACCCTTTACTTAACTCCATCTCTATGGATTGACTTAGATGATGTGACTAGCACAATTTTTTGTTCCAAATCATTAGGAACCTCAATCCTTCTATGGATCAACATCAAATCCAAACACCAATTTCCATAATCCTTCCTGCTTATAAATTGGAACCTTTAGTTGATCAAAACTCACACCTTCACCATCAACTCTAAGTATCATCCCTGTACTTGTTAGCTAACCTTCTCATTTTAACCATGACAAAATCCAACAACTCTTCCACCAACAGACCACCACGCAGGACTGCTCGCATAAGTATCAGACAGTGTTGCTTTATGAACTTAACATCTTCATCAGAGGAGTCATCACCTCTCAACATCTCCTCACCCATAGCCAATGAGAATTTTCTCAACCTCTCCACTCCAACACCACCAAATGTAGTCATCCATACTCCTCCACCAACAATCACTCCTGTAGCTACCACCACACCACCACCCGCTCCATCACAACCTGCTAGATCACCATCACCATCACACTCACCGAAACTACAACCAATGGAGTTATTTGCTACTCCTCCAACCTCACCGTACCCATATCTTGAAACTTTGGAAGACCTTCCAACAAGGACTACCAATCCTCCTATGACCTTTGAAGGTCAACAACCTCTCCTATTTCATCCAATTTATCAGGATATCCACGGTCCTCTCTACCGTGACCAAGAGCCACCACAACCACAACCTCAACAACATCCACACTCAATCCCATTAATGAGGCAATGTGGAACAACCAACCCGAATCACAACAAGAAATCAACGAGGAGTTAGACCGCCTCTATGCTTTCTCAAATATGGTGGATTCCTACCTCCATGAGGCAATGGACTTGCAATCCACTTTGATGGCCTCCATTATGTCTCCAAACTTCATTCCACCATCTCCACCATCAAACAACCAACCACCACCACCACCAACTCATGAACCAACCCTTCCACCTCCTAGACATGATTGTATCATGTGCGAGAGGACCGCCCATTTGGTTCAATGAACCAACATCTCGGTTCTTCAATTGCAAGACAAAATGAGGTTCATTTTGAACCACATTCTCGAGCGCCTTAATGCGCTTTCACATCCTCCACAATAGAAGTCTCTCCTTAATTTCCTTTTATAGGATTTCTTAGGACCTTTTAGTTTTTTTTTTTTTTTTTTTTTTTTTTTTTTTTTTTTTTTTTTTTTTTTTTTTTTTTTTTTTATGATGTAATTTCTTGTTTTGTGACTTTTGTCACAAACAATTTTCAAATAGAAGGATGCTACATTTATGCTTGTGGGTGATCACTACATATGCATTATATCTTGGTTGGTTTACTAACATAATATGGTTGGTTATAGTATTGACATTGCTTGAACTTTGTGATTGGTTTGAACAATTTTAGTTAGTTGACTTTTTAAAGTCAATCGGGTTAAACTACATTGCTTGGTTGAACCTTTACACTTGCATTATGCTACTTGGTTGGATTGATTCATATACAACTAACCTTTGTTTTGTATCATTTCTCACCCTTGAATCAAATGCGTTGGTACCCTAGCAACGGGAAGTATTGATCGAGAGGGAGCATATCATACACTAACTTTTGTTTTGTAGGATCATTCATCATGAACTTGGAACTCCAATTAGGGGGAGTATTATCCAAGGGGGAGCTTTATGTTCTCAAAATCATTGAATCATTCTTGGCACTCCAAATTAGAGGGAGTAATCACCACATTCCGCTATGCATTTCTTCTTTTTGTTTTGACAAAAAGGGGGAGATAGGATTAAGTTCATACATCACTGTTAACATCACAGTACATGCTTTTATGCTTAAAATAGTTTCACAACTTGCATAAAACTAACTTAATCTATATTTTTAAAAGACTTTCACTTTACTTACTCCATTGCTTAAAAATAAACGTTATATTTTGTCATCAACAAAAAAGGGGAGATTGTTAATACAAATATCGTCCTAAAAACGTTATTTATATTTTACAATCTTTGCATTATTTTGTTAATGACAATTATAAGGTTTATCTTTAGAAAAGCATAAGTATATGTTAAAGTCTTTTACATTTTAGTAACAAGCTTTTCAAAATGCATTTACATATCACATGATCACTAGGAATTATACATTGCATAAATGTATACATTTACATGTTTATTTTTATTTCTTAAAAATAGAAATACACATGACATCATGGCATACCTCATTAGGAAATCTTAGTTGACTTTACAATATATTTTGGAAAGATCTTGAAGCAAAGGAGTTGACTTTGTAAGTTCTTGACAAGACTAGACAAGATATGGTAAGATTTGGAAAACTCTTAGCTGGCATGTTCCCGCGGAACCAAACGAGTACAAGGGCGGAACCCATAATTTGGGTCCGCCAAATCCGTGGTTTGTCTGCTCAATTTTGCCTATAAATAGCAAGTTGATCATTCAAGCACATTCATCACTTACATAGCATAAATTACATATTCGTTCATTTATACATTATTAACTCATTCATTCATTCATTTCATTCTTAGTGATCTTTCTTTTGTAGCAAAGAGATCAAGCATCAAGGATCAATAAACTGTTGCAATCCTGTTAGTATAGTTACTGTGTGATTTGTTAGTTGTTCACACATCATTGTTATACCATTCATTCAGTAGAGTCCGGTTAGTGTTTTAATCCTCAAAACACATAGAGTGTCGGGAGTGGTTGAACCCTTGTAAAGAACTCGACATCTAGCTTAGTGTCGAAAATTGTATAGGCGACGTCAGGTTGGTTCTACCTTGAACTTGAACCCGGTATTTAGTTTTGTACCAGAAAAAGGTGTGAGAGATGTGTATAAAGGTTTTCTCCGCCGAGAAGGGAGCTTGTTTCTTAGTGAAGAAAAACTCTCGAGTTAGAGGCTCGAGGCGTGGAGTAGGGCAAGGAAAAGAGTCCTTGTAGCCGAACCACTATAAATCTCCGTGTTGTGGTTTGATTGTTCTTTTCCTTTCTTGCATTACTTATATTGTTTGTTTGTGTGCACTTACTTGAAATCACGTTAAGTCTCAAAGCGAATAAATTTTAGAAAAAGGGTAAAAACTATTCAACCCCCCTTCTAGTTTTCCACAGATATTTTGCTAGATTGGGCCAGGAGACAGTCGGGTTGTACCGAGCAGCTAGCGAGTGGCTTGCTGGGGACATCGGGATCACAAAATGCTTCACAGGGTGAGTCTCGAGGTACCAGGGAGGGTACTGGGGATAGTGGGGAGACTGGGAGTAGCGTATGGCTTTTTGGGTTCGATGGGTCGGTTTATATTTGTTTTGGGTTTATCGACAAAGTTGTGTAGATTTAGATGGATTATTATGTGTTTATGTAGTTTATGTGCTAGGATTCCCGCTAAATTGTTCCCCGCGTAGAGTTTTGGACCATTTTACGGATAGCTAGCTTATGTATAGTTTTTAGACCATTTTGCGGATAGCTAGCTCATGTTTATTTTGTAGATGATCATGTGATCACGGTTTTTGAACCGTTTTTGGCGAATTTGGATTCATATGATTATGTTTAGCGAATTTGGATATATATCATATTATGTTTAGCGAATTTGGGTTTGTTGTTGTTGTTGTTGTTGTATGTTTAGCGAATTTGGCGCATAAAACAGGTTCTAAAAATAGGTTGTGATCAGGTTGTGATGTTGTAGGTTTTTTCCCGAAAAAACCTGGAAATTACCCATTTTGCAGCAATATGCTGCAAAATGGGTCATAGGATTTTGGCGGGGACATGGGTTGAACCAGTTTTATCTGGTTAAGCTTTTTGGTAGGGACATGTCCCCGCCAAAAGGACTTACTGCAACAGTGTAGTACTCTTTTTGGCGGGGACATGTCCCCGCAAAAAGAATTTACTGCAACAGTGGATGGCTCTTTTAGCGAAAACACGTCCCCGCCAAAAGACTTAATTAATTACCATAATCCCTTAATTAAGCGACTTTCTGGTTAATTAACGTACTTTTTGGCGGGGACATGTCCCCGCCAAAAGTAGTGCCACGCTGGACAAAGTTTGACCAGCTCAAAGGCCGTGGGACCTACAAGTCCCCGCAAAAAGTTGTCATTTGTCCCCGCCAATAACTTTCAGCAGTGACATGTCCCCGCCAAAAGGGTAAAAATGTCCTCTCTGAAAGGGTCGAATGTTGTAGTGGTGGTGATTATATTGTAAGTGCAACAAGAGCTTGATCGTAAGCCTGCTGACACCAAACTGATATAGGCGTAGTTAGTCATAGATGTCTCTATTTCGGCTCTGTTTTGTACACTTCGGCTGATATTTTTGTGTTAGAATCAACAATCGATAAAAGAAGAAGAACAAGAGAAGCAACAAGAATCGAAAATTTTTTGGATGAGTTTCTCTATTGCAAAACAAAATTCAAAGGTACACAGTCCAAATCTTATGATTCGGTATTTAAAAGCAAAAAAAAAAACCGACCTATTGATAATAGTCTCCTAATACTAAGATGCAAAAAATACGAAATCGTGTATAACACGCTCAAACTCTAAGATACGAAAAATACCAAACGATAATTAGAAGTTCTAATCACATTCATAATAATCTCCACTGTGATTGAAACTCCTAGGAATACCATATGTTTCAAATTAAATTCGAAATTCCAAACACTAGAGATACTAGCCTAATTCAAAAAAATGATCGATTCCCAAAAACGATCCAAAACAAACGCCGAATGACTTCAAAAAAAAAACAAATGTTAACTGAAAAATTTTAAGCGGAAAAAGGTTCGGCAGTGGGTACTGCTAAAGACGACTCGTGCTACACGAGTTCGGACTGTGAGTTGCTTTAGTTTAGGACAATCAATCTTCAAATGACCAGTCTTTGCAATAGTTACAAATATCTTGAGTTTGGTTTCGTAAAACATCTTAAGGTAAATGGTTTATGATTAAACATCCCTTTGTTTTAGATACTCGTTAAACTATGGAGATGAACCAAAGTCATTTCATATTGTTTAACATATTATGTTTCTCGTTATAGATATTAATTAAGATTACCAAATGTAAACACGTATCATCTTGACTTACTTTTGGCACGACCATGCAAATATCTGATCAATTCAACGAGGGGCACAATAGTATCTAACTCTAGAAAACACATGGAGGAACAAATTCTATTTTGATTGCACGTGTCATTCATGTGCTTCACATCACTTCTGAAAATAGCTTTTATAGCTACCTTGTTCAGGACATCGTTTAATTGTAACCATGAAAGCGATATCCACATATGTAAGACCTACTTGCATCTCAAGTCTGAGGACGAGTAATACAACCACTTGCGAGATTCACCCGATGACGCCGATCCATAAAGTGAATTCTCGTAAGATTGGGGTAGTCCGTATCAAAATTATATTGGTAGTGCTCAAGTCTAATCCATACCTATACGGCCGGAAATACGTGAGCCTATTTGAGGCACACACGTACACCGAGGAAACGTTTTATTAATATGATTAATGTATTTATTGTATATATATTAATTATATTAAGTAAATCACGAAATTACTAACGGTCGTTAATTATATCGTTAGACGCTATAACTAACTAATACACATAACAATTAACAAGTACATGACTTGTTATATTGTGTAACACCCACATGACTTGAAACATGGAGGGGGAAGTGTATGCCGGTCGATTGTGGGAGGCGGTGAGGTGTTGGAGTTCGACTTGGACTCCAAGTCTTGCAAAGGCTATATAGTGAACCCCTTGGTTCATTATTTGCCATCACTTGAAACCGTAAACTCTAAACTAAACCTCTCCTCCCCAACCTTGTAAGAATCAATCTTCCCAACCTCTTAAACCTTTAGGGTTTCGGCGATCAACTTCAAGAAAGCAAAACCGAGCTAGTTTTGTGCTTTATTCGTGATACGAACTAGCATTCGTCGTTCTTCTATAATGTGTAGTGTGTGCATTATTTAGAGGTGATTTACTTTAATCACTATAAGGGTTTCGACATTCATCAAGAATCAAGATCCAATTTGATCAACCGAGCTAAAAAAAAGAGGTTAGTATATTTATATGTGCTTATGTGTTAATTCGTATACATCAAACGGGATCCTTTTGGAACGCTTTTCCGTTGTGTATACTCGTCTTATAGTTGGTAATATGATTATGAAATCCCAACAAATTAGGACCTTGAAAATTTGATGTTACTCCACCTTTATCTTTACCTTTTTCAAATCGATATCGACCCCTATCACGACTTGTAGTTGATAAACCCATGGTCTGGGACTCATAACTACTTCCTGACATTTATTGACGAAGCTCTCTTGAATGCAAACTAGATCTAACATCTTTCAAAGTGATAGTGTCTTAACCTACCATGAATGAGCAAACCAAAACTTTCAAACGAAAGAGGTAACGACACAAGAAGAACAAGAGTTGCATCTTCATCTTCCATCTTTACTTCAACATTCTTCAAATCTATCAAGATTGAGCCCTATTTCATTTGAAGCGTAACAAACGTTGCTTCAATAACAACTTATTCGTCAACGACTTTTTCATATAAATAGTTTCTAACTTTTCCCAAACTTCTTTTGCCGTTTCCTCGTCACGAGCCTCATAAAGAACTTCTTCTGATAAACATAGCAAAATAGTTGAGGGTGACTTTTCTTCTTGCAACTTATAGTTAGCATCAGTCATATCAACCGGTTTTTTATCGGTAACGGACGCCCAAATGCCTTACTGTTTCAATAAGGCTCAAATCTTGATATGCCACAAGCTAAAGTTACTTGAAAACTTCTTAATATTAGTGATTTAAGAAGAAGACATGATTATCAAACAAATATCAAGCAAATATATTTGAATGAAGAAAAAACACGCTATAAATATCAACATTATTAGCCCCATTACTAATTCAAAACTAATTCCTATGGCCCACTTTATAACAAGTGCAACCCAAATTCAAAACAAAGCCCAAAAGCAAATCCCAAACACCACCAAATGGCTTCACCAAATGATACAAATTTATCCTCAAATTCAAGAACACTCGGGTTCTATGAGAAGCGAATTTCCAAAACCCAAGACAAAAATCGATCAATATTAAGAACCCAGACACATTCAAGTGATTCAAGTAACAAGTTTATTGATATCAACCAAAAAAAGGAACTGATCAATCAATCAAATCAGCAACAAAATTGAACAACAAACGATTCCAAACGATTTATGAAACCCTAAATTCAAAACGAACTAAGACCAAACCTAAAATTGAAAAATGATTATTGCTTCTTCAAATACCCACAACGATCGACAAGCTATGATACCAATTGTTAGAATCAACAATCGATAATCATTAAGAACAACAGAAGAAACAAGAATCGACAAATTTGTGGAAGCTTTTCTCTATTGCAAAAAAAAATTTGAAGGTACAAAGTCCTAATCTTATGATTACCTATTTATAAACAAAAAACAACCGGCCTATTGATAATAGTTTCCTAATACTAAGATACCAAAAATACTAAATCGTGTATAACACGCTCAAACTCTAAGATAAAAATATCAAACGACTCTAAGGAGTTCTAATCACATTCATAACAGTTTCCCAGAATGTACGTTGTGCGGCGACTTGCTAGATTTTCCTTGATAATTGATTTTTTTCTTTATGCAAACTTCCGCATATTGACAAAGACAGATGTTATTACTAGAAATCTACCTTTATCATACAAACTAACTATAGATCGATGATACTCAAACAAGACCAAGAATGAGATGAAGAGTGTAGATCGTATGAAATATAACTTATGGTTTATTAGCTTTGAATGAAAGAAATAAACACAAACATTAAGGACACACACTCTCACCTTTGCTATCTCTCTCTAAGACTGCCTATTGAGAACCTCTAAAAACAGCCACTAATAATGAGGTGAGAGTGTGTGATTTATATCACAAATGTGATGCCCTTGGGGCTTTTGTAGGCTTGGAGTGGGCTTTTGTTTAGGGCTAGACTTTTACATAAAGTCTTACATATTTAACTACCAAAAGCCCACTTTGTTACACTAACTTATCCATACAACACACATGTTACAATGTTATAAATGACCATCACTTTGCATTTATAAATTAAATGCTAACAATCTCCCCCTAAGGGATGGTCATTTCAATGATGCTCCCAGTGAATGGTCTTTTGTCTTCAACGTCTTGAACTTTGTGTATTGTTGTGGAATAGTCTTGATTCTTCGTTCCTTCATGCTATGTGATCTTCAAAGAATCGTCTTTTGGTTGTTCTTGCCTTGATCAACATCTTCTGCACAATTTGCGTCGTCGTTGTAGATGATGATGGTGAATGGAATTTCGTCAGTAGCTGCATAAAACAGTTAGCAATAATTCGTCCAACGCTTACAGGTTCAGATTTCGAGAAAGTTAACAGTATAGTGTGAAAACTTTCTCTAGTCTGGACCAAGGCCGTTGAGAGCCTCTGAAATATACAGGAGTATCACTTCAAGACTGTAGACCGTTTGAAGCAAGTAACCATCATGATATAAGGCAAGATCCTTAGATCTCATTAAGACTCTTACAACTTGTGTCCTTTTTGGTGAACACAAGTGTATTGTATTGGAAGTGTTCCTAAGAGATCTTTGATGAATCTCATGGCTCTAGACTCGATAATGTGCGTTTTGGTTTTAGTCGTCGGAGGCATGGAGCAGAGTGCCATCTTTTCAATATCAACACTTCTCGGAATGAGAGGCCGATAGATTATGCAGTGTTCTCCGTGAGAAATGAAACAAATATCTTTTAAGAGATATCTGAGTGGCTAGGAGGGGTGGTGCAACGCGTCACTGGGTCCATGACGTCTTGTCTTCAATATCAGTATCAACTTGTAATAACCGATAGCAGATGTATTGACCCGGTTTCTGACCTAAGTTTTCATGGAGGGCTATTTCTTTTCACCCTTTCATTAAACTTTTCTTTTTAATTCTTCAACCCCTTCTTTCCCTTTCTCTTTTACACCTTTTTTCAATCTTACCTAAGGACTTCTAATTCTAATCTATTGGAATTGTCCTTGGGTAGATCCCTCCGGCTCTGGCGGATCATTGGACATAAACCTAACCATAATCACCTTATTACTCCATGATTATCCTAGATTTGTTGATCACATGCCATAAAACCTTTTTGTGAAAATCTCTCAAAGTGTTTATGAATAAAACACATTGGTTAACACTTCAAGAGTTTTACATTTTCTGAAATACTCCCCCTTCACATGTGCTCATGCATTTTAAGATAAATTTGCACATGTTGGGTAGAGTTCGCACATTTTGAATTGATCGATTTTCAATTAATGTGACCATTGCGAGACACGTTTACATCACTAGTTAGACTAGCTTGAAGTTATTACCCGTCCCGGTCATATTAAAAGATCATCTCTCGAATTGGTACATTCTACTCAGACAAGTCCTTTGAGAGACACGTTTACATTACTGGATAACCAACTTGAAATTATTACGCGTCCCGGACAAGTCTTTTCGAAAACGGACATTTATCTTTCGTCAATTCGAGTGTTCATGCTGAGTCTTTTGAAGAGCTCGACTTACTGTCATTACTTTTTGATCACATTTAATCACGTCTTCTCCCCCTTATACCTAATCTCCCCCTCAAAAATAGCACGTAGTGATAATTTTGATATCGAATGATTAAATTGAAAACTTGTTGGAGAGAAAGACGGATTTGAGCATGAAATTGGAACATTTTGTGTTTCATTTTATACTCCCCCTTAAACAAAGCATATTTTTAAACATGTGAGTTTAAAATCAGTTTAAGGGTTTAGGAGGGAGTTGTCTTGAGCACATAATTTTGAGAAAGATTTTGAAAAATCTTGATCATGTGCTCAAGGATTTTATTTTTGCCATTAACATTACGAGTCCTGATTGGAAATAATCAGAAGTCATCAATGTAGCAAGGGTTTCGTACTGAAATATACGAAAGCCGTAGTGAAGAAAATTTTGAGAAAACGACATGTTTTGGAAAAAATTTAAATGAACTCTCGCTCAAGCATCTGTACATGTCCGTATCATTGTTGAATGACATTGCTAGATACGTACAGAATATCGATTATACGAGAGACATGTCGTGAGAAGAATATTTTTGGTTTTTTGATTTTCTATTGTTTTTGTATTTTTGAAAATTTTCTATTTTTATATTTTGTTTTTGTTGGTTTTTCAAATTTTGTATTTTGTTTTTCAAAAAAATATTTACGTGCGAAGCTTGATGAGATAATTCAATAAGATTCGAGAAGACTTTCTAACTCTTCGGGAGTTAGGCTTCGCATTCCAATTCGACGAACTAAGTTTTCAAACCGCTCTTTTGGGAGGGCTTTAGTAAATAGATCGGCGAGTTGGTATTCAGTCTTCACGAAAAATAATTCAACAGTACCCTCTTCGACGTGTTCCTTTTGAATGAAGTATGCGGACTCTAATATGCTTGGTCTTCGTTTGACAATCAGGATGGTGGTCATAAGCTCGAAGAAACCATATTGGTATGTGCCTCATCATAGAATGGCCAAACGTGCACAATGTTCTCGTTGATAGTGCAGTGCAAGGTCTTGTTTCCTTGATGAAGCTACTGCTTTTCTCCAAAAATTGTGCTCCGCCTGATGTACTCTTTGCTGTAACTTGGCAACCGCATGGTCTGCATCTGAAAATGCTATTAGTGTAAACTCCAAATCCTTCGGATACCAAAGTCCCATGTTAATGGTTCTTCGTAGGTACCGAAAGATCCGTTTAACCTCTTGGAGGTTGAAGTTCGGTAGTGACTTGCCTGAATCGTGCTAATAAACAAACAGCAAAATGTATACCCGGGGACTACTGTTAAGTACATGAGAGACGAATTATGCTCTGATATTCTTCGTCATGGTTTCCCATATAATCAGCTCCTATTTTGGTGAGGTGACATTGTGTACCAACAGAGTCACAATTTTATTCATGTTTTTTCAAAATCTAATAGTATATTTAGCTTGATTTAGAAAAATACCCGTGGGATTGATGAATTTGTAATCCCAAAGATTTAATTCCCCCATCATGGACATTTACAAATTGCTTTTCATGAGATTTGTAAATGTTTTGAATGTTCGGATTAGGACCCAAAGATTATGTCGTCCACGTAAATTTGAACAATCAAAATATCATTTTTGAATTTTCGTGTAAAACTAGGTTCGGATCAATTGTTCCTTTGGTGAAATTATTATGAAGTAGGAAAGATGATAATTCGTCATACCACGCCCTTGGGGCTTGTTTCAAACCATAGATAGCTTTCTTTAGCTTGTAGACGTAGTCTGGATGATCTTTGTCGACGAATCCGTCTCGCTGACTCACGTACACTTCTTCTTTCAGAGTTCCATTCAAGAAAGTTGTCTTGATATCCATCTGATAGACCGTGATGTCTTTGTGAGCTGCATATGCTAAGAAAATCCTGACTGCTTCAAGCCTTGCTACTGGCGCGAATGAATCCTCAAAAATCTATCTGATGCGTGCGATGTGTCGTTGCGGTTTAGCAGTATTAATGCCTACTCAAGTTTTAAATTTATATTTAGCCGACTTATCAATAACACACACACTTAACGAGCAGTGTACCTGGTCAGTATGAATATAATGGTAAGTAGAGTGTCGATCACTAAGAGTGGAACGTATTATCTAGTTATTCTAATCAGTATTTTAATATTTAAGTTAGCTATACAACCTAATCTAACGCAAGGGGGTTCAGCCTGAGAGACTGGCACGTTTTGGTTGCAATTAAATAATAAACTAAACTAATGAGCACGAATCAGCGATAGACATGCACGTATACAGATAAATACTCGAGACAATAAGAAGACCTGTCCTGATGATTAAGTAGATTGTCACTTGTTTTATTGATAGTTTTATATGAAGTGTATGTAGTTAACCCTTTCTCGTTGGTCCTAATCTTATCGGCGAGAAATCCCTTAATGATTACTTATGTCTAAAAGTTATTTCTAAGTGATCAATTTAGTAACAACCGTGGGAGCCACATTCTCTTCCGTAGTCAAATGCGCAGGCCACTAATAAACACAGAGGTTATCAATGCACTAATAAGTACTAACCAAAGACATCAACATATAAACTTTAATTGATGGGAAAGCAGTTTTAAGGGAGTGCAATCTTTCTCCTCACATTACACAAGCCACCAATCCTGATGAATTAAAGTTTACTAACACAATAAAACAAAACTACTTAATGAATTAAATACATGCAGGACCTTCTTACAGCTCTTGTATCTTCGTTCGGGTGTGTCTTGTGCTGCCTAATCGTCTGAATTCGGCCTTAGGTTTCTGAGGTCTTCTGTCTTCTAAAACTGTCGAACTCGGGAACTCTTAATACGTCTGGTCTTTGGGGTATTTATAGTTTCTGTCTGAGGGTAAGATGCGGCGCATCTAGTAAGTAGATGCGGCGCATTGACTTAACTTCGCGTGGGGTCCAAGATTAATATATTCATGAATATTCGTACACCGCCAGAAGATGCGGCGTATCTTCATTCTTGGATGCGGCGCATGTCCTTTGCCGTCTTGGATAATATCTTGTGAAATCTTGATAGCGATGCGCCGTATGTAGGAAGTATAATGCGGCGCATCTGGAGCAGAATAGTCTTGATCTTGTACATTTCAGTAGACTCTTAACTTCTTGCTTGTTTTGCTCCATAATTAGTCCAAAATCGCCAAGTTTCACCAAATGCTTGTTTTTACCTGAGAATTACAAAAGTAAACGATTAAGTATCAATTCTCATACATAATATAATAAAACAAGTCAAATAAATAGGATAAATGATAGTAATAAAATGTACTTATTTGAGTTCATCAAATATCCCCCCACTTGAACTTTACTTGTCCCCAAGTAAACCTTAGAATTAATCTTATGAAAATGTATCCTAAAAGATATTAGGATTTATTTTTATATTTAAGCATGTATTCATTTTTGTCATAATCACACAACCAAACACTTAACGAATTAGAAGTAAAATAAAATAATTTGATAAAAGCAAATCTAATCGTTTAACTGTCCAGTCGTGACGAATATTCTATCATAAGCTTGGCAAGTATACACATCTCCCCCACTAAAGCCAAGGAATAACAAGTCTAAAGCGGTAAAAAGGGTTTTGAGGTTTAAGGGTTAATCATTCTCCTTAATCTCTATCGATCTCAAATTCCAGAAAAGGCGACAAAATCACAAATACATGATCGAATCCACGAACACGATACTTGCAATTGCTCAAATCCTTAACTCGAATAGGCTAAAGATAGGATCAAGTAATCTTCACCAATAATATTATATCAAAAAGGGCGACAAAATCATAAATACATAGCCGAATCCACGACTACGATACTTAAGATTGCTCAAATCCCTAATCTCAATAAATCAAAGGTTTGGTTGGATAAAGAATAATACAGGGTATGGATAATATTTGGGATATAAATTGGTGTAAAATGAAAAATAAACAAAACAAATAAATTAAAATCCTAAGTGTGGTTAATCACTATCCCAACCATCCCATGAATAAGACTCATATCATAGAATAACTCACGCTTTAGGTAGACACGAATTATACTCAACAAGATCTTAATCAAAGAATAACCTTAGTTGGCGTTCCCATAACGGCCAACTCCCATTCCAATTGCATTGTGCAATTTCCCGACCTAACCATAGATAATGAATTACGCACGCGAACACAGGTAATGTAAGGAAACACACTTTGCCTAAAGCAATTAACCAACCACGGATTTTAATCTACAGGGTAGGCTAAGGTGTAAGGGTGTAACGAAACATTTTAACAAAGGTGTAAGAAACGAAAGGAATGGCTCTGAGTGTTTTTCTAGGGGTATCTTACTCTAAAAGTGAGAGTAACAAAAGGGTTTATACGGGGGTTAACTAACCAGTGTAGTTAGCTAATAACACATAACATATAATAGCTATTTGGGTGTAATCCTAGAATTTTACCAATTTAGACAAGTCATTCCAATTATATAAATAATACTTATTATGGTGGTCTCGAATAGTATACAAGTCAAGTTCTAAAGTTTACAAGTCACCGGCACACTCATAGATTTGTGAATTTTGAAAAATCACAATTTTTGAAAATAACGTCATGTGTGCAGCTATGCAACTTAGATCTTAAACAAAAACATGCTAAAAATTTTTAATTTTGATATATTAAGCACATTTTAAGCATAATTTTTGAAAAAGTTTATGACAAGTAAGTGTTAAGTGTTCTAATTCTCCAATCCCCCCACTTAAGTTAAACAACGTCCTCGTTGTTTATATAAAAGGTTAAAAACTGGAAAATAAAAGAATTAGAACAGAAAAACTCCCCTGAGATTTGCTCGGTATGATCCTCCATTTGTATAAGAGCAAAAATCATCTTTCTTGTGGATGAGAACGTTTAAGCTTCATATTTGATGTATCCACAGGAAATGCAGGAATCTATAATACCACCAAGGCTTTAAACACACCTAAGTTAAGAAAGGTTCAAACTTGCATAATACATTAGTAGTTAGGAAAAATAAAACATAAAAATTAAAACTGAAAATCATCAGGTCAGTCGATGCGCCGTATCTTATGGAAGAAGATACGCCGTATCGAGCCTGGAATAATTACGAATCAGAATAGAAGATGTGCCGCATCCTTAACCAGGGATGCGCCGCATTAAAATAAACTGATAAAAAGTTTTAAAGTTAAAATATAAATATGCGGAAAAATAAAGTAAGATATGACCAGTGCAGGAGATGCATCGCATCTTGGAATTTAGATGCTCCGTATCCTCTGCGGGCCTGAAATAAAAATAAAATAAAACGAAATAAAGGATAGGATGCGTCGCATCTGTTTACCAGATGCGGCGCACGTGTTTACCAGCCAGACTGCTAACAGTCTATTTTAATATGGCTCATTCCATGGTTCATCTATCACGTCCTCTCGTACTATCATGCTGAACTTAATGCCAGTCTTTGTCAAGCATATTAAGAAATATAAACTGAAACATCAAATGCATAAATGATAATATCAATTAATACAATCCAAAAAGAATAATAATAATGTGCATGGAATAATTGTCAATAAACACGTAGAATCAAGAGATCAAGGGTCAGTGTGGTCGTGTGGGTGGGTCCCCGAAGTGCTGGCAACATCAGTCCTAGCCCGGACTCTGCGAGTGTATGCAAGTGTCACTCCTGCAACATGAGTACCATCCGGACGAGTGTGGGTAATACCCTGCTGCTCCAAAAGTCGGCTCACACTCGTAACCAGCCACTCCGAGTCCCTCCTCATACTATCTACAACACCTCTCAAGGCTCTCAGCTCTCCCTCGACTGCCTCAACTCTCTGACTCACCGTGCGTACCGGTACTGGTGGTTGTGGCTCCTCCTGATGGGCTGGAGCAGCAGCCGGAGCTCCCTGGGGACCTCCCTGCTCCGCCTCTGGCCCTGCAGCTCTAGCGGGCCCCAATGCTACCCAAACGTAATCCCCCATAGCCAACTGACAGATCCCAAGTCTAACCAAATAATCCCTGTCAATAACCGGGAGATGGGTCACCACAACCTCCAGCCCTGCTGGAATCTCCTCTCCAATCACTCCAAAATGGCGGGCCAGCCTAGAAACAAAATGCCCGCCAGTCATATGACTCCTCCTATCTCTCCCTGCAGCTGACCGGTGGAGGTAATGTGCCAAAAAGTGGGGGATGTTCACCGACAACCCCTCATCCATGCTCCTCAAGAGGAAGAGGTCCAGAGTGGTCACCTTCTCAGGTGACTGACCCCTCCCAGCTATGGTAAGTGCTATCAGACGGTGGCAGAGCCTCCTCATGGGCTCCCTGATCAAAGTGTAAGAGGGGGTAGAAGTAACGATGTCACCCATCGAAGAAATCCTGTCCCAGTAATCACTGAATAATTCCCTGTCAGGGACCGCTCTCAAACTATCATCCCAATATCTGGCAAACCCATCAGACTCAAGCTCCTCAACCATGTGCAAACCCATAGCCAAAATGAACTGTCTCATAGACATCTGCCTCGGTACCCCACCCAGTCTAAACACAAGGGTGTCAGCAATATCCAACCCAGTATCCGTCTCTCTGTAGTAGACCGTACTGAAAAAATCCATCATGAGCTCCTTTACCAAGGGCTCGTCAATCCTGAACAATCTCTCCCAAGCAAAAGATCTGAATACCACCTCCTCATCATCACCAGTAACTACCATCTCCATCCTACGTCGTAAACTCTCAGTAGCATGTCCTCCCCCAATCAATCCCACATCAGCAAAATCCAAAACCTGGACCCTAAATATCCTCTTAAAGTAAATCGATTCTAGTCTCCGCAAGTAATCTTCCAAAGTGCCAGGAGTCAGTCCCATATTCTCGAAACGTAGCCACTGATGTCTTTGTGCAGCCTCTGGTAATGCCATCTGAAATAAATTTTCAAAGTTAGTAAACAGTCTGCAAGTAAGGTAGATACGGCGCATCTGATTTAATCAGTGCGGCGTATCTGCACAAAATATAAGAGATGTGGAGCAAGAAATGAGATACGGCGTATGGAGATGCGCTGTATCTAGATTAAGTAATACGGCGTATCTAGAATTTTATTAATTTGGAAATAGGTCGTTACGCCGCATCAATTAACATAGATGCGCCGCATCTAAAGGCATATCAGTATAAAACAAAGGGGATCAGGCAGGCTTTTCAAGAATCCGTATCCGTGACGTAAACTCCCACTTAATATCACAGTATCATTTACCCATTATAATAGTTCTAAAAGCTCATTACACCACTACTAATCCATTTTCCCACTAAATATTCAAAATCGAATTCAAAACCCAAATTTTCGTTCAAATCAAACTAGGCCAGAAATTCGATGATTTATGCAAGTTAAATACGGGGGAGATTATCTAATACAAGTCCTAATCATATCTCTATATCATTTAAGCCCTAATCGAATTAATCACATAAACCCTAATTTTCATATTAAACAAGATTAAATCGAAATAGAATAATTACCTTAATTGTATGATTAGGTGCAGGATAATAGATCGGATTAGAGGGTGGATTTTAGAAAAATGCTCGAAATTAGAGTATAATTTTACTGTGTG
Organism: Artemisia tridentata subsp. tridentata; assembly: GCA_021014915.2. Taxonomy (NCBI): domain Eukaryota; kingdom Viridiplantae; phylum Streptophyta; class Magnoliopsida; order Asterales; family Asteraceae; genus Artemisia; species Artemisia tridentata. The sequence goes on from CP139504.1 coordinate 77,663,079, forward strand.
TACGTTCTTAACTGTGTGAGGATTTTGTGGTAAAAATTTTAGATCCGGCGCATTCCCGTCGTATTTATAGGGCAAAACGATGCGCCGTATTGAAAAATGGGATGCGCCGTATCTATTTAATCTCGTTGACTAGTCAATGAGTCCTAGTTGGTCAGAGATACGGCGCTTGGGATATTTAGATCCGCCGTATCACTATGTTAGTGAACGAAATTTTAAATAAGGAACGTACCTTGGCCTCCGCAACACAATTCTTTATACATCAAATCGGGGTTAAACGGTCATACTATATGATATAAATGAATTCAAAATAAGAGCAATATGCATAAACGTTTTATTAATAATTGTAATCTTATTGTTTAGTGGATAAGGATTTATTCCGAGGTTAGGAACAAATATCGTTATTAAGCATACAAAATTAAGATTACAATTTGAATCAGACGTATAATATGGATAATAAAATTGAGATTATATTGTAGAGAACTTCCCTTTGGGCTGGTTGAATTATCGAAGAGTTTACCTGGAATTATGTTTCAAGAATTTAAGACGTTCAATGTTACCAGTACTGAGTTCTCCTCCACTCTCGTTGTCTTAAGTTCGATCATTCCAGCTAGCGTCTCTCGGTTTGGTTCAGAATGTAATCTTTCATGGTGATGCTTGAGTCATCATTTATCCTAAAAATAAACACCTTGCACACGAGAGTAGCGGACCGATCAAAGTAAATATCAAAAATCAACTATATTTATCAAATTATATTCGTCGTATTAACAAAGGTTAATGCGTCGTATTTTCGTAACGTTTCAAAATATAAGATTTTTGATTCAGAAGATACGCCTTATCGATAGAGATCGATGCGTCGTATCTGTTTAATAATTCGAAAACTGTTTTTAATTAAAATAATAGATACGCCGTATCTGCTAAAGCAGATGCGTCGTATCGCGTTAACGTTTAGAAAAAATTTCTTATTAAAAACAGATACGCCGTATCTTGGGGAAAGATGCGTCGTATCGAATTAATTAAACGCGTTGTATTTTATAAAACTTAAACGCAATACGCCGTATCTGAGAGATCAGATGCGCCGTATCGTTTGAATAAGCTCAGTACAACGATAGCAGAATACAGAAAAATACGAAAAATAAAAACAAATAAATACAAACCAAAATAAACACAAATAAAAGCAAACAAATAACACACAAAACAGAAAATATGCAAAATAATACAATGAATGCAAATTAACCCAATACACAACAGAGTTAGCGGTTAGATAAAAAAAATAAAAAATAAAAACCTAATTAAAATACTAATCAAATTAACAGATAATAACAATTCACTCCCCGGCAACGGCGCCAAAAACTTGATGCGTGCGATGTGTCGTTGCGGTTTAGCAGTATTAATGCCTACTCAAGTTTTAAATTTATATTTAGCCGACTTATCAATAACACACACACTTAACGAGCAGTGTACCCGGTCAGTATGAATATAATGGTAAGTAGAGTGTCGATCACTAAGAGTGGAACGTATTATCTAGTTATTCTAATCAGTATTTTAATATTTAAGTTAGCTATACAACCTAATCTAACGCAAGGGGGTTCAGCCTGAGAGACTGGCACGTTTTGGTTGCAATTAAATAATAAACTAAACTAATGAGCACGAATCAGCGATAGACATGCACGTACACAGATAAATACTCGAGACAATAAGAAGACCTGTCCTGATGATTAAGTAGATTGTCACTTGTTTTATTGATAGTTTTATATGAAGTGTATGTAGTTAACCCTTTCTCGTTGGTCCTAATCTTATCGGCGAGAAATCCCTTAATGATTACTTATGTCTAAAAGTTATTCCTAAGTGATCAATTTAGTAACAACCGTGGGAGCCACATTCTCTTCCGTAGTCAAATGCGCAGGCCACTAATAAACACAGAGGTTATCAATGCACTAATAAGTAGTAACCAAAGACATCAACATATAAACTTTAATTGATGGGAAAGCAGTTTTAAGGGAGTGCAATCTTTCTCCTCACATTACACAAGCCACCAATCCTGATGAATTAAAGTTTACTAACACAATAAAACAAAACTACTTAATGAATTAAATACATGCAGGACCTTCTTACAGCTCTTGTATCTTCGTTCGGGTGTGTCTTGTGCTGCCTAATCGTCTGAATTCGGCCTTAGGTTTCTAAGGTCTTCTGTCTTCTAAAACTGTCGAACTCGGGAACTCTTAATACGTCTGGTCTTTGGGGTATTTATAGTTTCTGTCTGAGGGTAAGATGCGGCGCATCTAGTAAGTAGATGCGGCGCATTGACTTAACTTCGCGTGGGGTCCAAGATTAATATATTCATGAATATTCGTACACCGCCAGAAGATGCGGCGTATCTTCATTCTTGGATGCGGCGCATGTCCTTTTCCGTCTTGGATAATATCTTGTGAAATCTTGATAGCGATGCGCCGTATGTAAGAAGTATAATGCGGCGCATCTGGAGCAGAATAGTCTTGATCTTGTACATTTCAGTAGACTCTTAACTTCTTGCTTGTTTTGCTCCATAATTAGTCCAAAATCGCCAAGTTTCACCAAATGCTTGTTTTTAACTGAGAATTACAAAAGTAAACGATTAAGTATCAATTCTCATACATAATATAATAAAACAAGTCAAATAAATAGGATAAATGATAGTAATAAAATGTACTTATTTGAGTTCATCACTATCCCTTCTTCCTGTCTGAATCCTTTTGCCACTAGATGAGCTTTGTTGAGAATTACAGTCATTTCTTCATCCTTTTTGTTCTTCCATAACCACTTAAGATCAATGACAATTTTGTCAATTGGTCTTGGAACAAAATCCCATGTGTCATGTAGTTGATATTGGAGAAGTTCTTCCTGCATCGCTTCAATCCAAGCATTATCTTCCATTGCTTCCCGAATGTTCTTTGGCTCTATTAGACTGACTGAGCAGACGTAGATGCACATGTCGCAATCGGTGTTTAGTTGTTTTCTCGTCTGAATTGGCCTTGAAGGTTCACCAATAACTTGTTCTATTAGATGGTCTTTTGTCCACTGTAACGTAGAAGGGTACCTTGTATTTGACGAGTGCGTGTTAGATGGTTCATGTAACCATGAAGATGATTCAGCAGAATCTGTTGCAAATAGGTTTTCAAATACTTCTTCTTTTAACACCGCATCGTTTTGTTCTTGCTCATCAACTCTTGGTAGAACAATTTCAATTACTGGAGTTGGTGGAGTAGATGTTAATGACGTGGAGGGAGTTGGTGCGTCAGCTTCGAATGTTGTAGATGCATCTTGCGGTGGTGGTGGTGGCGGTTGTTGATTTTGAGCGTGTGCAGCGGAACGTTGTTTAGATGCATTTATCGAAGTGCCACCATAGTACTCATCATACATAAACTCGAAGAAATTTTCCAGTTCTTGATTTGTTGGTGTTTCGGTGTGAGTTGATTGAGCTCCTTGGGGTACGAGTCCTGAACTGATGTGTCCAGAAGTCTGAACGTTTGGTGCGGGTCCTAATCCGGTATGATTAGAAGCCATCGGGTTAAGCGCGGGTTCTAGAGCGAGTCTCTCAGAAGCCATATGTGAAATGTCGTCAAACTTTACATTCATCATCTCCATTATTCTCCTAGTTCTTCTGTTATACACCCTGAATGCCCTCGAGTTTTTTTGAATAACCAATGAAGATTCCAATATCACCCTTAGCTTTCAACTTCCCCAGATCTTCTCTGTCGTTCGTTGGATATCACAAAGCACTAAATACATGAAGGTAAGATATATCGGGTTTTCTGTTGTTCACTAGTTCATACGAGGTTTTATTGAATCTTGGATGGACTTGGGATCGGTTCTGAGTGAAACAAGCAGTGGCAATAGCATCAGCCCATAAGAATAACGGTGTACTAGAATAAATCAGCATTGTGCGAGCAGCTTCCACAAGAGTTCGATTTCTTCTTTCAACTACCCCATTCTGCTGTGGAGTTCTTACAGCTGATGTCTGATGTGTGATTCCAGCATCTTCAAAGTATGTTTTTAACTCCTGATTAGTGAATTCTGTGCCATTGTTTGTTCTTACGATCCTTACTGGAGCTTGAAGTAGGACTTGAATTCGCTTCAGAAAGGTGATGATGATGCCTGGTGCTTTGTCTTTTGACCTCAGAAACTTTACCCATGTATATCTTGAATAGTCATCGACGATTACAAGAATATACTTCTTCCCATTTATGCTTTGAACTCTCATAGGGCCACATAAGTCCATATGCAACAAATGTAACTTATCAACCGAACTGGGTACGGTTTTAGGTTTATATGTTGCTCTTTTGCTCTTCCCTTGCTCATAGGATGGACATAAGTGTTCTTTGGTGTATTTGAACTTTGGGAGACCGTTGACGATGTTGTCTTTCGCAAGCTTGTTGATGGTGTCAAAGTTAAGATGGGACAAACGTCTATGCCACAACCAGGACTTTGGTTCGCATGCTCTTGTCATGAGACAAATTGGTGATGAAGAGGCCATTTGGTTTATGTCGATAGCATAGAGATTGGTGCCACGATTCCCAATTAAGAGATCATCTCCAACCAAATTCCTAACGAAGCAAGTGTTTCTTCTGAATGCAACCTCTAAATCTGCATCATAAAACTGCCCGAATGAAAACAAGTTGTGTCCCAACCCTTCGACATAGTAAACCCGAGTGATTAAGTAGTTCCTAAACTGAAGATCTCCATAACCCAGAATAGCTGCAACATGATCATTCCCAAACCGTACAGTTCCCATGAACTGCCATACAAAGTTGATCAGCAGCTTCAAATTTCCGGTCATGTGCTTGGAGCAACCCGAGTCGACGATCCAAAGACAAATTTCAATGACCTGCGAAGAACAGATGATTTTGTATATGGAAACCGTTTAACATTTGGTTCCATGGGGTTAGAGGTAACAGGTGAATCACAATTAGAGAACGTTTCCATATTTTCATTGGGAACAATTTCTAATTTGCCATTCTTAAGTGTAAACATTCTACCCGTTGGTTTCCATGCACAAAACTTAAGATGGTCCTTAGGCAATAGGCTACTAGTGGTTTTCCTAGCTTTTGCAATTAGTCTTTGAATATATCTAGTCTTAGCCCTAGTTACTGAAGGAACCTCTTTCTGTTCAGGCATATCATTCACATTCACAGTGTTAGAAACAATATCATCACAAGCATTTTCAGACAAAGATTTCTTGTACATTAAACAAACAGAGTCGTTACAAGAACTAGAAACAGAGGTCTTAACATTACATACAGATGACATATGTTTCTTATTTGAAAGCGTTAAATTCCTAGGGTGTTCTTCTTCTTCTTTGCATTCACTCTCAGAGACAGGCGAGACTCTATTGTTCCTGGTATTGCTCCTAGGCTTTTGTCTGCTGCTCCTAGAGGTGCTTTCTAATCCTGTAGAAGGTAAGGCACACTCATTAGAATTTATGTTGTTGTCCTGAGAGGTTATTGTAGCATTCCTAGACTCTTTTGGATTATCTTTATTACTTTTGTCTATCGCCCTATATGTGTTAGATGTAGAGGTAGACGCAGTAGTGGGACTAATCCTATAAAGGCCAGGCGCTATCACATTCGATGTTTTGACAACAACTTTCTCTTTATCAGCACATTGGTTAGGTAAGGGTGTTGGAGTGACTGGTTTTGTCAAATCATTTGTCACATCAACCTTTGGAACAGTTTGAGAAATTTGCATTTTTGGTTGTTTCGAAGTTGATGGTTTTGCAAACTTAGTTTCCTCACCCTTCCTTTTTAGACTGTCCAGCTGAGACTTCAAACGATCATTTTGTTCTTTCAGATTCTTGTAAGCACGCTCATACGAAAATTTGTCATACTTGCATTCTTCCTTTTTCTGATCAAGTTGTTTAAAATATGTGACATTTTCTTTTTCAATCTTAGCAAGAGAATTTTCATATTTTACAACAATGGCAGAAGTCTCAGCTCGGAGTCTTTCATCATCTTCCACATAATATGTTTGGTAAATACTAGACATAATTTTTGTCGATAGAGCTACTTCAGAGAGAATGTCATTGTGTCTTTCCAAAACTTTGATGTGTTCAATGTTTTCATTTGCTTCTTTTACCAGGGATTTGTGGTCCTTGAAAAGTTGGTTGTTTCTTTTAAAAGCGCATTTTCAACATTAAGTACTCTTGCATGAATTGCCATGAGAGGAGTACTAATTTCTGTTTCATACACCTTTTTTATTTCATTATGAAAACTTGAATCCCAATCGTTAATGCGACTATTATTTGTTTTGGATGCCACAACCATTTGAAGTGTTTCAACTCTCTTTTTAAGATCATCCAAATATCGTCTAGCTTCACTTGTGTTAGAAATGTTACTAGAGGACATTTGTTCAATGTTAGAAAGATGTTTCGAAACAGCTTTTCGTTTTGTGACAGCCACCGGTTTTTTGAAAAACATTGGTGACTCTTTTTGAACCAGATGAATGCCAGAATCTGTATTAAGCTTGTTATAATCAATTGGTTTAATTTTTGGGTTCATTTGTCTCATTTTAACACGACTCTCTTCGGCAAGCTCAATCGTTTCATAGGAATCACGAACCTCGGGAGGATCATGGTTATCATTTAGCACACTACCATTATATAGCACATTCTGATGTTGCTGAGCTTTCTTGAGATTATAAGGGTTTTCACAACCGATAGCCATTTTCTTCATTGTATGTAAAATCGGGTTTGGATCGTTAATTAGCATGTTAATGGTTTGAGTAGAATGACCCGTTTTTACAAGCAAAGCTTCCAACTTTTTGATGGTTTCTTGTTGGTCAATGATTTCATCAAGAAGATCATTTTCACGTTTTGAAAACCTTGCATTCAACTCTTTCTTTTCTTTTTTAAGATCAGAACAAGTTGATTTTTGTTTAGAAAGTTGGTTGGTTAATTCAGAAATTTCCGTGTTTAAGGATTTTATTGTCATGTTCAAAGTGACATCAAGTGTGTCATATTTGATTTGCAAATGTTTTTCTCTTAAAACAGAATCTCGATAACCAATTTCTAATTCCGACTGTCGTGTGTTATGAAATTCAAAAGCTTTTTCATTCACCTTATATCTCTCAAGCTCAGTGGTCAATTTTTCATTCGCGGCCTTAACATCGCGATTGACCTTTTTGACATTCTCAATTTCAACACTACAATTGTGCAATAATGATTCAAAAAATGCACGTGTTTCCTCATCATTCTCAACATGCTGTGACTCGAAGTCTCCATTAGGATCCATATTTGGAGTTTCCAAATTAATATTGCTACAACTTGGCGTGTCCATATATGTTTCATAAGTGGATGCTGGAGTCTCAGGATGCTGTTCATCATGAGTCGACATATCAAATATTTCATTATTGTGACATGTAGTGAATGGTGGTACCTCAGAGACTGCATTTGTGTCATACACAGGAGGTGTTTCAGAATCCGTGTCATACTTAGCCTCTTGAAGATTTTCCATAAAAATGCAGTTTGCATCGATGTCCTCAAGATCTTCCATATCATCCATAAGAGCCATAAAGTCATTCTCTTCTGCACTCAACTGTAACCCAGCCGTTTCCTTCTGTGCCAACATTAATGCTTTTTGCAGATAAGTTGGATCTCTCTTTTTCGGCTTGTTGGGACAGTTCCTTGCCATGTGACCGACTCCCTGACAGTTGAAACACTTTAGCAGATTACCCTGATTCATATTCCCAGCACCTGGAGCAGCAACATTCCCAAACTGATTCCCAGCATTCTGACCCCTTTGATTTCCAACAACTGGACCCATCTGATTCCCTGCATACTGACCCATCTGATTTCCAACATACTGCCCTGCATTCGAATTACCCATCTGATATCGAGGAGCATATCCCTGCTGATTCCCATATCCTCCAACCATCTGTCCTTGTTGTCCCATGTTGAAACTCGGCTGTGCAATCTGCTTGTTGCGAGTGTTCGATGAGATTCTTTGGTTGTTGTTGGTAGGTGTGGAGTAGCGTCCTTGGAATGCCTTTGTGAGGTAAGAAAATGCTTGAGTCAAAGCAGCAGTGGACTCATCATTGTCATTAAGTTCTGGTTCTGGGTATTGCGGGTATGGTTGTTGTGGGATGACTGGTTGTTGTTGTAGGTAGAATGGTGATTGTGGAGTATATTGTTGTTGCATGAATTGCTGAGTGGAAGATGAAGAGGGTTGTGTATTTACTGTTGCAGGTGTAGGTGTTTGAGCAATGAGTGCCTGAGGATCATGTTGCTTTGCTAACTTTTCTTTCCGGACTTCATTTGCCTCTGCCTGGTTTTGCTTTAGGAAATCATAGAGCTGATCATAGTTTACCTCGTGAAGGTTCTTTGTTTGGTTAACAATTGTGACATACCGTCCCCATTCTTCTGGTAGATTATTGATGAATTTGATGTTTTGAGCAATGGGTTTTGGTGTCAACTTGTTTCTGATGAGCTCGTTCATTAAAGTGCAAAACCTGGTGTAGTAAGATTCAATTGGTTCAGCTGGAGTGGAGGTGAACTTCTCCCATTCAGTGAGCAGCTTGTTTTCAACATCTTGTTGCCCAATTTCTGTGCCATGACAGAGTCTTCTAACTCTTTCCCATATAGCATAAGCTGAATAACAACTGTCGACAGCAGCAAATATTTCTCGTGGTAACCCAAGTTGAATTAAATGCATTGCTAAATCATCTGCTTCAACTTGCTTCCAATCCTCTGCTGTGTATTCCTCTTCTTTTTGATCACGAAAGGATGGTGGAACGGGAGGTGTTGCAGTTGGGTCACCAGCTTCTTGAATCTGACGAGGCTTGAATGGTCCTTTCTGGATAGAGTTGAGCAGGAGTCTACCTTGACCATTAGGTTTGGTTTTGATATATCGAATCATACGACTCGTCCATGGAAGATAACCACCTTTTTCAAGCATTGGAGGACGGTTTTCTGCACCGGCGGCATGGATGTCTTGTTGAGTAGTCATTGTTGATGTTTTGAATGATAAAGATGATGTAGGATCGTTGCAACGAAATAGGAGTGGTTGTTGTTGAAGGTTAAACTTGGTTGTTGTTGTTGTGAAGTGTTGGTCCTTGGTTGAAGATCGTTTGAAGTTACTTGCAATGGAGATGAACAATTACAATTTAGATAAACGAAACAATTTAAATAAAGTTACTAAATTTGACTAGACTATAATTTAGACAAGATCAAAAGTTCACAAATTCGACAAAGTTATGTAAATTACAATTTAGATAAAATGACAATTTCTATAGAAATTTCAATTTATACCAGAATTTATACAAATTATGGCAAAATTTCAATTTAGATAGAATTTATCTAATTTATATAAATTTGTAATTTATATAAAGATCTAACTAATTTATACAAATTAGTAGATATCCGAGTGTCGAAGTATTTTGCACACTTATACAAGTGAGAAAATACCGAGTCCGTGATCCTTGAAGTTGTAGAAATTAGAAGTTTAAATCAAATTTATAAAAGTTATTTAAGTTGGAGAACGTTTAAATGAATTGCGAGGACCAAAGTTGCCAATTGTGAAAAATCTGCTTAAAGCTGCCTCAATTGCGAAAGGATGATCAATTGCGAAAGGATCTTCAATTGCGAAAGATTCTGTCAATTGTGAAAGGTCTTCAATTGCGAAAGTTTCTGTCAATTGCGAAAGACTTCAATTGCGAAAGATTCTGTCAATTGCGAAAGACTGACAATTGCGAAAGGTTCTGTCAATTGCGAAAGACTGACAATTGCGATAAGGCTTCAATTGCGAAAGGTTCTGTCAATTGCGAAAGACTGACAATTGCGATAAGGCTTCAATTGCGAAAGGTTCGTCCAGCTGAATTGCGATAAGAAGCAGTTTACCAACTCTTGACTTTTTGACACTTATCCAATAATTTAGCCACTGTGAGATCTACCCACTCTTACCAACTCTTACCAATAATTCTTATACAAGAATTACAAGCAAGAAGTACGGATGAAGATCCAAACAAACAAATCTTACACAATCGATTATAGTTTTGCAAGATCAATCACTTTGAACACAAAAGATTCAACCTTGAAACCAAGATTCGACTTAAAGAACTATCAAGGCTTCACTAACCACCTCGTAGTATCAATAACAAACACAAGCTTGAACCTTAAAATTTGCGTACGATGCCAAGATAAACACAAGAGCTCACGTTTTTATGAAACAAAAAAACGCAACTGTTGGTTTCTTTTAAACACAAATCGAACACAAAAAATCTCCTACCTCGATGTATGGCGTGTTGATACCACTTGTTATTACTAGAAATCTACCTTTATCATACAAACTAACTATAGATCGATGATACTCAAACAAGAACAAGAATGAGATGAAGAGTGTGGATCGTATGAAATTTAACTTATGGTTTATTAGCTTCGAATGAAAGAAACAAACACAAACATTAAGGACACACACTCTCACCTTTGCTATCTCTCTCTAAGACTGCCTATTGAGAACCTCTAAAAACAACCACTAATAATGAGGTGAGAGTGTGTGATTTATATCACAAATGTGACGCCCTAGGGGCTTTTGTGGGCTTGGAGTGGGCTTTTGTTTAGGGCTAGACTTTTACATAAAGTCTTACATATTTAACTACTAAAAGCCCACTTTGTTACACTAACTTATTCATACAACACACATGTAACAATGTTATAAATGACCATCACTTTGCATTTATAAATTAAATGCTAACAACAGATAGTAGCACAAATCATTATTTGAAATGCTAATTTGTAGAATAAGATAGAATTATCAATTAAAAAGATGATGAAAATGAAACTTAAACAGAGGGATATGAAGAACTTGACAAATATGACTGTTTTTCAAGTACTCACTTTCATACAAGAAAGTCTTTGATTGTACAAAGCTAAAGTACCTTTTTTTCTCTCTTCTTTTTCTTATCTATAGTATATGAACCAAATGAAATAACTTCCCGGGAAATCTCTGATTACACATGGACCACATAACTTGTAGATTATTAGTAGCTTGCTAGTAGAATAACTAGACATATAATGATAAGTGTCTTTAAACATATAAATTTGTATTCATCAAGTTATACATGACCAACGTGGTACAATTTGAACTTCCAGTGGGGATGCCTTGGCATTTATTAATTTAACACTTTCGGTCATGTCTACTGGTTCATCATTGAGAACAGAGATGTCAAAATTATGTAGCAAAGTTGCTAAAACGATATATAACATTTGAGCTGAAAATGCTAACCCGGGACAGTACCTTCTCCCAGCACCAAAGGGGATCAACTCAAAGTTTCTCCCTTTATAATCTACATGCATATGAGTTTCAGCAAGGAACCTCTCAGGCCTAAACTCTGATGGGTTTGACCAGATTTCTGCATCACGTTGTAGATTTGATATATTGACCATCAACCATGTCCCTTTTGGAACGTGGTAGCCAGCTACAATGCAATCATTTAAAAATTCTCTTGGCGCACCAAGTGGTGCTGCTGGGTATAACCGTAGAGTCTCCTTTACAATTGCTTGGAGGTAGACTAATTTGTCGATATCAGAATCCTCAACTTGTCTATCTTTTTCTACATGCTTATTGATTTCCTCTTGAGCCTTTTTAAGGGCATCGGGATTGTTCAATAGCAGGGAAAGAGTCCAAGTTAACATGATTGTGATAGTATCCACGCTACTAGCAATAATATCCTACAAGAATTCATTTATACATATAATTAAAACAATAAATAGGCCTATGCTAGAAGCTTTATTAGTATGATCAGTGATGGAAAAAATAATTGCACAACCAAGCCTTCGATGATAATCAAAGGAATAATGGGGTGTTGAGATTGCGCCAAGCTCGTTCTTAACCTGAAATAAGAAATATGAAGACACTACGTTAAGTGATTACGCAGGGGTTTGACCCTGCGAACCACCTCCGGCGTGCGAGTAAGTATGTGTAACGGTAATGTAGGTCATAAATTGAGAGAGTGAAGTTAACTTACTTTGTTCCAGCCCGACTAAGCTATTTATAGGGGAGAAATAGGGCTTAGTGGGCGGTTTGCGCATGATTCGGAGATCATGGAGGCGTCCCATGAAATATGGTAACCGCTAGGGCTTTGTAGCCCACGATCTCTGTTTTGGCGGGAAAGCCAAGGGGAAGAGGAGACGTGGGTTTGACCAGGTCAGGATAGCTCTCCGTGCTAGTTCCTTCGAGAGGAATACCCCGAAGGGATTAGGGATTCGATTGGCGGATTCCCGCATGGTAACTAGTTCGCAGGCGAATGGTTTTACGCCAATGAAACGTGTTAGGAGATTAACCTGGGCCTCCGAAGAGAGGGCTTTCTACAGGCTCGAAGGGGAGTCCTTCGACCCGTTCGGAGGGTACATCATCAAGCCCCCCAGTCGAAAGTGATATATACGTACGAGTATAAATTGCATTCGACTCAAAAAACCAACTACATGTTAGTCCTTCCGTCACAAAGTCGTACGAGTAGGGGATAAATGCTTAAACAACCTTGCGCAATAAATGCGGCTAATAAATATGCAACTACCATACCCTAGCTACATCAGCTAGGATTTCGGTAACCACAAACCTATTTTCAAAATTTGAAAGCAAATTGGAATCCGTGTCAAACTCATACTATGACTACACGTGGATGGCTAGGATGAAACAACTAAAAATATACATAAACCCTTTATGATTCTACCTGATCGTATTGCTTCACTTTGCCCCAAAGTACACATACACAGTACTTGTGTTTCGTGCTTCTGCTAAGATTAAAGGTAATTATCCCTCCTTAGTCTCATTATTTCAAATACAAGATGAGTATGGCGGCAAAAAGAACCATTAGGAAACAAAAGTGTATCTTATCAGAACAGGCTTTGGAGGATTTTCTTGAAAAGTATCCCATACTTAAGAAGTATAAAGTGATACTCCCAAACGAAAACCAAAGTATTTTTGACGCCCCCGTTGGGTATGTTGGGTTATATGTTCATGCTTTTACAGAATCCAACTTTAGGATTCCTATTCATCCACTGATCTTAGAATTTTTACAGTATTATCAAGTACACATTTCCAGGTTGAACCCCTTTGGCTTAGCCAAGCTAACCACCTACATTGTCGTATGTAAAGCTTATGGTTATGAGCCCACGCTTAACGTGCTTAGAGGCTTTATCAACCTTTGCCCTGGTGGTGATTGGTTAACCTTAGGTAAAAGAAGTGAACCTGATGTGCCTTGCTTAATAACAAAACCTTTTGCCAACATAAGAAAATGGAAAGGTCTGTTTTTCTATGTGCAAGATACTATCATACCTCCCAATTATCCGGCGTTGCGAGATAAAGACAATCATTTTGACGAGAAACGCTTTGATGATCCTTTGCCGCACTTCATAAGAAGCTATCCCCTCTACCAACGTCTTGAACGTCACCCATTTGATGTGCAAACATTTTGCTGAGCCAATATTGTTTCTGGCGGGCATTATAGATCATTGGGAAGGTACTCCCTTGGAACCTGAGATAATCTGCAATGAGAAAAGTATGTATGTACCTGTTCAAATAAAGTAAATGACTTATCTGATGGTATTTATCTCATTTCTTTTTTCTGTAGGGATGGCCTTCAGAAACTTCGTTGTAGCCCGTGGTACTAGAGAGCCTAGTTTTGTCCCCAAAGAGCCAAATAATGTGGACCATGAAGTAGGTTCTCCATCGAGATCAATTAATAATGACGAGACTCCGCATTTTGTGGAGACTGAAGCAGACTCCGATGATCCCCTTATCAAGGAATTTCAAACAAGGCTCGTAAGGTCCTCCGGTCTTTCAGATAAGAAGAAAAGTAAGAAAGCAAAAGCTGGTATGTCTGTGAAGACTCCTCCGAAGAGGAAATTATCCCTTCCTATCCCTCCGACAAGAATGGTGAAGCCCAAAGGCTCTCATTCTAAAACCTTTATACCTACTCCTCTGATGATTCCTCAAGATGATACTCTTGGTAAGTTATGATGCATGCGTAATAAGTGTCCTTCCTTATATAACTTGTGCTTCTGCCTTTCGCAGGTCTTCCCGATGTTAACGAGCTACCCAATTCAACTGCGTGCCGCCACTCGGTTGAAAAAATGACACCTGCTAAATGGAAGGAAATCTTGGATAACATGTCGATGGAAAAGCTTTGCTACTTTCATTCTAAAAGTTATGCTAGGCAGGCTGTTTTGGATAATCATTTGAATTCTAGGACAAGGGAGTTGGTGCAAACGGTGTTGAATGTGAGAGTGAAAATGGATGCTATCTTAGCCAAAGAAAAAGCTAGGGATCATGAATATGATAAATTGGAGGCTAAGTGCAAAGAAGTGTTGGAGAAATTTGAGAAGAATCCTTTTGTACAAGATATGCGAGCCAAGATTGACAGACTCGAAGGGAAATTGAAGGAATCCCAAGCAAGGTGTGATAGGTTGAAGGTTGAGGAGTCTAAGGTGTCCATCTATAGAGCCCAAATTGAGATGCTTGAATCCAAATGTATAAGTCTGGAAGCCGAAAGGTCTAGGCTGATTGAGCAGGAGGCCAAGCTTTGCGAGGAAGTCGATAGTCTGAAGTTCCAGTGTCGAAGCTTGAAGAAAGACCGAGCTGAGGTAGTTTCGAAGGTTGTTCCTCATGTGGCAATGGAATTGCATCGTAGCAATGAGGTGGGGGAAGCTATTGGGAAACTAGTGAACGCAGCCATCTTTTATGGTACCTGTACTGCTTTGGAAGAAATTGCTCAGACAAAGAAGCCTGTGGTTTTGTCGGAGATACCATACTATCGCTCTGATTCTGAGAAAGAATTTGATGAGGCTGGCGATGCGTTTACGTCAACAGAGTTCCCCTTCCTAGCTGAGGTAACCAAAGATCCGTTGGCTCCCATAGAAGAAATTTTGGCAAAGAAGCCGATGAAAGTCCACCCTCCCTCTTCAACAAAGAAATCTGTTTCTGTTCTGCCTTGAAAGGGTCTCTATGCATAATGCTCCATCATGTTTAATGTTCATTTAAGACAATTTATCTTTGTTGCTGTATGGGCTTCGACCCATGCGTTAGACAATTGTTTAAACTGTCTTTGCTTTGACCATTTTTGGCCTTATCAATGTTAAGTAGGGATAATAATCCGCTATGAATGCCATGCTTTTCTTCTCGTACGCTTATTATAAACGTACATATACAACCTAAGGTTATAACCCTATTGTGTGTATTTTGAACCAAGATTTTCCACAATCATATAATTTGACTTCGACAGAGGGTCGCGACCTACTCCGTCTTTATCCTTAAGTTGCAGAGGGCCTTTATTACCCTAAGACTTTATAGGAAAGTTAATGTGAATTGTAATGGATGCTATTTGTATACAAGACATGTGTCTTGCTTCATCCTTCGACATTGAAACTTGTAAAGTACTTGGCTGAACAAATCTTTGTTGTATAAAACGAAACAAGAGATTTTGAGGGAAATAATTTATATCATTAAGTGGGTAGGGAGGATTACATCATTCTAAAAAATGAACACTAAGACGCCTACCATTAATGTTTTTTTCCCAAATGAGTAGAATGCGTTATATGAAATTGAAAAACAAACTGATTGTTTTAAATGTAGTAAGTTTTATATGTAAAACTTACGAAGATTGGTACCATTCCAAGTCCTTTCCATGGCCTCCCCTTTAAGCGTTGCGAGCTTGTAAGCACCATTGTCGTAGGCTTCCAATATAATGTAAGGTCCTTCCCATGTTGGCCCTAGTTTTCCTTCGTATTCAGCCTTGCTTGCGCTGTTTAAACGAAGGACATATTCACCTGGCTTGAACGTGGAGGGTCGAACTCGGTTATTATAGTACTTTTCAAACTTCTGTTTATAGATAGCCTCTCTGATTGAAGCTATTTCTCTTCTTTCTTCCAGGAGATCGAGGTTTTCACAAAGCCTTTCTTCATTTGTTTTTTCTTCAAAGTTCACAATGCGTTCTGTTTCGATGCTGATTTCGGAGGGTATGACAACTTTCGTTCCATAGACCAGGCTAAAAGGAGTTTCCCCATGGCTCGACTTGGGATGCGTCCTATGTGCCCACAGAACTTGGGGTAACTCATCTACCCACCCATGATGACTTCGTCCGAGTCTCTTTTCGATACCATCGATGATGTCCCTGTTCGTGACTTCAACTTGTCCGTTACCTTGAGGATGGTATACGGAAGTGAACGACTGCTTGATTTTTAGGCCTTCACAAAAATTTGGGAATACTCCTTTGGCGAATTGCTTCTCGTTGTCGGAGATGATAATGTGTGGAACACCAAATCGGCAGATTATGTGTTCCCATACAAACTTCTCCATATGCCTTCCTGTTACCGACGCTAAAGGTTTGGCCTCGACCCACTTGGTGAAGTAGTCTATGGCCACGACCAAGAACTTTACCCCTCCCAGAGCTACTGGTAGGGGTCCAACTATATCGATTCCCCATTGAAAGAAGGGCCATGCTGAGGTGACAGATGTCATGTCTTGCTTAGGCATTCTTGGAACTTTGGAGTGGATCTGACAAGCTTCGCATTTTTGTATTATCTCTATTGCGTCTCTATGCATAGATGGCCAATAATACCTGATTGAACAAATAGTCGTCAACCAAGCCTTCGATGGTGATCAAAGGAATAATGGGGTGTTGAGATTGCGCCAAGCTTGTTCTTAACCTGAAAATAAGAAATACAAAGACACTACGTTAAGTGATTGCGCAGGGGTTGGACCCTGCGAACCACCTCCGGCGTGCGAGTAAGTATGTGTGATGGTAATGTAGGTCGTAAATTTAGAGAGTGAAGTTAACTTGTGGATTAACTCGAAAATTACTTACATTGTTCTTAGCCTGACTATGCTATTTATAGGGGAGAAATAGGACATAGTGGGCGGTTGCACATAGTTCAGAGATCATGGGGGCGTCCTATGGAAAGTGGTAACCGCTAGGGCTTTGTAGCCCACGATCTCTGTTTTGGAGGGAAGCCAAAGGGTAGAGGAGACGTGGGTTTGACCATGTCTGAATGATCCTTCGTGTTAGTCCCTTCGTCAGGAATACCCCGAAGGGCTTAGGGATTCGATTGGCGGATTCCCACATGGTAACCATTCGCAGGCGAATGGTTTTACGCCAATGAAACGTATTAGGAGGTTAACTTGGGCCTCCGAAGGGAGGGCTTCCTACAGGCTCGAAGGGGAGTCCTTCGACCCGTTAGGAGGGTACATCATCAAGCCCCCCAGTCGAAAGTGATATATACGTACGAGTATAAATTGCATTCGATTCAAAAAACTTGCTACACTCTATCCCATCTATCACAAGTTCGGACGAGATAAAGATAAGTGTTTAAACAAATTATGCGCAATAAATGCGGCTAATAATTCTCCAACTACTATGCCCTAGGCTGCAGCAGCTACTATATCGGTAACTCCAAACTTCTTTTCAAAATTGAAAAAATGGTTTGAAATCCGTATACTACTCAAAGTCTCAAACTATGAGTACACGTGGACGGTTAGGGTAAATTGTCAATAGATATGCATAAACTCTTTCTAGTCCCTACCTGATCATACTTTTTCTTTGCGCCCAAAATACACATACACAGTACTGTGCTTTGTGCTTCTTCAGAGATTTAAGGTAATTATCCCTCTTCGTTCTCATTGTTACAAATACAAGATGAGTATGGCAGCGAAAAGGATTATCAGGCAGCAAAAATGTACCTTATCAGAACAGCCTTTAATAGAGTTTCTAAGAAAATACCCTATGCCCAAAGAAGTTAAAATTATGCTACCAAACAAAAACCAAAATATCTTTGATGCCCCTGCTGGATATGTTGGGTTGTATGTTCATGCTTTTATGGAATCCAACTTTAGGATTCCTATTCATCCATTAATCTTAGAATTTTTACAGTATTATCAAGTACATATCTCTAGGTTGAACCCGTTTGGCTTAGCCAAACTAACCACCTACATTGTTTTATGCAAAGCTTATGGTTATGAGCCCACGCTTAACATGCTTAGAGGCTTTATCAACCTTTGCCCTGGTGGTGATTGGTTAACTTTAGGCAAAAGAAGTGAACCTGATGTTCCCTGTTTAATAACAAAACCTTTTGCCAACATAAGAAAATGGAAAGGTTTGTTTTTCTATGTGCAAGACACTATCATACCTCCCAAATATCCAGCGTTGCTAGACAAAGACTTTCGTTTTGACGAGAAACGTTTTGATGATCCTTTGCCACACTTCGTCAGAAGCTATCCCCTTTACCAACGTCTTGAACGTCACCCATTTGACGTGCAAACATTTCCTGAGCTGATACTGTTTATGGCGGGGATTGTAGATCATTGGGAAGGCTCTCCACTGGAACCTGCGATAATCTGCAATGGGAAAAGTATGTGCATACCTATTAAAATAAAGTAAATGACTTATCTGATGATATTTATCTCTTCTTTTTGTATTTCTGCAGGAATGGCATTCAGGAACTTCGTCGTGGCTCGTGGTGTTAGAGAAGTTAGTTTTGTCCCTAAAGAGCTAGAAGACATAAGCTATGGGGTAGGTTCTCCATCCATGTCAATTGAGAATGACAAAACCCCGCAGTTTGTGGAAACTGTTGCAGATTCCGATGACCCCCTTATCAAGGAATTTCAAACGAGGCTCGCAAGGTCCTCCGGTGTTTCAGACAAGAAAAGTAATAAAGCAAAGGCTGCCATGTCTGTAAGGAGCCCTCCAAAGAGGAAATTAGCCCTTCCCACTCTTCCCACGAGAGTTGTGAAGGCCAAAGGATCACACTCTAAAACTTTTATACCCACTCCTCTAACGATCCCTGATGATCCTACTCCAAGTAAGCTAGCATCTTTCATGCGTATCAAATGCCATGCATCATATAAGTTGTTTTCCTTTCTTTTTCAGGCCTTCCTGATGTTGTGGAACTTCCTAATGCACATGCCTATCGACAATTGGTTGACAAAATGACACCTACCAGCTGGAAAGGAGTCTTGAATAACATGTCTATTGAAGAAATTTGCGACTTTCACTCCAAAAGTTTCGCTAGGCAGGCTGTTTTAGATAATCATCATAATTCGCGAACAAGGGAATTAATGCAAACTTTGTTGGATGTGAGGGTAAAAATGGATGATATTTTAGCTAAAGAAAATGCTAGGGATCAGGAATATGATAAGTTGGAGGCTAAGTGTAAAGAAGTGATGGAGGACTTTGAGAAGAACCCCTTCGTACAAGATATGCGAGTCAAAATTAACAGACTCGAAAGCCAACTGAAAGAATCCCAGGAGAGGTGTAGTAAATTGAAAGTTGAGGAGTCCAAAGTTTCCATCTATAGAGCCCAAATTGCCGCGCTTGAGTCTAAATGTACAAGCCTGGAGGTCGAAAGGTCTAGGCTGGCTGAGCAGGAGATTAACCTTGTTGATAAGCTCCATGATCTTGAATCCCAGCTGCAAATCTTGGAGAGGGACCGAGCTGAGGTAGTTTCGAGAGTTGTTCCTCATGTGGCGATGGAATTGTACCGTAGCGATGAGGTAGGGGAAGTTATTGGGAGACTTGTGAACGCAGCCATCTTCTACGGAACGTGCACCGCCTTGGAAGAAGTTGCCAAGACAAAGAAACCCGTTGTTTTGTCAGAGGTGTCTTACTATCGCCCCGATTCGGAGCGAGAGTTTAATGAAGCTGGTGATGCGTTTATTTCAACAAAGTACCCATATCTTTCCGAGGTGACCAAAGATCCATTGGCTTCAATAGAGAAGCTGTTGGCAAAGAAGCCTATGAAGATCCAACCTTCATCCTCAACAAGGAAGTCCAACTCTGCTCTTCCTTGAAATGATTCCCCACCATGCTATAATTTATATTTTATTCCTGTTTGAACAATTTATCTTTTGTGTCGCTGGGCTTCGACCAGTGACTTTAGACAATTGTCCTTTTTGTGATTATGATAATTAAGACTTTATGTAGTCTTTGTTTGTGCTAATTTAGTGGAATATGTCCCACTCTTATTGTCATGTTTATCTTCTCTTACGCTCACTTCAAGAGCGTACACATACAACCTAAGGTTATAACCTTATTGTGTGTATTTTGGACCAAGATTTTAAGCAATCGTATAATTTGATTGCGACAGAGGGTCGCGACCCACTCCGTCTTTATCCTTAAGTAGCAGAGGGCTTTTAATACCCTAAGACTTCATAGGAAAGTTAATGTGAATTATACTGGATGTTATTTATACACAAGGCTTGTGCCTTGCAACATCCTTCGACATTGAAACTTTTATACTACTTGGCTGGACAAATCTTTGTTGTAAAGAACGAAACAAGAGATTTGAGGGAAATGCGTTATATCATTAATTGGGTAGGGAGGATTACATCATTTTAAGAAATGAATACTAGGACACCTACCATTAATGCTTCTTTCCCCAGATGAGAAGAATGCGTTACATGAAATTGTAAAAACAAAATGAGTGTTTTTTTTTTTTTTTTTTTTTTTTTTTGTAGTAAGTTTTATATGTAAAACTTACGAAGGTTAGTACCGTTCCAAGTTCTATCCATGACTTCTCCTTTAAGCGTTGCGAGCTTGTACGCGCCATTGCCGTAGGCTTCTGATATAACGTAGGATCCTTCCCATGTTGGCCCTAGTTTTCCCTCGTATTCGGCCTTGCTTGCACTATTCAGACGAAGGACATATTCACCTGGCTTGAGCGTGGAGGGTCGAACTCGGTTGTTATAGTACTTTTCAATCTTCTGTTTGTGGGCAGCCTCCCTGATCGAAGCTATTTCTCTTCTTTCTTCCAGAAGATCAAGATTTTCTCGGACCTTTTCATCATTTGTCTTTTCTTCAAAGTTCACGATGCGCTCCGTTTCGATGCTTATTTCAGAGGGTATAACAGCTTCCGTTCCATAAGTGAGGCTAAAAGGAGTCTCCCCGTGGCTTGACTTAGGGTGCGTCCTATGTGCCCACAGAACTTGGGGTAACTCGTCTACCCACCCATGATGGCTTCGTCCCAATCTCTTTTCAATTCCTTCTATGATATCCCTGTTTGTGACTTCTACTTGCCCATTACCTTGGGGATGATAAACGGAAGTGAATGACTGTTTGATCTTCAGGCCTTCGCAGAAGGTTGGGAACACCCCTTCGGCGAACTGCTTTCCATTGTCGGAGATGATAATGTGAGGGACACCAAAACGACAGATTATGTGTTCCCATACGAATTTCTCCATATGCCTTCCTGTCACTGATGCCAAGGGCTTCGCTTCAACCCATTTGGTAAAGTAGTCTATGGCTACAACCAAAAACTTTACTCCCCCTGGAGCAACTGGAAGGGGTCCGACTATGTCAATTCCCCATTGGCAGAAAGGCCATGCTGACGTAACGGAGGTCATGTCTTGTTTAGGCATTCTCGGGACCTTGGTGTGGATCTGACACGCTTCGCACTTTTGTATTATTTCTATTGCATCCCTATGCATGGATGGCCAATAATACCCAAGCTTCATCACTTTTGAGACAACGGAGCGAGGGCCTGCATGCAACCCGCAAGAGCCTTCGTGAACCTCGTATATGATATTCGAAGCCTGTTTTGGTCCCACACAACGAAGCCACGGGGATAAGACGGATTTCCTGTATAGATTATCCCCAATAAGTCTATATTGGGGTGCTTTGACCCGGACCTTTCGAGCTAGTTTAGGGTCTTCTGGCAAGATACCGCTGATCAAATACTCCATAATCGGAGTCATCCAGTTGGCGCCTTCCTCGGTTACGATGTCAGAAACCTCGCCCCGTTCAATTGACCTATCAGCCAATACTTCTACCAAAACCTCCTTCGTTAAATGAGCAAATGCCATTGACGCCAACTTGCTTAGGGCATCTGCTTTCTTGTTTTGATTTCTGCGGACATGTACTATATCATAGGTTTCGAAACCTTGGAGAATTTCCTTAGCCTTTTCCAAATACTTCTTGATGGTGGGCTGTCTTGCTTCATAGGAGCCCTTGACTTGATTAGCAACCAGTTGGGAATCTACGAAAATGGACAGATTCTGAACTTCCATTTCTTTTGCTAGCCGAAGTCCGGCTAACAGAGCTTCGTATTCAGCTTCGTTGTTGGTGGCTTTGAACTCAAAGCGTAATGCGTAAGTATACTCTTTTCCTTCCGGGTTAACCAACATTAAACCTGCTCCCGAACCATCGGAACTTGAGGCTCCATCTGTGTACAGCTTCCATCCTTCGATCGTCTTCGAAGGCTGTTGCTTAGGAACCTCTTTATCTTGGCTAGGTCCGGAAGGCGTTTCAGCTAGGAAATCTGCAAGTACCTGGCCTTTGACGGAGTTTCGACCCTTATATTCTATTTCATGCTCTCCCAATTCGATAGCCCATTTGGCTACCCTTCCTGATTTCTCGGGTTTTGACAATATCTGTCTGATAGGCTTGTCAGTCAAGACTGTGATGGGATGAGCCTGAAAGTATCTTCGAAGGCGTCTTGCAGCATAAACCAAAGCGAGGATTAGCTTTTCCAACTCCGGATAGTTTAGCTCAGCTCCTTGTAGAACCCTGCTAACAAAGTATATTGGGACTTGTTTCTTTTCCCTTTCGGCTAAAAGCACCGCGCTGATGCTTTCAAAGGAAGCCGCAATGTACATGAACAACACTTCGCCTTTGATTGGGGCCGTTAGTGTTGGCAAGATTTCTATGAATTCCTTTAGCTTTTCGAAAGCTGCTTCCGCCTCGCAACTCCATTGGAAAGTCTTTTTATCTGTGCACCCTTTGAGTGTTTTGAAGAATGGTAAAGACCGATCTGCCCCTTTCGAAAGGAACCTGCTAAGTGCCGCAAGCTTCCCGTTGAGGCTTTGGACTTCCTTTAATGACTTTGGAGCTTGAAGATCAGTGATGGCCTTAACCTTCGAAGGATTAGCTTTAATCCCTTGCTTCGTTATCAAATGCCCCAAGAATTTCCCTTCCTCCATGCCAAAGGAACACTTCTTGGGGTTAAGTTTCATGTTGATTGCCCGTAATTGATCGAAAGTCTCTTGAGTGTCAGAGAGGAGGTCCTTTTCGGTTCTGCTTTTGATTACCATGTCATCGACGTAGGCTTCCAAGTTCCTTCCGATTTGCTTATGGAAGGCCTTGTCTACTAAACGCTGATAAGTAGCCCCTGCGTTCTTTAAGCCGAAGGGCATCTTCTTGTAACAATAGACACCCTTTCCTGTGTAAAAGGCTGTTTTCTCTTCGTCCTCCTTTGCCATTTGTATTTGGTGATACCCTTTGTAGGCATCCAAAAAGCATTTCAAACGGAATCCCGAAAGGGATTCGACCTTCCAATCAATTTCTGGTAGAGGGTAGCAGTCCTTTGGACAGGCTTTGTTGATGTCGGTGAAGTCAACACACATACGCCACCCTCCATCACTTTTCTTTACCATAACTGGATTAGCAACCCAAGTTTGGTATTTCACTTCTCTGAGAATTCCTGCTTGTACAAGCTCGTCCACCTCTTTACAGGCGGCTGCACTTCTTTCTGGTGCTAGGCTTCGTCGCTTTTGCTTAATTGGTTCAATGTGCTTGAACTCGTTAAGCTTATGTTCTGTACCGAAAGGCTTGCCGTCGATCATGAGAGTCCAGGGAACCCCGGTCATATCTGAATATGTCCACGCGAATACGTCTTTGTTGGCTCTGAGTAGCTTCTCCAAGTCTGCTTTGAAGTTTGCAGGGAGTTGCTTTTCGATTACCACCGTTTGCTCTGGATAGAGCTTATTCACCACGATACGTTCTTCGGCATCTTTACAACTTAGGATGACCTTCGGAGGCTCCTCTGGACTTTCTCTAATCTTTTTACCGTTGTCTCCCGTATGTTCTTGATTGTAAGTGGAGAGGACGGTGCCTATCCCATAGGGTGTATGGAATTTTACTGCTGCATGTATGGTAGAGACTACGATCCCCATTTTTTGCATGGCGGTCCTTCCTATCAACAAGTTGTAAGGAGAGCTGGACCTTACGATAGCGAACATGAGGGTTTCTGTCCTTGTGAGCTTGCCTTCTCCAATCGTTATTTCCAACGGAACTTCTCCCAGAGGCCATGAATGTTCGCCAGAAAATCCTACCAAGGGTATCTTTGAATCAATTCGCTGTGACCGGATCGAAGGATTAAGCTTGAGAAAACAGTGCTCGTAGATGATTTCGCAGGAGCTTCCACAGTCCATATAGGCTCTATTCACTTCCCGGTTGGAAATGAGGACTTTGATTACCACCGGATCATTTGAAGGGATTTGACCTGCGAGAGGAGGAAAAGTTACCTCCCCTACTTCGTTACCCTCCGATACCTTTCTTTTCAAGATGGCTTCGCCCCAGCGGACCATGAGTATTGGGGCTTCGAGAGGAGTGGTGTCGGTCGTCTCTTCCTTTTCCTTCTTTATACCCTTAACCAAATGTGCCAATTGCCCGGACTTCACAGCTTCCTCTATCTGTTTCTTCAGCTCTCTACAACTGTTTGTGTCGTGACCGTAATTTTCGTGGAAGTGACAGTACTTGCTGGTATCCCTGTTTTTGCCCTTACTTGTCATACGGGGAGGCGCTTCGAAGGCTTTGGCCGCCCTCTCCGTAGCAAGTATTTCCTTTGGAGACTTCGTTAGACTGCTTAACAAACCATGGTTGGGGCCTTTGTTGTACGGAGAAAACCTATCTCTGTTCTTGTTCTTGTTCTTGGACCCCTCCCACGTAGAATTCTTCGAAAACTTGTTGTTGCTATCTTTATCTATCAGAGCCCCATTAGTGGATACCTCTTTTGCTTCGATCCAAGTATACGTCTTTTCAGTCAGCCCCTTGTAAGTTGTCGGAAGGTCGGTGGACAAGAATTCCACCAAACTCCGATTCCGAAGGCCATGCACGAAACCAGAAATACGCTGATCTTCATGAAGACCCAAAATTTGCAAAGTCTCATCGGTGTACCTAGTGACGAAGGCCCTGGTGCTTTCGTTATCTTTTTGCTTGATGTTGTGCACCGTTAAATGGGTCCTTGTGAATTTCTTTTGCTGACTGAAGTGGGACCGGAACTTAGCTTTGAGATCATCAAGGTTGACGATGCTACCGGGCTTTTGCCCATTCCACCAAATACGAGCAGAATCCCGAAGGGTGTATGTAAACATGTGACAGGCCACCGGCATAACCCACTTTTGCATTTTGATAGCCCCTTCGAACAAGTGTAAAAAATTGTCCGGATCCCCCTTCCCATCATAAGTCCCGACATGTGAAGGCATTTTCAACCCATCAGGCAATGGGTAATCTTATATCCACCTAACGAAGGGTGTAGCTGAACCCATAGGGTTTGAATATAGACAATTATAAGGTGGTGCGTACATGGGGACAGTATTGTATGGGTTGCTGTTTGGGGGCATTCCTATAGGAGTCTGGCCTGGGTAGGACTGATAAGGTGTATTCATGGCAAACGGGTAACTGTTTCCCATGGCGTACGGAGGGTACGCCATAGGGTGGCCGAAGGGCATGTTCCCATAATTTTGAGGGAAGCTTGGGTTATTAGGCTGTCCATTTACTGGAGGATATAAATTTTGAGGGTAAGACTGAGTTTGGAACGAGGGGTACATACCATTGGGAGGAAGGTTTCCTCCCATATTGATTGTAGACGGATTGCCTTCTACGCCTGATGCGTGAGAAGGCTGCAACGGAGCCCCAGCTCCAGTCCTTCCAAGATGAGCTGCTAGCAATGGAGGCAAAGTCACCCCCCTTTCTTCCCTAAGCTGGCTCCTACCGTTAGAGTCTTCGGTAACCACCCCCTCTCTTCTTGTCGGAGCCCTCTCGGGGACTCCTTCGAAACCAACAGACCTTTTGCTTAGCCTTCGACCAATTGGAGACCCAATTCTTAAGGCCGATAGGGTTGGCCCTTGGGTCGGAGGCCTAGGTTCCATATCCATTTCTTCATCATACTCATCACTCGAGTATTCCAACTCCCTTCGAACCTCTGCATTCCTGACTTGTCTGTTTCGAGCCCTTAAAAGGGTTTCCAACACTTCGTGGTTGGCTTCGACAAAGGCTGGGCTAATGACAGGTTCTGGGTTGGCTGATGTCGAAGCATGATTGTTGGTTGTGATTTCTGGGTGAGAACGTGTTGTGAAGGTGGAGGCGGTTATTGGGGGAAGGTTGTTAGGGTCGTCGGTTGGTATTGGTGTTAAGGTAGAGAAACCCGGTGGGGGAGTATCTCCTCTCCCTTGATCCATGCCGGAATAATAGTGAAATTGGCTGGTAGGTTAAAAGCTCGGAATTAATGAGACCAATTGTAGCGGTCCCACGGATGGCGCCACTGATTGAACAAATAGTCGTCAACCAAGCCTTCGATGGTGATCAAAGGAATAATGGGGTGTTGAGATTGCGCCAAGCTTGTTCTTAACCTGAAAATAAGAAATACAAAGACACTACGTTAAGTGATTGCGCAGGGTTTGGACCCTGCGAACCACCTCTGGCGTGCGAGTAAGTATGTGTGATGGTAATGTAGGTCGTAAATTTAGAGAGTGAAGTTAACTTGTGGATTAACTCGAAAATTACTTACATTGTTCTTAGCCCGACTATGCTATTTATAGGGGAGAAATAGGACATAGTGGGCGGTTGCACATAGTTCGGAGATCATGGGGGCGTCCCATGGAAAGTGGTAACCGCTAGGGCTTTGTAGCCCACGATCTCTGTTTTGGCGGGAAGCCAAAGGGTAGAGGAGACGTGGGTTTGACCAGGTCTGAATGATCCTTCATGTTAGTCCCTTCGTCAGGAATACCCCGAAGGGCTTAGGGCTTCGATTGGCGGATTCCCACATGGTAACCATTCGCAGGCGAATGGTTTTACGCCAATGAAATGTATTAGGAGGTTAACCTGGGCCTCCGAAGGGAGGGCTTCCTACAGGCTCGAAGGGGAGTCCTTCGACCCGTTAGGAGGGTACATCATCAATACCCGAGCTTCATTACTTTTGAGACAACGGAGCGAGGGCCTGCATGCAACCCGCAAGATCCTTCGTGAACCTCATAGATGATGTTCGAAGCCTGTTTTGGTCCCACACAACGAAGCCATGGAGATAGTAAGGATCTCCTATAAAGGTTATCCCCAATGAGTCTATATTGGGGAGCTTTGATCCTCTCCTTTCGAGCAAGCTTAGGATCCTCCGGCAGAATACCACTGATCAAATACTCCCTAATCGGAGTCATCCAATTGGTGCCTTCCTCGAGTATGATTTCAGAAACTTCACCTCTTTTAATTGACCTATCAGTCAATACTTCTACCAAAACTTCCTTCGTTAAATGAGCAATTGCCATTGAAGCCAACTTGCTTAAGGCGTCTGCTTTCTTGTTTTGATTTCTGCGAACATGTGCTATATCATATGTTTCGAAGCCCTGAAGGAGTTCTTTAGCTTTTTCCAAATATTGCTTGATGGTGGGTTGCCTTGCTTCCTAGGAGCCTTTAATTTGGTTGGCGACTAACTGCGAGTCTACAAAAACGGAGAGGTTACGAACCTCCATGTCCTTTGCAAGTCGAAGACTGGCTAACAAAGCTTCATATTCGGCTTCATTGTTGGTAGCTTCGAACTCAAAACGCAATGTGTAAGTGTATTCCCTTCCTTCCGGACTAACTAACATTAAACCTGCTCCTGAACCATTAGAACTTGATGCTCCGTCTGTGTACAATTTCCACCCCTCCTTCGTCTCTTGGGGCTTCTCCTTAGGAATTTCTTTATCTTGGCTAGGTCCGGAGGGTGTTTCAGCGAGAAAGTCTGCAAGTATCTGACCTTTGACGGAGTTTCGACCCTTGTACTCTATCTCATGTTCTCCCAATTCGATAGCCCATTTAGCTACCCTTCCTGATTTCTCAGGCTTCGACAGTATCTGCCTAATAGGCTTGTCAGTAAATACCATGATGGGATGAGCTTGAAAGTATCTTCGAAGGCGTCTTGCAGCATAAACCAAGGCTAGGATTAGCTTTTCCAACTCCGGATAGTTTAATTCAGCTCCTTGTAGGACCCTACTAACGAAGTATATAGGGACTTGTTTCTTCTCCCTTTCGGCTAGGAGCACCGCACTGATGCTTTCGAATGATGCCGCAATGTACATGAACAACACTTCGCCTTTGATTGGAGACGTAAGTGTTGGTAAGATTTCCATAAATTCCTTTAGCTTTTCGAAGGCTGCTTCCGCCTCACAACTCCATTGGAAAGTCTTTTTATCTGTACACCCCTTGAGTGTTTTGAAGAATGGTAAAGACCGATCTGCCCCTTTCGATAGGAACCTGCTAAGTGCCGCAAGCTTCCCATTAAGGCTTTGAACTTCTTTTAGTGATTTCGGAGCTTGAAGATCAGTGACGGCTTTTACCTTCGAAGGGTTGGCTTTAATACCTTGTTTAGTGACCAGGTGCCCCAAGAATTGTCCTTCCTCCACGCCGAAGGAACAATTCTTGGGGTTAAGCTTCATATTGATTGCCCGTAATTGATCGAAAGTCTCTTGGATGTCGGAGAGGAGGTCCTCTTCGGTTCTGCTTTTTATTACCATGTCATCAACGTAGGCCTCCAAGTTTCTCCCGATTTGCTTGTGGAAGGCTTTATCTACTAACCGCTGGTAAGTTGCCCCTGCGTTCTTCAGACCGAAGGGCATTTTCTTGTAGCAATAAACACCCTTTCCTGTGTAGAAGGCTGTCTTTTCTTCATCTTCCTCCGCCATTTGTATTTGGTGATACCCTTTGTAGGCGTCCAGAAAACATTTCAGACGGAACCCTGAGAGAGATTCGACCTTCCAATCTATTTCTGGTAGAGGGTAGCAGTCCTTCGGGCAAGCTTTATTGATGTCGGTAAAGTCAACGCACATACGCCACCCTCCGTCACTTTTCTTTACCATGACTGGGTTGGCCACCCAAGTTTGGTATTTCACTTCCCTGAGAATTCCTGCTCGCACAAGCTCATCCACCTCTTTGCAAGCAGCTGTATTTCTTTCTGGTGCCAGGCTTCGTCGCTTCTGCTTAATTGGTTCAATGTGTTTGAACTCGTTAAGCTTATGTTCTGTGCCGAAGGGCTTGCCATCGATCATAAGAGTCCTGGGAACCCCTGTCATGTCTGAATATGTCCATGCAAATACATCTTTGTTGGCTTTGAGTAGCTTCTCTAGGTCTGCTTTGAAGTTAGCAGGGAGTTGCTTTCCGATTACCACCGTTTGCTCTGGATAGAGCTCATTTATCACAATACGTTCTTCGGCATCCGTACAACTAAGGATAGCCTTTGGAGGCTCCTCCAGACTTTCTCTAATCTTTTTGCGACTGTCTGCCACTTGTCCTTGACTGTAACTGGAGAACACGGTTCCTATCCCATAAGGTGTATGGAACTTTACCGCTGCATGTATAGTGGAAACTACGATACCCATCTTTTGCATGGCGGTCCTTCCTATCAGCAAGTTGTAAGGAGAGTTGGACCTTACAATAGCGAACATGAGGGTTTCTGTCCTTACGAGCCTGCCTTTTCCAATTGTTATTTCCATTGGGACTTCTCCCAGAGGCCACAAATGCTCACCAGAAAATCCCACCAAAGGTATCTTCGAATCTACCCGCTGCGACCTAATCGAAGGCTTGAGCTTGAGAAAACAATGCTCATAAATGATTTCGCAGGAGCTTCCACAGTCCATATAGGCTCTGTTCACTTCTTGGTTGGAAATGAGGACTTTGATGACTACTGGATCATTTGAAGGGACTTGGCCTGTGAGAGGAGGAAAAGTTACTTCCCCTATTGCATTACCCTCCTGCTCCATTACCTTTCTTTTCAAGCGGGCTTCGCCCCAACGAACCATAAGTATTGGGGCTTCGAGAAGAGTAGTATCTTTAGCCAATTGGGTGTCGGTCATCTTTTCCTTTCCCTTCTTTATGCCCTTCACCAGGTGTGCCAATTGTCCGGACTTCACAGCTTCTTCTATCTGTTTCTTTAATTCTCTACAACTGTTCGTATCGTGACCATAATCTTCGTAAAAGTGACAATACTTGCTGGTATCCCTGCTTTTGCCCTTACTTGTCATACGAGGGGGTGCTTCGAAGGCTTTAGCAGCCCTCTCCGTAGCAAGTATTTCTTTTGGAGACTTGGTTAGACTGCTTAACAAACCGTGGTTGGGACCTTTGTTGTACGGAGAAAACCTGTCTCTGTTCTTGTTCTTTGACCCTTCCCACGAAGAATGCTTCGAAAACTTGTTGTTGCTGTCTCTGTCTATCGGAGCCCCATTAGTGGATACCTCTTTCGCTTCGATCCAAGTATACGTCTTTTCCATTAACCCTTTGTAAGTTGTCGGGAGGTCGGTGGACAAGAATTCCACCAAGCTCCGATTTTGAAGACCGTGTACGAAACCCGAAATACGCTGATCTTCATAAAGACCCAAAATCAGCAAAGTCTCATCGGTATACCTAGTAAAGAAAGCCCTTGTGCTTTCGTTTTCCTTTTGTTTGATGTTGTGCACCGTTAAATGAGTCCTTGTGAACTTCTTTTGCTGACTGAAGTGTGACCGGAATTTAGCCTTAAGATCATCAAGATTGACGATGCTACCGGGCTTTTGCCCA
Organism: Artemisia tridentata subsp. tridentata; assembly: GCA_021014915.2. NCBI lineage: Eukaryota > Viridiplantae > Streptophyta > Magnoliopsida > Asterales > Asteraceae > Artemisia > Artemisia tridentata. Next base: position 77,693,610 of record CP139504.1, read on the forward strand.
TTCCACCAAATACGAGCAGAATCACGTAGGGTGTATGTAAACATGTGACAGGCCACCGGCATAACCCATTTTTGCATTTTGATAGCCGCTTCGAACAAGTGTAAGAAATTGTCCGGATCCCCCTTCCCATCATAGTCCCAATGTGTGAAGGCATTTTCAACCCATCAGGCAATGGGTAATCTTCTATCCACCTAACGAAGGGTGTAGCTGAACCCATAGGGTCTGAGTATAGATAATTGTAAGGTGGTGCATACATGGGAGCAGGATTATAGGGATTGTTGCTTTGGGGCATTCCCATAGGAGTTTGACTTGGGTAAGACTGATAAGGTGTATTCATGGCAAATGGGTAACCATTTCCCATGGCATACGGAGGGTACGCCATAGGATGTCCGAAGGGTATGCTCCCATAAGTTTGAGGGAGGCTTGGGTTATTAGGCTGTCCATTTACTAGAGGATATAAATTTTGAGGGTAAGACTGAGTTTGGAACGAGGGGTACATACCATTAGGAGGAAGATTTCCTCCTATATTAATTGTAGGCGGATTGCCTTCTACGCCTGATGCGTGAGAAGGCTGCAACGGAACCCCAGCTTCAGTCCTTCCAAGATGAGCTGCTAGCAATGGAGGCAAAGTCACCCCCACTTCTTCCCTTCGTTGGCTCCTACCGTTAGAGCCTTCGGTAACCGCCCCTTCTCTCCTGGTCGGAGCCCTCTCGGGAACTCCTTCGAAACCAACGGACCTTCTGCTTAGCCTTCGACTGACTAGAGACCCAATTCTTAAGGCCGATAGTGTTGCTCCTTAGGTCGGAGTCCTAGGTTCCATCTCCATTTCTTCATCATACTCATCACTTGAGTATTCCAACTCCCTTCGCATCTCAGCATTCCTGACTTGCCCATTACGAGCCCTTAGGAGGGATTCCAACACTTCGTGGTTGGCTTCGACAAAGGCTGGGTTGATAATGGGCTCCGGATTGGCTGAAGTCGAAGCATGATGGTTGGGTGTTGTTTCTGGGTGAGAACGTGTTGTGAACGTGGAAGCGGTTATTGAGGGGAGGTTGTTAGAGTCGTCGATTGGTATTGGTGCTAAGGTAGAGAAACCCGGTGGGGGAGTATCTTCTCTCCCTTGATCCATGCCGGAATAATAGTGAAAGTAGTTGGTTAGTTATAAGCTTGGAAATAACGAGACCAATTGTAGCGGTCCCACGGATGGCGCCACTGATTGAACAAATAATTGCACAACCAAGCCTTTGATGATGATCAAAGGAATAATGGGGTGTTGAGATTGTGCCAAGCTCGTTCTTAACCTGAAATAAGAAATACGAAGACACTACGTTAAGTGATTGCGCAGGGGTTGGACCCTGCGAACCACCTCCGGCGTGCATGTAAGTATGTGTAATGGTAATGTAGGTCGTAAATTGAGAGAGTGAAGTTAACTTACTTTGTTCCAGCCCGACTAAGCTATTTATAGGGGAGAAATAGGGCTTAGTGGGCGGTTTGCACATGATTCGGAGATCATGGGGGCGTCCTATGAAATATGGTAACCGCTAGGGCTTTGTAGCCCACGTTCTCTGTTTTGGCGGGAAAGCCAAGGGGAAGAGGAGACGTGGGTTTGACCAGGTCAGGATAGCTCTCCGTGCTAGTTCCTTCGAGAGGAATACCCTGAAGGTCTTAGGGCTTCGATTGGCGGATTCCCACATGGTAACCAGTTTTCAGGTGAATGGTTTTACGCCAATGAAACGTGTTAGGAGATTAACCTGGGCCTCCGAAGAGAGGGCTTTCTACAGGCTCGAAGGGGAGTCCTTCGACCCGTTCGGAGGGTACGTCATCAATCAGAACATACCAAACATGTAGATTTAATAATTGCGTCAGCATTGTAGTCTCCCAAACCTCCGGTTTCTACCACCGAGATCATCACATCAACTAAGTCCTTTTCTCCCATAGCCTCAGTGGAATCTCTTTTCGCCCTATGCTCGCCCAACCATTTTCCTATGATGTAGTCAATTTCTTTGGCAATTCTTTTCATGGCCTTCTCATGACCACCGAAATCCAACCATCCTAGGAACGGAAGAGTATCTGCCACCACAAACAAACCTAAGAAATCAAAGAATTCCCTCATGACTACTCGAAACTTATTCATCTCATCTTCTTCACCATTTATGGCTCCACAAAACCGTTTCCCAAAAACCATTCTAAGCATCACATTCATATTTAATTCCCCAAACCATTCATTCATGACCACCAATGCTTTTCCCTGACCATCTCTCCGTTTCCTCCATAGCTCATACAAGTTTTTTATAGAGTTTTCGAGTTCAGAGACACGAACATGCTTAAGTTGCTCAAGGCGACGAACTGATAACAGCTCAAGTGAGACGATCTTACGAATTTCTCGCCAGTATGGACCATAAGGCGACACTCCAAACATGGCATAGTTATATCCCAAAATTTTAGCTGCTGTAAATTTGGGACGAGAGGAAACAATTGCATCGTGGGTGGTAAAAACCTCCTTAGCGATATCCCAACTATTCACTACCAATACTTGACGTACTCCAAGTCGAATGGTAAAGATGGGTCCATATTTGTCAGCCATGGATCCCAATATTTTTTGGAGAGGATCTGATAATGCTCCAAAGAGGTTGAAGTGGCCTACTATTGGCCAAGCGCCTGCTGCTACGGGTGGAAAATTGTTTTTACTAGATCTAGAAGATGCAAAATAAATGACCAAAAATACAGTTACAACTCCAAGAAAAAGAGTATAATTTGGTTGAAATAAGTTGAGATCCATTTATTAGAGAATTGATAAAACAATCACCAAGTAAAGTGATTCGGAATCAATATATGAAACTTCAGCACAAAGTAGTATGGTAGTTATAGAGGTAGAAGGCCCTTCGTTCTATATGTGGCCCAGCTCGTATTTGTCTTGGGTTGATGTTTCCTATCCATGTTTTATTATTATTATTATTTTTGTAAAAGTTCCGACATATATTAACTCCAAAAATAAAACATATGAATGGACAATGTCCCAAACACTACCAACTTTGGAGTGAATGGAAAATGTCCCAGACACTACCAAACTCCAGCAAAAGAATAAAAAAAAAATACATTTAAACTTTATACGCTACTCAAACTAATGAAACGATATAACAATCACGTTGTTAATATATACTTTCAGCCAGAACATGAAACTTCCTTATGGTGATTACATTTCCGTTTATAAAGGCTTCCTCACCAAGTTATTAGCCATGTGTCCTGACACAATTATCCAGACACCCTTAGCCATCGATCCAAACCACCATAAAACTCCCTCAGCACTTTTTTTAGCTGCAGTAATTGAAAATAACATTCCATTTGCTGGCCACTTTGATCAATGCACTGCTATGTTTGACTCTTAGACTCATGAGCTTTAGTCTTACCACCTCCTCTATCACATTATAGAAGCATTTCACTCTTTTTTTGATCTCTGAATATTCTACAATTCCTTTCCTGCCAAATATGATAGACACAAGCAAAATGTTACTCTTCTGAGAACACTCCAGTTGTTATTCCCATTTAGACCATTTCAGTCATTCTGTGAGCTTTACACCATATTTTCTTTGAATAATCACAATTGAAGAATACAATGCGTGGCTGCATTTGTTTAAGCCACATAGTTAGAACACAACCAATTATAAGAAAAGGAAGGTATATACCAAGGTTTTCAAGAACGGGATTCAACCCAGGATCATTTTCGTCTTTGCAAGATCGTAATCGTAAGATCGTATCGGGATATTAAGATCCTGCTATAATGTCATTTTCTTAATAACTTTCTTAATATTATACAAATCTACAAATTAGTATATATCATACACACAAAATTATAGGAATATTTCATGAAAATATTATTCTAAATTATGATTATGAATTTTTAAGAAGATTAACATGTTTTTTAAAGTTTAGAAAAAATAATCCATAACTTTGTAGTTTTTAGCTTGTTGTTCTAGAAAAGTAAGATCGAATCGGATTAGATAACAAGATCCTATGGTTAAGATCGTGATCTTATGAGATCTTATGCTTGCAAAGATCCTACGTAGGATCGGGATCATTTTTGCTATATAACATCGTAAAATCATAAGATCCTAAGACCATGATTGGGATTTTAACAACCATGGTATATACATTATCCTCTAGTTCATTGGTATATACGTATAGCTAACATAAAGTTTTGAAATCACATAAAACCATAATTTTGTTTGATTCAAAAACAGCATATATGAATAAGAATCAAATGACGTACAACTAGTGGCCGGTCCAGGAATTTGGAAGATGTCTATGGATGTTTTTTTATGGGTTTTCTAACATGTGCCCTAAGGGCACATGTAAGCACACTAAAAGGATAGCGGGTCCTATGAAAAAGGACGTCCGGACCCACATCTTTTATTTGAGAAGTGTACCTTTTTGTGGGTCCGGATGTCCTTTTTCATAGGACCCGCCGTCCTTTTTGTTGTGCTTACATGTGCGCTTAGGGCACATGTTAGAAAACCCTTTTTATAATTACCAAAGATTAAACAATCTATATAACAGGACCATCCAGTTCAAAATAAAAACAAATGGTGTAACAACAACAATAACAAAACAAACAACACATCAATGTTGCATTACTTGTTCAACCTATTAGATAAGTGGGCTTGAGCCAACTAACACACTACTGTCTATTTCTCTAATACAACTTATATACCCGATTTGGAATCAAATACATCTCTTGTTGAGTTTACAGATGATGAAGCAAAAAGTGTACCGCTTTTAAGGGGTCATTTAAGCCCTAAATCGTATTTATTTGATCAAATATTGCCCTAAATCGTTTCTTTTGTCATTTTAGGTACTTTTGAGGAGAAATCTGGAAAAGGAGGCATTTTGGACGTTTTTGGAGCATTAAAGTGAAGAAAACGACAAAGTCTCAAAAATCGGCTAAAAGTTACCTTTGACGGCGTCAGATTTTACTCTGGACGGCGTCATGGCTTGGCAAGAAAAGGTGGATGTGAAATTTACTCATGATAAGCCAGTGAAAATTGCATGTAAATTCTGACGGCGTCACGCTTTAACCTGATCAAGGGCGTCACGGCTTAATTCAAAGAGGGACGGCGTCACGTTCAAGGTCTGACGGCGTCAAGCCTTGATAAGCCAGAACGGATTTTGGAGAGCTAAAGAGGGACGGCGTCAAGAAGGCCATCCGGGAACCCTAGAAGCGGCGAGGTGACGGCGCACACTTCATAAGGTGACGCCGTCAGATCCAAAAGTCTATATATAGTTTTCTAATTTTTTGTCATTAGTGGAGAACTTAGTGTGGAATTTTTGGGAGAAAACCCTAAGACGATTTTAGCATCTTTTTCAAGGCTTTTTGCCTTGAGATCTTCCATGTTACATTGAAAGATAAGTTATCAATTAATCATTCAATATGTCTATGTGTTGTTTGATTTTATCTTGTTCTTGTCTTTTGTTTAACATGTTAGGCTAGATTTATCTTGTGTTTGCTTAGATCTAATGAAACTTAGCTATTGATTATTGGTTATTAGTGTGTTATTAGTTGTATTGGATGATTGTTTATCTATGTTAGGCTTAAGAAAACTGGCTAACTTCCTATTCGGTAACTTGCTTGAACGTCTTAAGAAACATGAACCAAATGCGTACTAAAGGTTTTTATGGTTGTATTTAATGCACAAGCGAATTCTAGTGATCCCATGTTAGGAGCTTCCTAGCCGGCTCGACATAGGAGTGAAGTAGGAGCTTGTAGAGTTGGGGAAGTACGTACGCCACCCCACGATTGGTATTAAGGAATACACCCGTCATCCACGCAACTAATACACAATAATCAACCGGTAAAAGATAGTTAGGGAGTAAGGAAATCTAAGTAAACACATTTCTCTACACATAAGTTTTCACCAACTTTTTATTTTCAGTTATTTATTTTATTTGCATTTGTAGTTATTTGGGTTAGTTGACTAGCAACTAATTCCGCCCACTCTTTCAAACCCGAGATTTTACTTGCTTTCATAAAAATATAAAAACATAAAAAAGAATCTTCCTCAACCCTTAGACCTATTAGAGTAGTCTTTCATACCTAACGAACACTATTCCCTGTGGAGAACGATCAATCCCCCGTACTTACCACTACACTATACTACATCGGTCAGGTACACTGCCTGGTGGGGTTGTAAGCCTCTTGAGATCCCTCGAGAGGTAAAACCTGTTGTAAGGTTGCAAAACCACGCATCAAGTTTTTGGCGCCGCTGCCGGGGAATAGTTATTGTTTAGGTTGAATTTTTACTTTATAGGTCTACTCACTAGATTCCCTTCTAGTGAGATTTTTATTTTCTTTTTCTAGGTTTTCTTTAGTCTATCTTGTTTCTTTGTACTTTTGTTTGTGATACCTTCCACTTACCTCATGAGTAACATTGGTCATTTGATCCCTGTTATTCGTGTTTTTCGCCGTGCAAACTTTCAACTACCCGTTCCCGCCCCCATCATAGAAAACAACAATCTTTCACCCGACCATCACTTTGGTAACCATTCTGAGATGGAGGAGTCTAACCATGAGAATGACTATGTTAGTCCGTTTTACTACTCAGACTCCGATGAGGATGCCGGTAATGGAGAAGTAGTTAACGAGGAATGAGGAAAAGAGGAAATTGATCCCTTTAAGTATGTTGACCCTAGGACTAAGATCGAAAAGGATAGCCTCTTTAACATGCAATTTCCGTGTAAGATTGGTTATCATGATTTTTATGCTTATCTTAACTCATCTTTACCTATGAACATTATCTCTCGCGCTAATTATAATAAAATCATGGTAGATGAGCTAGAATATCAAGGTGATAACATCGTTGCTAGGACTAAGCCACTACACGTATTCGTTGGAAGTTTTGTGTATTTGGTGGATTTTATGGTTATGGAGAGCTTAGGAGAATTCATTGATAACAAATTAACCCAAGTCATTTTTGGAGAACCCTTCAAAAGGTTGACCAACCTTGACGAAAAACTTGTGGACGGGTTAATTACATTCTCGGATGGGGATGAAGATTTTACTTACCAAATGCCCCGAGCACATCCTAGGTTTAAAAACTTCTCCATTGAATCTTGCAATAGACTTGTGCCTCTTGATTTGTTAAGTGAGAATGATAAGAGGAAGGGGCTCAAATATCCACATGAGAAAAATAAGAGATACTATCATGGATGTTTGGAGCTAAATAATGAATACAAGAAAGATGAGGCAACAATTAGATGGCTCACACTCGGATACGTGAGCATAAGCGATACTAGGTAGAGTGAATTTGAGTCTAGCTACAAGACTCGTTAATAAAGAAAAGCGCTTCTTGGGAGGCAACCCAAGCTTTATTTTATTTATTTGCTTTGTGTGTTTATTTGTTTGTTTGTTTGTTTTTATTTGTTTCCGTATGTGTGTTTAATTTTTATTCTTATTGATTCATGTTCAAAAGTAATTTGTGAAAATGCTTTATTTTGTTTTTAACTTCGTCTTAACTACATATAAAGGTATTTTGCAAAAGTTAAGTTTAAGGGAAATCTAAATTGGTTTATTAGAACACAAATGAACATGAATCGTAATAATATTAAATGAACATACATATTAGTATTTGTTTGAGTCAAATGCTTGTATCGAGTCATAATGATGTTTTGCAGGATTTCCAGGAAGTAAGGTAAAAGTTTTTCCAGAAATTTTCCGGAAACTTAAAATGAAAATTTTTGTCAGGTCATTTCTGACGGCGTCAGGGTTTATAACCTGACGGCGTCAGATTTAATTTTCAGAAATTTTTGAAAGTTTTGTTTTTAAAAAAGTTTTTATAAAAATCTCCAACTTATAATCTCCAGGAATCTGCAAAGTTATCATTCCACAAGCATTATATCCTTATATATAGATTTTATCCCGCCGATGTTATGCAGGTTTTCGTGTTTGTTTTCTCAGGTTTAACAGGTTATTTTGGACAAGGAAATATTTTGAATCAAGCTTATGGCGATGCATTAGTCATGGAGCTTCAACATTACTTTGGAAGAAGATTTAACCGTGTTACTTCATTATCCACCGAGCGAATCAGGGGAGTATTTGATTTCATTCTTTTACCTTATTTACTTTTACATCTTGTTATTTGAACATTGGGGACAATGTTCATCTTAAGTGTAAGGGGAGGGTAAAAGTACGATTAAGAGAATGCTATTACGCTTGATTTTTGTTTGTTTAATAGTAGATGTGTAATAAAACTGAGAGAAATACTTGTTAAGGTAATTTTAGTGCCAAATTTAAAATTTTTTACAACATATAGGAGTGAAACTTTGATCTTAATGAGCGTCTCATGGATAGGAGTTATATGACTAGCACAAAAACCGTACCACTAAAAAATTTTCCACCCCCAAATATGTGAGGTTCGCCCCTAGAATTGGTAGGAAAAGCATTTATGCTATGATGTGTGTACCGGTAGCACTTAGATTCTAGAACTTGCGTTAGGACCATTCCAAGGCCACAAGTGAGACTACATTCGTGTAGTTAGATTTACTACATGATAAGAGGCATTAGGATTAACCCATTGTTTTACACCTGTGCTTTTGTTATAATTACTTTGGCTACATTGGTCAAGTAATTCTCCCACACCCTTTGCGTTGTACTCATTTTTAGTACACGATACCCCTAGTACACCCCTCAGAGCCTATCTTTTCGTTTCGACCTTTAAGCATTTTACTTAAAGGAAGAATTTGTTACACCCCACTTAAATGTACACCCAAATCGCCTTAGCCTACCTTGTATGCACTCATTTTTAGTGCATTATTGTGACAACATTTGTTTAAACCCAAGTTAATTATCTAGTTGATTACATGGTTGCTAAGTCGAGTCATATCCTTGTACATATTGTTTTGGGACGATTGAGACTCATGGGTAAAGTACTAGTGTAATGGAGTAATGGGAAAGAACATCATTTATTACCCCCATATGTGCTAAATATTTTAAAAGTACTCCAAGTTTTTCAATTATCTTAATTCGAGTCATTAGAATAGTTATTTGTAAAGTTATGTAAAAATTCAAGTGTAAGGGGAATGCAACGCCCCTATTATGTATTATTTTGGATGGTAGGGCAAGAGTGTATGAAAAAAAAAAAAAAAAAAATCGAAAAAATAAAGAAAAATACAAAAAAATGAGAAAAAGAAAAATAGAAAAAAAACATACGGACTACCATCCCGTTTCATTTTATGTTTATTTTTATGTTTTTGTTATTTTGTTATTTTGTTTCTAGCTTAAGATTGAGTCGAGTCTTGGCTTAGCAACATTGTATAGTACATGTAATTGATCAAGATCTTTAACTCGCCACCAGTAAAATATCCTTTATCCAACAAAACCGTGTTTTCCTTTTCCCTACACCTAACGTTATAACCCATTTAAAAGCCCTCTTTGATAGTTTATCTTAGGTGCTTACGCCTAGTGGAGGAGGTTTTCGATCCTTTCCCAAGCCTATGGTAATCTATTTGCTATGACAGGTAGTGAGAGATATTATCCGTTTTCATTTATGAGATTTATTTTGATGACACTTGAGAGATGTGAGTATCTAAACACTACTTGTGAGGTGCTAGTTTATAATCTCCGTGCTTATTATGATTGAAGTGGAACGATTATTTGTTGTAATTACTTTTATGTTTGCATTAAATGACCCCTAACCTGTATTTTGATTAGAATAAAAGCGCATTTGCTTGAGGACAAGCAAATCTCAAGTGTAAGGGTATTTGATGAAGCGAAAAGTGTACCGCTTTTAAGGGGTCATTTAAGCCCTAAATCGTATTTATTTGATCAAATATTGCCCTAAATCGTTCCTTTTGTCATTTTAGGTACTTTTGAGGAGAAATCTGGAAAAGGAGGCATTTTGGACGTTTTTGGAGCATTAAAGTGAAGAAAACGACAAAGTCTCAAAAATCGGCTAAAAGTTACCTTTGAAGGCGTCAGATTTTACTCTGGACGGCGTCATGGCTTGGCAAGAAAAGGTGGATGTGAAATTTACTCATGATAAGCCAGTGAAAATTGCATGTAAATTCTGACGGCGTCACGCTTTAACCTGATCAAGGGCGTCACGGCTTAATTCAAAGAGGGACGGCGTCACGTTCAAGGTCTGACGGCGTCAAGCCTTGATAAGCCAGAACGGATTTTGGAGAGCTAAAGAGGGACGGCGTCAAGAAGGCCATCCGGGAACCCTAGAAGCGGCGAGGTGACGGCGTCACACTCCATAAGGTGACGCCGTCAGATCCAAAAGTCTATATATAGTTTTCTAATTTTTTGTCATTAGTGGAGAACTTAGTGTGGAATTTTTGGGAGAAAACCCTAAGACGATTTTAGCATCTTTTTCAAGGCTTTTTGCCTTGAGATCTTCCATGTTACATTGAAAGATAAGTTATCAATTAATCATTCAATATGTCTATGTGTTGTTTGATTTTATCTTGTTCTTGTCTTTTGTTTAACATGTTAGGCTAGATTTATCTTGTGTTTGCTTAGATCTAATGAAACTTAGCTATTTATTATTGGTTATTAGTGTGTTATTAGTTGTATTGGATGATTGTTTATCTATGTTAGGCTTAAGAAAACTGGCTAACTTCCTATTCGGTAACTTGCTTGAACGTCTTAAGAAACATGAACCAAATGCGTACTAAAGGTTTTTATGGTTGTATTTAATGCACAAGCGAATTCTAGTGATCCCATGTTAGGAGCTTCCTAGCCGGCTCGACATAGGAGTGAAGTAGGAGCTTGTAGAGTTGGGGAAGTACGTACGCCACCCCACGATTGGTATTAAGGAATACACCCGTCATCCACGCAACTAATACACACTAATCAACCGGTAAAAGATAGTTAGGGAGTAAGGAAATCTAAGTAAACACATTTCTCTACACATAAGTTTTCACCAACTTTTTATTTTCAGTTATTTATTTTATTTGCATTTGTAGTTATTTGGGTTAGTTGACTAGCAACTAATTCCGCCCACTCTTTCAAACCCGAGATTTTACTTGCTTTCATAAAAATATAAAAACATAAAAAAGAATCTTCCTCAACCCTTAGACCTATTAGAGTAGTCTTTCATACCTAACGAACACTATTCCCTGTGGAGAACGATCAATCCCCCGTACTTACCACTACACTATACTACATCGGTCAGGTACACTGCCTGGTGGGGTTGTAAGCCTCTTGAGATCCCTCGAGAGGTAAAACCTGTTGTAAGGTTGCAAAACCACGCATCAACAGACCACAAACTATATATGTGGCAGTCTGGCAGACCATTATGCATAGTAAAGTAAAGTAAAGTAACTCCCAATACTGTCTTTCACAATTTATGGGGGAGGTTGAGACGTAGACAGCCTTACCCCTACCTAACGTAGAGAGACTGCTTCCGGTTCTACCAAAGGTAGAAAAGGACCTCCGGCCTTGCAAGGGGTGAGGATCGATTATGACTAATCTGAATCTAATATTTTCGAGTGTGTCAAAGATCATAACCCATAGTTTGGTCAATCATTGCGACTAAAGATAGTTACTCATATGATATAACTTTAAATTTAATATAAATCTATACTACATTATAAATCAGTTAGGACCTTATCAAAATAGGAGACTTAAAATATTAAGCTAATACATTTACTTATTATGATAAATTTTAATAAGTATAAATATAGCAGTATTAGTTACAACATTTTAAAGCACCTTTTGTAGATATGTTTAAAAGAATTAATTAAAAAAATACAATGTAATTTAATATAAGGAGAAGAAAAAAAAAAGAAGTCCATAATCATAACTACCTAGAAAATGTTAATTTTAAAGGGATAATTCCATATTTACCCAACCTAAATATCAAAATTTCATACTTACCCAAAACACAAGTTTTTAGTGCATAAATAAAATGCTTTTAAAGCATATATTGGAGAAATATGAAAATAAAAAATACATGTTATTATATATATATATTATACAAACTAATAAAACACACAAAGGTCGTTATTGAGGTGGTGAGGTCGTGAAAATGGTTCGTGCTGTGGAGATAGTGAGCTAGTGAGGTGGATCGGGTTATCAGGTGGTGTGGGCGTGAGTTCGATGTGGTCGCGAAGATGGCGAGTATGTGAGGAGTTCAAGTAATGGAGATGGCGAGTACGTGAGGTGTTCGGGTCACGGAAATATTGAGTTCGTGAGGCGTCATGGAAATAGTCAGTTGTGTGGGAGTGCGTGGGGTGTTTTGGCCATGGAGATAGTGAGGTTGTGAGGTATTTCGGGTCGTGGGATGTTGAGGTTCTAAGGTATTTAGGGTCGTGAGATGTTGGGGTTGTGAGGTGGTTCGGCTCATCGGTGAGATGGTTCAGAAGGGGGGGGGATGACGGGGAGATGGTGAGGTCATGAGTTGTGAGGTCGTTAGATGTTGAGGTTATGAGTTGATTCAAGTCAAGGATAGTATGAGGTCGAGTGGTGGTTCACGTCATGGATATAGTGAGGTTGTAAGATGGTTTAAGTGTGGATATGGTGAGTTTTATGAGGTGTCTAGCTGTCGGATTGTGAAGATTGTAAAACCGTGAAAAGGAGAGGGCGTTATTCTGGTTATGAGATGGTGAGAGTCAGGTTGTAAGCCATGGTCGTTAAAGCAAGAGGTTTGGGGGTTTTCATTAGGTGGTGTTCATACTTGTTGGGTTATTTTCTTCATTCTACTATCGTCACTATTCGCAATGCCACCACTTGGTTAGATCGTGTGTTCGGAACTGTGTGTTCCGAGCATATGGTGTGGGGTTATGTTTTATGTGTAAGGTCAAGGTTTGTGGTCGGTTGTTAATCCGTGTCATGCTTTCTACCATGTGTTTGCCCTTAAGTGTTGTTGCTTTTTGGTGGGTTTGGTATGTATGAGTGATATCTTAGTAAGTATGATATCCACTTGGTGATATCCTTTGTAGGTCGTAGTGAGTTTGGATTTAGTTTGGTCGATGTATTATGTTCGTGTCGTGTAACTTTAGCATCTTACTATTTTATTAATATATGTTGCCTTTCAAAAAAAATAAAAATAAATAAAACACGTAAAACTTAATTCAATTTATATGCAAACAAGTTGATAGTACATATAGTTTTAAAAACCGGACTGGACCAACGGGTTCACCCGGTTTAACTAGGAACTGGAATCGCCACCGATTCGGCTAGCCAATAAAATCCGTTCAAAAATGAACCTGAGAGGACCGTTGGAACCGGTAAAACGGGTGAACCGGTCGGACCGGGATCATTTCCTTCTTGTTTTTTCTAGGCAACCTTTAGAATAAATAATATTATTACTTTCTCGCTCTTAAGTTATAATATAATTGCTATGAGCGGTTAACTTTTGTAAATTTTTTGTTTACATAACAAATCCCCCGATGATAATTTATGGAAGCATTTCTTGAAACAGACGACTTTTACGAAGAAAATAAATTTTGTGTCCCTGTACATTTAAGAACCTGGCCATGCCCGGACTACTGCATTTGAAAACATAATCAAGGGATGTGTTATAGATACCCTCCCTATGTTGTCACATCAGGGAGGGTTAGATCAAACTGTACAACTCGCGATGCACACCATATAAGCCAGCGATGCATCTAATGATTGGATACCCTCCCAGGGTTTGGATAAACTCACCCCATAATCAATGTCTTGATTATGGCCCATATGAGACATTTTCTCGAGGAAACAAATTTTTTTTAAAACCTGTAGGAAATATCTTGTGATATCTTCTCCAACAACTAATCAAAACCACTCGAAGAGAAGATGTTTTATATTAAATGGTCTTCTGCTCAATTTTGGGCTACAGACATAAACAGAATTAATATTTGTATCAGAGCCGCCCATATTTTTGGATCAGGCCCATTGATAGAATTGTCATAAGCCCATCGTTAAGAAAATGTTCATACTTGACTATCATTAAGCACCCATAACATCATACCATAGTTGTTTCATTGTTTGCTCCAATGTATTGGAAACTTGAAATGTATGTGATTGTACAAATAATTGCACGATCAAGCCTTCGATGATGATCAAAGGAATAATGAGGTGTTGAGATTGCGCCAAACTTGTTCTTAACCTGAAATAAGAAATACAAAGACACTACGTTAAGTGATTGCGCAGGGTTAGGCCCTGCGAACCACCTCCGGCGTACGAGTAAGTATGTGTAAGGGTAATGTAGGTTGTAAATGATGAGAGTGAAGTTAACTTACATTGTTCATGCCCGAATAAGCTATTTATAGGGGAGAAATAGGCCTTAGTGGGCGGTTTGCACATTTTTCAGAGATCATGGGGGCGTCCCATGATTTATGGTAACCGCTAGGGCTTTGTAGCCCACGATCTATGTTTTGGCGGGAAAGCCAAGGGAAGAGGAGACGTGGCTTTGACCAGGTCAGGATTGTCCTTCGTGCTAGTTCCTTCGTAGGAGATACCCCGAAGTGCTTAAGGCTTCGATTGGCGGATTCCCACATGGTAACCAGTTCGCAGGCGAATGGTTTTACGCCAATAAAACATGTTAGGAGATTAACTTGGGCCTCCGAAGGGAGGGCTTTCTACAGGCTCGAAGGGAAGTCCTTCGACCCGTTCGGAGGGTACATCATCAAGCCCCCCAGTCGAAAGTGATATATACGTACGAGTATATATTGCATTCGACTCAAAAAATCTACATGCATTACACCTATTAAATTACACTTTCGTGAAAAAATAAAATAAATGTCCAACTAACCCGTGCATTTAATGCGGGTTAATCATTATCCTTCCATTAGCCTTAATAACCCAATCTTCGGTAAATGTGAAACGTCAATTCAATTTTTGAATTTGTTTGAAATCCGTTTGCATAAGAGGGGTTAATAAACACGTGTATGGCCAGGATTTAAAGGCATGATGGGTATTTAAACTCTTAGCACGGTAAACCCTAGATCACATTAACCTTTCACCCAAAATACACACACAGCACTCTGTGTTCTTGTGCTTCCGTTGTAACGAAAAGGTAAAATTTCCATCCTATCTCTTTGATCTTTATACTTTTTTATAGTTACATGAGTATGGCAGCAAAAAGAATAATTAGGGAACAAACATGCACTTTATCAAAAGCAGCATTATCTGATTTCCTTCATGATTACCCCTTACCTGCTGGGCTCAAAATCATACTTCTAAGTAAAAGACAAAATGTTTTTGATGCCCCCGCAGGGTATGTAGGCTTGTATGTGCACGCATTTACCCAGTCAAACCTTCGGATTCCTCTTCATCCTTTGATTCTTGAGTTTTTGCAATACTATAAGGTGCACATTTCCAGATTTAACCCTTTTGGGCTAGCCAAACTGACCACTTACATCGTGATGTGTAAAGCTTACGGGCATGAGCCCTCGTTAGATGTTCTTAGGGGTTTTGTAAATTTGTATCCTGGCGGGGATTGGGTGACTATTGCCAAAAGAGGTGAACATGATGTTCCCGTCCTTGTGACGAAGCCCTTTTCGAATATAAGAAATTGGAAAGGTCAATTCTTTTATGTTGAAAGTACAATTATACCGTCCGAGTACCCAGCTTTGCTTGACGAAGCGTTTATGTATGATGAGAAGAAATATAATGACCCTTTGCCCTACGAGGTAAGGAGCGAGCCCTTGTATCAGCGACTTGCACGACATCCTGCTAATGTCCAGACATTCCCCGAACCTATCCTGTTCATGGCTGGTATTGCTGAGAGTTGGGAAGGCTCTCCGTTGCATCCTGAAATAATTTGTGAAGGAAAAAGTATGTATATATCTTATTTAAATAATTTAAATAACTTATCTGCTGATATTCATCTCCTTTTCGTTTGTTTTTGCAGAGATGGCTTTCAGAAATTTTGTTGTTGCCGGAGGTGCCAAAGAAGTTAGTTTCATTCCAAGGGACCCTCAAGATGCAAGCTATGGAGTGGGATCTCCATCTAGATCTGTTAACAATAATGATGTCGATGCCTCTGCAGTGAAACCTCTTTCTATACTTCCTCCTACTAAGCCAGTGAGTACTGAGGAAACCCCTCTTTTTGTGGAGGACATTGCTGATTCCGATGACCCACCTTCCGATTCTGATCAACTGAAGATCATGGGTTCCTCTGGTATTGCAGACAGGGTGAGGACTAGGAAAGGTACTAGTGCCAAAGCTATCAAGGTTGCCCCAAAGAGGAAATCCAATGCTCCTACCCCCACATCGAGGAATATCAAACAAAAAGTAGAGAAAGCTCGTGGGAAAACCCTGATGTACTCGACTGAAGAAATTGGTGATGATGACATCCATGGTGAGCAAACCACTCTTCACTTTTCTTTTCTTAAAATGCTCTGTATCTTATGTTTTTCTTGCTTTTGTTCTTTATTTAGGGTTGCCCAACACCAAGGAGCTGCCTGATGCCCTTTCCTGCCGCTTGCTTGTTGAAATGTCACTCCCGCTTCTTGGAGGAAAACGATGAATGAGATGTCTATTGAGAAGCTGTGTGATCTCTATGACAAGAGTTACACTAGGCAGGCCATGTTGGATAACCATTTTAGTTTTCGTACAAGGGCGTTGATTAACAAGGTTAAGGAGGCGAAAGAGGAGGTTGCCGTCATCGTAGCTAGGAGAAAGAAAGGGAGGAGAACTATGCTAAGTTGGAGTCCAGATGTAATGAAGCAATGGCAGATTTTGAGAAGCATCCCAGATACGAGGCCCTTCGAGCAAAGATGGAAGATCTTGAAGAGCATTCGAAGAAGTCGCAGGCTGAGTGTGGTAGGCTAAAGGTGGAGGAAGCTAAGTTTGTTGGTTATAAGACCCAGGTGAGTGCCCTGGAGTCTAAATGTACTGGTTTGGAGACTGAGAGGACCAGATTGGTAGAGCAGGATGTCGAGCGCTGTCAAGAGTTGGATAAGTTGAAGTTTGAATGCCAAAGTTTGAGGAGAGATAGGGCTAAAGTTGTATCGAAGGTTGTCCCCTACATTGCTATGGACCTATACCATAGCGATGAGGTTGGAGAGGTTGTGGGGAAGCTGGCGAATGCGGCTATATTCCATGGCAAGTGCACAACTTTGGAGGAGATTGCTGAGACCAAAAAACCAGTTGTGCTGTCAGAGGTACCATACTACCGTCCGAATTCTGTGCGAGAATATAATGAAGCCGGCAATGCGTTCACCACAGCAGAGTACCCCTTCCTTGCCGAAGCAACCAAAGATCCTTCAGCCTCCATCGAAGATCTCCTCTCCAAAAAACCAAAGAAGATACAGCCTCCGTCTCCAACCAAGAGGACCTTATCTGTGAAGCCTATGTCTCTAGTTCACCAAGAGGATCCAAACTCTTCTAAGAATGCTTGAAGGTTGCCATGTTGGCATTAATTCAGTCTCTGGGGGTGGCATGTACCCCTTTTTAAACAATTTACCATGGTTGAAGGCATGTGCCTTTGTGTTTAACAATTTATGGTGCTTTTGTCAGGCGTGTGCCTGTTTGAACAATTTATCTTTCGTATGTCTGGGCTTCGGCCTGAAACTTAGACAATTATTCTCATGTTTATGTTGGATATGGCCTTATAAATGCCAATCGTAGGGATTACATCCCGTTTTTGATATCATGCTTATCTTCTCTTACGTTTTCTTTTCTTTAAAAAACGTAAACATACATCCTGAGCTTATATCCTCATTGTGTGTATTTTGGACCAAGATTTTGGCAATCGTATAATTTGACTGCGACAGAGGGTCGCGACCCACTCCGTCTTTATCCTTAAGTTGCAGAGGGCTTTTATTACCCTAAGACTTTATAGGAAAGTTAATGTGAATTGTAATGGATGCTATTTGTATACAAGACATGTGTCTTGCTTTATCTTTTGACATTGAAACTTGTAAAGTACTTGGCTGAACAAATCTTTGTTGTATAAAACGAAACAAGAGATTTTGAGGGAAATGCGTTATATCATTAAGTGGGTAGGGAGGATTACATCATTTGTAGAAATGAACACTAGGACACCTACCATTAATGCTTCTTTCCCATGTGAGAAGAATGCGTTACATGAAATTGAAAAACAACTAAGTGCTTTTTTTTTTTTTTTTTTTTTTTTTTTTTTAAATATAAGTCTTATATGTACAAACTTACGAAAGCTAGTATCCAGTTCTTCGGGCTCGCATGCTTTGTTTTCGCAGCATCTCTCTTTGCCACTGGACCCTTCGACTTGGCTTTGCTTGCGTTTATTTGAAGGACATATTCTTATATGCCCTCAGGACTTTGGGTAACTTATATACCCACTCATGCTGATACTGCCCCAACTTTGTCTCGATTTCAATGACAATGTCCTTGTCGACACAAATGAATATTTGCTTCACATTCAGGCTTTCGCAGAAAGGAGGGAATACCCCTTCGGCAAAGTGTTTCCCTTCATAGGAAGTGATGACTTGTGGGACTCCAAACCTACAGATTACGTGTTCCCACACAAAATTTTCCACATGCTTTCCTGTTATTGATGCCAAAGGCTGAGCCTCCACCCATTTGGTGACGTGGTCTATGGCTATGACCAAGAATTGTACCCCTCCGGGGGCTGCTGCTAGGGGTCCGATTATGCTGACTCCTCATTGGCCGAAAGGTCTTGCTGGTGCGATAGAAGACGTATCATACTTTAAAGGGTTCCGAGCTCTTGAGTATGTCTGATATGTCGCGCATGTTTTGATTACTTCTGTTACATCTTCCAATATAGATGGCCAATAGTACCCCCATCTTGCTACTTTTGAGGCGATGGATCTAGGGCTTACGTACCTTCCACAAGATTCTTTATGAATATTATAGAGGATGCTTGAAGCCTGCTTCAGTCCCACACAACGAAGCCATAGGGACGAGCAAGACCTTTTGTAAAGGTTTTCCCCTATAAGCCTATATTGAGGGGCTTTAACTTTGATCTTTCGTGTTGTCTTTGGATTATCGGGTAGAATACCACTTATTAAGTATGTCCTTATTTGAGCCATCCAGCTAGAGCCTTCGTCAGAGGCTTCATCTTGTGCGATTGACCTATGGACCAATATTTCTACTAGAACCTCTTCGGGCAGGTGAGCCATAGCCGTTGAAGATAGCTTGCTCAGGGCGCCTGCTTTCTTGTTCTGGCTTCTACGAACATGCGTTACCTCATATGGTTTAAATTCCTGAAGAAGCTCCTTGGTCACGTCCAAATACTTCTTAATTGTAGGCTGTTCTACCATGTGGGAGCCTTTGATTTGGTTGGTAACTAGCTGTGAGCTTACGAAGGCGGAGAGGCCATCAGCCTCCATGCCTTTTGCGAGCCGGAGGCCAGCTAATAGAGCTTCGTACTCTGCTTCATTGTTCGTAGCCTTGAACTCAAATCGCAATGCGTAAGCGTACTCTTTTCCTTTTGGGTTGATTAGGATTAGACTCGCTCCCGAACCATCGGAATTCGAGGTCCCGTCTATGTATAATTTCCACTTCTCCTTCATCCTTGGCGGTTGTTTTTTGTTTTGATTTTGTTCGGAAGGTGCTTTAGCGAGAGTACTTGCGAATATCTTATTTCTGACAGAGTCTGACCCCCTATGCCTTTTTGATGATTTCGAAGCTTGCAGATTATCGGTAGCTTGGACTTTTGAAGAATTAACTTTGACCCCCTGCTTAATTGGTGCGACGTGTTTGGACTTATCAAGCTTATGTTTTGCGTCGGAGTACTTGCCCTCGGTCCTTAGTGTTTGAGGGACTTTAGCTATGTCAGAACATGTTCGCGCGAGGGTTTCCTTGTTGGCTTTGCGCAGCTTTTCCAGATTTGTCTTGGGATTAGTAGGGGTTGCTCTTTGGTGACCATCGCCTGCTCTGGATGGTACTCATTTATCACAACTTGCTTTTTGGTGCTCGTATGACTTGGAATAGCCTTCGAAGGCTCCTGAGGGCTTTCCTTGATCCTTCTACCAATTTCTCTTTCCCTTCTATGACGATAACTAGAAAGTACGGTTCCTATTCCATGAGGTGTGTGGAATTTTATTGCCGCGTGTATGGTGGATACCACGATGCCCATCCTTTGCATGGCTGTCCTTCCTATCAGCAAGTTGTAGGGGGAGTTGGACCTTACGATGGTGAACATGAGGGTTTCTGTTCTCGTGAGCTTGCCTTCTCATATATGATTTCACAAGGGCTTCCGCAGTCCATACAAGCTCCATTCATTTCCTGGTTAGAAATGAGGACTTCGATGACCACTGGATCATTCGAAGAGACCTTGCCTGCGATAGGGGAAACGTTATCTCCCTTATCTCGTTAGTCTCCGGCTCCGGCACCTTTCTTTTCAAACTGGTTTCGCCCCAATGAACCATGAGTATTGGGGCTTCGAGAGGAGTAGTATCTTTAGCCAATTGAGTGTCGGTCATCTTTTCCTTTCCCTTCTTTATTCCCTTCACCAAGTGTGCCAATTGCCCTGACTTCACAGCTTCTTCTATCTGTTTCTTTAACTCTCTACAACTGTTCGTATCCTGACCATAATCTTCGTGAAAGTGACAATACTTGCTGGTATCCCTGTTTTTGCCCTTACTTGTCATACGAGGGGGTGCTTCGAAGGCCTTAGCAGCCCTCTCCGTAGCAAGTATTTCCTTTGGAGACTTGGTTAGACTGCTTAACAAACCGTGGTTGGGACCTTTGTTGTACGGAGAAAACCTGTCTCTGCTCTTGTTCTTGTTCTTTGACCCTTCCCACGAAGAAGGCTTCGAAAACTTGTTGTTGTTGTCTTTGTCTATCGGAGCCCTATCAGTGGATACCTTTTTCGCTTCGATCCAAGTATACGTCTTTTCCATTAACCCCTTGTAAGTTGTCGGAAGGTCGGTGGACAAGAATTCCACCAAACTCCGATTTCGAAGACCGTGTACGAAACCCGAAATACGCTGATCTTCATGAAGACCCAAAATCTGCAAAGTCTCATCGGTGTACCTAGTAACGAAGGCCCTTGTGCTTTCGTTTTTCTTTTGTTTGATGTTGTGCACCGTTAAATGAGTCCTTGTGAACTTCTTTTGCTGACTGAAGTGTGACCGGAACTTAGCCTTAAGATCATCAAGATTGACGATGCTACCGGGCTTTTGCCCATTCCACCAAATACGAGCAAAATCCCGTAGGGTGTATGTAAACATATGACAGGCCACCGGCATAACCCATTTTTGCATTTTGATAGCCCCTTCGAACAAGTGTAAGAAATTGTCCGGATCCCCCTTTCCATCATAAGTCCCAATGTGTGAAGGCATTTTCAACCCATCAAGCAATGGGTAATCTTTTATCCACCTAACGAAGGGTGTAGCTGAACCCATAGGGTCTGAGTATAGATATTTGTAAGGTGGTGCATACATGGGAACAGGATTATATGGATTGTTGCTTTGGGGCATTCCCATAGGAGTTTGACTTGGGTAAGACTAATAAGGTGTATTCATGGCAAACGGATAACCGTTTCCCATGGCATACGGAGGGTACGCCATCGAATGCCCGAAGGGTATGCTCCCATAAGTTTGAGGGAGGCTTAGGTTATTAGGCTGTCCATTTACTGGAGGATATAAATTTTGAGGATAAGACTGAGTTTGGAATGAGGGGTACATACCATTGGGAGGAAGATTTCCTCCCATATTAATTGTAGGTGGATTGCCTTCTACGCCTAATGCGTGAGAAGGCTGCAACGAAACCCCAGCTTCAGTCCTTCCAAGATGAGCTGCTAGCAATGGAGGCAAAGTCACCCCCACTTCTTCCCTTCGTTGGCTCCTACCGTTAGGGCCTTCGGTAACCGCCCCTTCTCTCCTTGTCGGAGCCCTCTCGGGAACTCCTTCGAAACCAACGGACCTTCTCCTTAGCCTTCGATTGACTAGAGACCCAATCCTTAAGGCCGATAGAGTTGCTCCTTGGGTCGGAGGCCTAGGTTCCATCTCCATTTCTTCATCATACTCATCACTTGAGTATTCCAACTCCCTTCGCATCTCAGCATTCCTGACTTGCCTTTTACGAGCCCTTAGGAGGGATTCCAACATTTGTGGTTGGCTTCGACAAAGGCTGGGCTAATAATGGGCTCCGGATTGGCTGATGTCGAAGCATGATGGTTGAGTGTTTTTTCTGGGTGAGAACGTGTTGTGAACGTGGAAGCGGTTATTGGGGGAAGGTTGTTAGAGTCGTTGATTGGTATTGGTGCTAAGGTAGAGAAACTCGGTGGGGGAGTATCTTCTCTCCCTTGATCCATGCCGGAATAATAGTGAAAGTAGTTGGTTGGTTATAAGCTTGGAAATAACGAGACCAATTGTAGCGGTCCCACGGATGGCGCCACTGATTGTACAAATAATTGCATGATCAAGCCTTCGATGGTGATCAAAGGAATAATGGGGTGTTGAGATTGCGCCAAGCTTGTTCTTAACCTGAAATAAGAAATACAAAGACACTACGTTAAGTGATTGCGCAGGGGTTGGGCCCTGCGAACCACCTCCGGCGTGCGAGTAAGTATGTGTAAGGGTAATGTAGGTTGTAAATGACGAGAGTGAAGTTAACTTACATTGTTCATGCCCGACTAAGCTATTTATAGGGGAGAAATAGGCCTTAGTGGGCGGTTTGCACATGTTTCAGAGATCATGGGGGCGTCCCATGATTTATGGTAACCGCTAGGGCTTTGTAGCCCACGATCTCTGTTTTGGCGGGAAAGCCAAGGGAAGAGGAGACGTGGGTTTGACCAGGTCAGGATTGTCCTTCGTGCTAGTTCCTTCGTAGGAGATACCCCGAAGGGCTTAAGGCTTCGATTGACGGATTCCCACATGGTAACCAGTTCGCAGGCGAATGGTTTTACGCCAATGAAACGTGTTAGGAGATTAACCTGGGCCACTGAAGGGAGGGCTTTCTACAGGCTCGAAGGGGAGTCCTTCGACCCGTTCGGAGGGTACATCATCAGTATGAAACCAGCAAATTTATCTTTGATGTTTCAATAGATCTTCGACCCTAGGACTTCATAATTAACTAAAAAGTAAAAAATCAAATCTCTAACCATTTATAAATAAATTACAAAAGGCCAATTTGCAGTACTTGAACAGTGTATGAAAATTATAAATGTCGTCCGAAATAGCGAAATTTGGATAAATTAATGATCCTAAGTTTAATATGTCATAATTAAGAGTGTCCTGTAATTCCCCTGATTTAATACGTTCGGGATTGTATTGTAACACCTTGCAAATGAGTGGAACATAATCCTAAGTTTTTTGTAATATTTTTTAATTGCTTTCTTGTAATATAGAACCATAATCAAACACAAGAATTAGGGATATCTTTATCTTTACTACTTACTATAAAGTATTTAAGACCAAACCTTGAAAACTTAATAGTTCTTAAAATGAGTAATGTGGATTGCCTAATTTACCCCTTTGATACCCCTTAATCCTTTGAAATACTTTGAAATATTTGAAATGGAAACAAAAAAACACGGGTGACCTTTCACAAATGGAAACAATGATAAATTAGAAGCACACGGGTGACCTTTTACAAATGGAAAGTTACACAAATATAAATTAGACATACACGCTTTTACAAATTACTTAGTTTTTTTCCTGATCCATATTTCAATCCCAATTTATTGAAGTGGAACTGGTATGATTTTTTTGTTAGAATAAATCCCTTTAGATGTGGCCTTAGACCACTTAGACCCTTAACTATGCCATAGTGACATAATCGACCCTAACTGACATTTGACAGTTATTTGATGGAAATAACTGTCATAACAATAAATACATCGGGCTGTGTGGTTTTCCTGTATCTTGTCACATAAGAAAACTCTCTCAATAAAACACCATAACTTGTGAGATTAATCCCTCCATCGGATTGGTGACATTACTACCGGAATCGACTAACCCTAACGCTATGGCTTCATCATCTAATAGTAATCCTGAGTCGGTTCTATCATCAAGTAAGTTTACTTTCATGTTCTTGATATACGATTACATGAGATTGATCCTTTATGTGTTTAATTAATCTAATATGTGGTATCAAGAGCAATATAAAATCTCATGCTTGATTTACTAAATACACGTTTGAATCTGTTATACTTAATAGTGACGAAAAGGTTTTTTTTTTTGAACCCTATAAGGATTTGCCTTCTGACGTCAATTGTATAAAACTTAATTTATATGTGTTTGTATCATCAAAGATAAAGAATCCCTTTAAGATAAACCCAATTGTTATAAATTAAGCGTAGTCTATGTGTCATGGGCATGAAAAGAAAAGTGATTAAAGAACTATGATGTTCGTTGAATTAATCTGACATCAATGAGTCTCTTGAACATGTTGACGAATTATTCATTCTTGTTTGCCCATGTTTTTCCTATAAATTGAAGTCAGTGTATTCTTAAGGCAATTTACACTTATTAATTTTGTTGTAGTGCCAATATGATTCATTCTGTTGAGCATAACTTTAGTTTGCATGAATCATTAACTCAACGTATTAAATTACATGTATGCGTGAAATTTGGACATCATCTTTTGATTCTACAAATGTTATTCTATGAATGATTCGTATGATTAATAAATTGATACTGCTACTTTAAGTTTGTAACAGTGTGCATATGATTAGTAAATAACAAGTGGCAACTTTTATGTTGATATAAATAACCAATCCAACGAATGGTTGTTTAGATTAATATACAAGTTTATTCATGCCATATTATGTAATTGTTCAAGTTGTCAGTCAATGAACCCAACGGCTATTTGTATGATAATTTGAACAATGAAATATATATTAGCATAATAGCATATATGTTACGGTTCTGCCCAACGGTGATATGTGATATATGTGCATGCTTAGCCTAGTTAAAGATGATTAATGGTTTAATTGTTAACTAAACCAACGTGAGGTTAATAATTAGGCACAACATCTTTATGCCTATTATTTTGGTGTTCATGATAGGTTTATGTTTATACTGATATGCTTTACATATATATCCCATCAATTCCTTTAGTTTTATCTGAGCATACATTTAATTTTCTATCTATGTCAGCATCTACCTTAACTTCCAATACGGGTTACTTGTCCGGAATTGAACCCTTAACTGGTACTAACTTCTCAACATGGAGAGATCAAGTGAAACTTACTCTCGGAGTAATGGACCTCGATCATGCGCTTCGTACCGATCCTCCCGCTGCACTTACTGCTGATGGTACAGCAGATAAAAAACGTGCTTATGAACAGTGGGAGCGATCTAACCGTATGTCTCTCATGATCATTAAGAACTCCATATCCGTTGCCATTCGAGGAGCCATTCCTGACTCTGAGAATGCAAAGGAGTACTTAAGCTCCATAGAGGAACAATTTAAAGGGACTTCAAAAGCCCATGCAAGCACTTTGATCCTTAAAATGTTGACTACCAAGTATGACAGGGTTAGTGGTGTACGTGAGCACATAATGATGATGAGCGATATGGCAAACAAACTGACAGGCATGGACATGGAAATCAGTGAAGGTTTCTTAGTTCATTTCATTATGACATCTCTCCCTGTGCAATTTGGTCCTTTTAAGATCAATTACAATACGCAAAAGGAGAAATGGAAAATGAGAGAACTGATTGCCATGTGTGTGCAAGAGGAAGAACGCCTCAAAGTTGAAAAGCCTGATATCGTTCATGTTGCTACCACTAACACCAATAAAAGAAAGGGCTCATGGAAGGGCAAAGGTTCAAGTGGAGATAATTCTACTCCAAATAAAGTCCAGAAAACTGGTGCAAGTACTAGCACATTCCATGACGGTCCAAAATGCAAGTTTTGCCATAAAAAAGGGCATACTCAAAAGGATTGTTCAAAATTCAAGGAATGGTTAGCAAAGAAAGGTATATTTGAATCTTTTATGATTAATGAATCCTTTAATATTAATGTCCCTATTAATTCATGGTGGATTGACTCTGGATCCATGGTACACATTGCTAATTCTTTACAGGGATTCCGTACAATCCGGAGATTGGAAAGAAACCAACGAACGGTTAAAGTCGGGAATGGAGTTGATTTGAACGTAGAAGTTGTTGGGACCCTTTCATTAATATTGGAGGGTGGCTTTTGTTTAAATCTTTATGGTACTCTTTATGTACCGAGCATGACTCGAAACTTAATATCTGTATCTAAACTAATTATTGATGACTTTATATTTACGTTTGGATACAATAAAGTATATATTAGTTTAAATTCCCGTGTTGTTGGAAATGGTTGTCTAGAGGGAAACCTCTTTAAGTTATGTTTAGATAATCAATTTTCGGAATCTCTATTATCATTTAACATTAATGAGAATGTGAATCAAAATAAGAGAAAACAAGATCAAGAAACTTCATCAAAATTATGGCACCAACGTTTAGGCCATATTTCACGAGACAGAATGACTAGACTTGTGAAAGACGAAGTTCTACCCCATCTTGATTTCTCTGATTTTGAAAAATGTGTAGAATGCATAAAGGGAAAAATGACCAAAGGAAATAAGAAAGGTGCCACACGAAGTACCGGATTATTAGAACTAATTCATACCGACATATGTGGACCTTTTCCTTCGGGCATTGGTGGTCATAAATCATTCATTACCTTCATTGACGATTACTCACGTTACATGTACCTGTTCTTAATTAATGAAAAATCCGAATCACTTGAAATGTTTAAAACATTTAAAGCGGAAGTTGAAAATCAACTTGACCAAAAAATTAAAGTGGTGAGATCGGATAGGGGAGGTGAATATTATGGCAGACATACGGATGTTGGTCAAGCTCCTGGATCTTTCTTTGACTTTTGTAAAGATCATGGGATTATTAACCAATATACCATGCCGGGTACCCCTCAGCAAAATGGTGTAGCTGAGAGGAGAAATCGCACCCTTATGGACATGGTTCGTAGTATGTTAGCAAATTCAAACCTTCCTGAATTTCTTTGGACCGAGGCATTGAAAACGGCTGTCCACATCCTTAATAGAGTTCCTTCAAAATCTGTTCCAAAGACACCATATGAAATTTGGACAGGAAGAAAACCCAGCTTACGATATTTAAGGGTTTGGGGATGTCCAGCCGAAGCTAAGTTATACAATCCTCAATCACGAAAACTGGACTTGAAAACCATTAGTTGCTTCTTCATTGGGTACCCAGAACGATCAAAGGGTTACCGATTTTATTGCCCGTCTCATAGTACCAGAATTGTTGAGACACGTCACGCAGAGTTTCTTGAAAATTCTAACAACAGTGGGAGCGGTTCATTTAGAAGAATTAAACTTCAAGAGGCTCGAGATGAGGCACCAATAATTCATGTGCCCATCCCGATTAACACGCCACTTGAAACCTCGAATGATCACTTAATTGCTCAAGATCATCCAAATAATTTCGAGGAAAATGAACCTAACAACGAAATTAATGTTGAACCACAAGAAACTCAACAACCGTTGCGTAGGTCACAACGACATAGGCAGCCCACAAACTTTGACGATTACTATACCTATTTGAATGAGGCTGATTTTGACTTAGGGAAATGCAATGACCCTGAATCATATGAGGATGCCATTAATTGTGACCAATCAGCTCATTGGCGGGAAGCAATGAATGATGAGCTAAACTCAATGAGCAAAAACAACGTTTGGGAACTTGCTGAATTACCAAAGGGTGCAAAACCCGTTGGATGCAAGTGGGTCTTCAAGACCAAACTTGACCCAAATGGAAATGTCGAGCGATACAAAGCTCGTTTGGTTGCAAAAGGGTATACTCAAAAAGAGGGTGTTGATTATAAAGAAACATTTTCTCCAGTATCGAGAAAAGACTCTCTAAGGATCGTAATGGCCCTTGTAGCTCATTTTGACTTAGAGTTACATCAAATGGACGTCAAAACAGCATTTCTTAATGGAGATTTACATGAAGATGTGTTCATGGCCCAACCGCAAGGTGTTTTAAGTCTAAAGGCCAAGAACATTTAGTTTGTAAACTCAAGAAATCTATTTATGGGCTTAAGCAAGCATCCCGTCAATGGTATTTAAAATTTGATGAAGTGATGAAGAAACACAACTTCATCAAGAATCTGGTAGATCAGTGCGTATACCTCAAAATGAGTGGGAGCAATTTTATTATACTTGTGCTTTATGTTGATGATATCCTTTTAGCAAGTAATAATATTGATTTGTTGCATGAGTCAAAACGTTTTCTTTCTAGAAACTTTGACATGAAAGATCTCGGTGAAGCTTCGTATGTAATTGGAATTGAAATTCACCGAGATCGAGCCAATGGGACATTAGGACTGTCCCAAAAGGCATATATTGAACGCGTACTCAATAGGTTCAATATGCAACATTGCTCCCCCACGGTCGCTCCCGTAATTAAGGGTGATGTTTTCGGGTCTCATCAATGTCCAAAAACTGAGGTTGAACATGAGGAAATGAAGCGAATTCCTTATGCTTCCGTAGTAGGAAGCTTAACGTATGCTCAAGTTTGTACTCGACCAGATATCGCTTTTATATGTGGCATGTTAGGCAGGTTTCAATCTAATCCTGGCCTACATCACTGGAAAGCTGCTAAGAAAGTATTGCGATATCTTCAAGGAACGAAGGAGTACAAATTAACTTACACTAGATCCGACAACCTTGAAGTTATTGGATACTCGGATTCAGACTTTGCGAAATGCAAAGACTCTAGTAGGTCAACTTTGGGATATATTTTCATGCTGTCAGGTGGGCCTATTTCTTGGAAGAGTAAAAAACAAGTGCTAACGACGACCTCAACAATGATGGCTGAGTATGTTTCTGTTTATAATGCGACATGCCATGCAATGTTGTTGAGAAATTTGATCACTGGACTCAAAATTGTTAACTCCATCTCAAGGCCATTAAAGATTTACTGCGATAATAGCGCAGCCGTGAGCTTCTCGAACAGTAATAGTTCAACTGGAGCTGGTTTATACCTCGATACAAAGTACTTATTCGTACGTGAAAGAGTGGAGGAACAACATATATGTATCGAGCACATTAGAACTCATGAAATGCTTGCGGATCCGCTAACTAAAGGTCTACCACCCAAAGTATTTCAAGGCCATGTTGCTAGAATGGGTTTACGTCAAGACCTTATATAATGTTGTAGTTACTGCACTATTTCATGATTATGTATAACTTCAAAACAAGCGCTTTAAGATAATATCCTTCATTATAATATATAGTTTGTCTATGTTTACTTTTAACTGTGTACACTTATGTTTCATTATAGACAACCTTATGTGTACCACATTACTCTTTTGTCATTTTGGCTTAATGAAATCATATATTTCAGATTAGTACCATTAGTATAATCGATGGGGGTCCTGTGTCAAACGCGACACGTGTGGCTGTATCCTTTTGCTTTGGTTCTATTATGGAATTATGATTATTCACATA
The DNA here is from genome assembly GCA_021014915.2 of Artemisia tridentata subsp. tridentata. Lineage (NCBI taxonomy): Eukaryota > Viridiplantae > Streptophyta > Magnoliopsida > Asterales > Asteraceae > Artemisia > Artemisia tridentata. The sequence goes on from CP139504.1 coordinate 77,722,952, forward strand.
AACTTGTAATTGGCCAATATAACTTTCGGGTTTATGTATATATGAGTAAATGGTCTTACGGCCAAGTGGGAGAATGTTAGAATAAATCCCTTTAGATGTGGCCTTAGACCATTTAGACCCTTAACTATGCCATAGTGACATAATCTACCCTAACTGACATTTGACAGTTATTTGATGGAAATAACTGTCATAACAATAAATACATCGGGCTGTGTGGTTTTCCTGTATCTTGTCACATAAGAAAACTCTCTCAATAAAACACCATAACTTGTGAGATTAATCCTTCCATCGGATTGGTGACATTACTACCGGAATCGACTAACCCTAACGCTATGGCTTCATCATCTAATCGTAATCCTCAGTCGGTTCTATCATCAAGTAAGTTTACTTTCATGTTCTTGATATATGGTTACATGAGATTGATCCTTTATGTGTTTAATTAATCTAATATTTTTGTCATCTCGAATGATGATTAAAAGTTGTCAACGTCAATTGCAAGACGTTACACGAAACACTTAACCAAAATATTTAAACTATAACTATTTGCCGCTATAAAACCCCGTCGATAAGTACGTGTACACGTGTAGTATTAAAAAATGTTGATGCTTATTTTTTTTTTTTTAAAAAGGACAAATTCTAATGAGACATACCACTACCAGCTGGAACTTTTGACTTACAAATGCACTCTCTATATATGCACGAGGTCATCTTTTATATCACATGATCATAAAATTCAAAGAAAAAAATAATTCCTCATGGATCTCTTTTCCTTGCAGGAAAGTAAAGCTCTCATCACTGGAGCATTAGCTATTGCTTTGGCCTTTTATTTTTACACGTTGAAGCGTAAACCCGGAAAATACAGGGCAGTACCTGAACCAAGTGGTGCATGGCCTATAGTAGGGCATATCAACATTTTCAGTGGATCTTCAGATCTTCCATACAAAGTCTTGGCAGCCTTGGCTGTAAAATATGGGCCCATATTTACTGTCCGGCTTGGCATACGTAAAGTCTTGGTAGTGCATGATTGGCAGATTGCCAAGGAGATTTTTACCACCCACGATGCAATTATTTCCGATCGTCCAAAATTCTTAGCATCCGAGATACTGGGATATAATCACAAGATGTTTGGAATGGGTCCTCACAGTCCATTTTGGGTTGAAATGCGCAGGATTATCTCACTTGAGCTGTTATCTAACCGTCGCCTTGAGCAACTTAAGCACGTCCGAATATCTGAATTGGAGATCTCTATCAAAAACACGTACGAGCTTTGGAGGAAGAAGAGAGATAAAAATGGAAAGGTATTGGTGGAAATGAAGAAATGGTTTGGGGAATTTAATATGAATGCAGTTCTTAGAATGGTTACTGGAAAAAGGTTTAATGGGGCTACAAATCCAGAAGAAGAGAAAGAGATGAATAGGTGTCGTGAAGTTATGAGGGAGTTTTTTCATCTCTTTGGGACTTTTACTGTGGCGGATGCACTTCCTTTCCTAAGGTGGTTGGATTTGGGTGGTCATGAGAAAGACATGAAAAGAGTTGCAAAAGAAATAGATAATATGGGGGGAAAATGGCTAGATGAACACCGTAAGAATAGGAAATCTTTACAAACTGGTGAGGAGAAAGACTTCATGGATATGCTGATATCGGCTGTAGAAACTGGCAGCCTGTCAGAATATGATGCCGATACTACTATTAAGTCTACATGCATGGTATTTTGTGTTTGATAAATTATATTAGCTTATAAATTAATTTTTCGTATGTATGTTAATTAGTTTACACATTGCAGATTTTAATTACAAGCAGTACGGATACAACCACTGTGATGCTAACATGGACGCTCTGTCTCTTATTGAATAATCCCCATGTTCTAAAGATAGCGCAAGAAGAACTCGACAATATTGTCGGACGTGATAGACAAGTAAATGAATCAGATATCACCAATCTAATCTACCTACAAGCAATCATAAAGGAAACGTTGCGACTGTATCCAGCAGGGCGTCTTGGTGGTACAAGAGAATTTTCAGAAGATTGCACAATAGCAGGCTACCATGTCCCAAAAGGCACATGGTTGTTAACCAATCTGTTTAAACTCCATCAAGACTCAGAAATTTGGTCTAACCCATCGGAGTTCAGGCCGGAGAGGTTCCTTGATGGGAATCATAAGCATGTTGACGTTAAGGGAACACATTTTGAGTTGATCCCGTTTGGTGCTGGGAGGAGGTCTTGTCCAGGCATAGGTTTGGCACTCCAAATCTTACATTTGGTTATAGCTACATTCTTACAACATTTTGATATAAGTACACCAGGCGATGCACCAGTTGATATGACTGAGACAGCTGGAATGACAAATGCCATGGCTTCTCCACTTGAAGTTCTAATCTCCCCACGAATGTCTTCTACTACTATATATTAAGTGAGTAAGTATGTATGTTCCACTCAGAATAATGTGATTTCATATCCCAAACAGGATATATTAGTTGTGTGACAATGGGGTGAAACACAGTTTACTATTAAGACATGTAACATTAGTTGAAGTTTGTATTCATGTAATTTGAGTAACCTTGTGTTTGTAATCTCCTATCATATGCTAGTCATTTCAGTATAAATATTGTTGATATTCAAAGGAAGTGTCACATAATCTGTTTCAGATCAAAAGTGTATTGAACCTAGGTGCTTGTTTGACTACACTCTTCCAAATATTAGTAGTGGACAAGAATGTCCTTGTTTGACTACATTCTTCCAAAGCTATGCCAACTGTAAAAAACCATCAACCTTAACCATATTAAACAAAATAACTTGATTATAACAATAAAGCTAAACTTATTAGATCTTAATATATATAAATATATTATATTATGTATATTTATCTGGATGAAAGCATAAAATTCCAATTATAAGTGTATTCAGGACAAGCACATTCTTGTCCAACATTTCAAAAATGGCACAATTTTGGAATCTCTTCTTGTTTTTCACCAAAGAAAGTTCTTCATGTATAACAGATAAAAGTCTCTATCTGTATTGAAACATGATTAGTCTCTGCCATTAAAGAAAGGAAAAAAAAAAAAAAAAAAAAAAGAAGAAAAAGAAGGTGATCGAAACATGATTAGGACTTAAATTGTCTTCTTTATCTATTTCTTATGTAATGAAGTACATATTGGAATATTGGATTAACCACTTCTTCTTCCTTCCTCGGGCTCGACCTAATCCCAAAATTTAATAATAATTAGACCTGGTAAAGAAATGTTATATAATATATGCATTAATCTGCATATATTTGTAAAATAATCGTCTACAAAGTTGATTAAAGGAGCTCAAAGAATATTATAATATATGCATTATAGTCTTTTCTAATGATACGAACTAGTATAATCCACGGTTGTATCAATCCTTTTGAGCACAGACCACTAAACTCAACGTCTGGTTTGTCGGAGGAGTCTTCTATGGGGTTTTTTTCTTTGGAGCGTGCGTCTTTGGTATTTGGGTTTGTATCTTCAAAGAAAAAATTGGGATCACCTTACGGATGGAGCGTTTGGGATATCTTGAAATAAGATTTATGAGAACAGTCATAAAACAAATTGAGTCAGTTAATGATAAAAAATGGGAAGTGTTTGTCAATTCAAACAGTCACTAAGAAATTTTTTACTAAGGAAAGGTCAAACCTGTCTTTATTCTAATCTTGTTCAATTGCGGTGGCTGATTAGTTTATGTTATCGTTAAGTCAAACCTGTCTTTATTCTAATCTTGTTCTATTGCGGTGGCTGATTAGTTTTGGCAGTAATAGGAAATTAGTGTTTAATTTAGATAATTAACTGAATAAGTTTTTTTAATTCAGTGCACAATGGTCTCTTACTAGGATTTGAATATAAATTAGTTTATGCAAATAAGACTCTCTGATAATTAAATCAGAGAGCAACTCAAGAAGACTCGCTGACAATGAAGTCAGCGAGCAACATTTGCAGAGTTCAAGTCATAATTTTTTTTTTGGGTAAAAAGGTTAAACCTCCGGTGAAATATTATTACTCCAAAGATTACTTACAGACATACTCACTAGCCGATGCGTGTCAGCTAGTATGTAGAAGGAACTAATGCTGGAGGATAAAGGTTCATCAGGGGTTGACAATATCCTGAATATCCTGATGAACCTTCACCTCTCTGACTACCAACAGAGCATAGCTCTTGTCCATGGTGTTTAGGGGAGACTTTTCAAATATGCAAAGAAGCGGGATAAAGTGCATTTGGTGAAAATTCAAACAATGTATAAGTTGGTGAAAATCATTGAACAGTTGACATAACTGTTCACTAAAGAAAGCTTGGCGGGTTCCCAGAATAAAAGTATTAAATGGAATATGTACTTTATTGTATTTATTCAATAGGATGCTTGATACGTATTTACCTAACCCTACTAAGGAACACCAATACAAAAAAGACTAAAAAGAGTGGTTAGAAAGCTTTACAAAGATCGGTAACCAACCACTCTAACTAAGAGTGATCTATTTGAGGGAGCAGACATATAGATCGGTGCAGAACCGATCTTTTGATACTCCAATAAGAACGGGCAAACTCAAAGAGGTGATCTATTAATATGGTTTGGGCGGGTTTCCTGGACCAGTTAGATCAGTTGTTCAACCGATCTATTTAACAACCGTGATTTAAAAATAATAGAACTAAGATTTGATTTCTCCAGAATTTAATCATACAATCATACAAAAGTGTAGGCTTTTCCGGAATTGCATTCATTACCATGCACAATAATATTCTGATACAAATAAATTAGATAAAGATTCAACATTTAAGTTACAACCTAAAATAACTTCAGTTAGAAAAATGACAATTGCAACATAAATCAAAACCCTCAAAATACGAGCTTAACAAAGAGCTACTATGTACTAACTACTAGCCAAAAATCCAAGCTGCTGAGTTGCAAATATAAAGGTAGAGATCCACTCCTACCTCAAAATAAGAAAAGCAATCAAGGATGCAAAAGAGTAAAGCTCAATGACCTTTAAATCCATTCCTTATAGGGCTGTCGTTATTGTTGCTATCGTTGTTACCTGCTGTCAACATAAAAATAAACTAAATCATAATCTACAAGGATAGTTTAACACGACATCAAGAATTGTATACATTTTCATTTACAAAGATTCCTTAGATTGGTAGTAACATACCTCATAAGTCGCGCCGCAATGAAAATCACGCATTGACGACATCGTCTATCTCACTTATACTTAACGACCTCTCTTCACTCCAAGGGAGCTATATGTACCATATAAATAAATAAAAAATGTTATAACATTTGCCATTTGGTATTAAAAAAGAAAATTCAAAGATATTTAACAAGTACTTACTATATTCGGAAAATCGTCATGTTGATATTTTAGTGCAAAGTCAAGCACCCACTTCATGACATAGAATCCACACTCCCACGTGTCCTCTTGCACATTTACAATAGGCAGCTCCCAACTCAAATGACCGACAACCCTATAAAAGAGTAAAATAAGCAACAATTTCTCTGTTAATGATTATAAAAATAAGTGAACTCGAATTCAACTTAAAAATATTATTACCGTTCCACGTGTTTAATAAGATAGTAGCCTTCCTTCGTTCTATTTTCTTCCCATTTATAAGAATCCAAAATGAATTCCCTTCCGTGCTTTGGGAAAATAATGAGAAGAACATGATGACCACTATATATGTGCAAACAATTCCAGAACATGATGACCACTGTATAAAGCAAGTAACTTAAATAAATAAATAAAGATAAAGATGGTACCATCATACCTTTATAGGTACGGTGCCACAATAAAATCATAATCCGAAGTCTCACAATTCAATGCTTCTGTCAAGTAAATTACAACATTAATGATGATATAAATAATGCCTAAGCACGTTATTAATATTCTTTCGATATCTCTATGTTTTGATAATCACAAAATGTAAAATCATTAAACGAAAGATCATGACGTAAACAAGTATTTAGTTGTAAATATCTATTTTAACAACTCAATCACTTAAGGTATGTATAAACAAATGCTTAATGCATTATATGATCAAATGAACATTTTCTTAAACACTAGACTTTTTATAAAATGTCCAAAACATTTTATATCTTTTAGAAAAATATTTTTGGTAATAAATAAAAAGGTTTAATTCATTATAAATTTATGAATTCAATTTTTCAACCAAAATTGGTAAAAATGTTCCAGAAAAAACTTCCCCAAAAAAAGTCAAATCTGGGCAACGGTTCAGTGGGGCGGCCCCCTTAATTATACTAGGCGGCCCCCTTAAATTTAAGGGGACCGGCCCCCTATTTAAGGGGACCGCCCCGCTCCTCCAGCTGTCCAGATTTACCTATAAATACTGGACTTTCTCTGGACTTTTTTCTCACCTTTTGCACCCCAAACCTTCTATTCTAAATCTTCTCTAATCCTTGTAAATCCTCTCTAAAATTCTTTGATTATATATTCTTAAGCATTGGTTTCCAAGTGATCCAAGCTTCCACCATCCAAGTGCAAAAGAAGAATACTTCTATCAATCAAGACTAGAAGTATTACAACTTAGTAGCATCTTGTTACTTAAGTTGTTTGTCAAGTATACTTTGTAAATCATTCATTCATTTGTGTAAAGTGTGTATATAAGGTGTGTATATTAAGTGAGAACATAAGTGATTAGGTTAGTGTAGTGTGTAAGTGGTGAAGAAGTTGTGTAAGTAGTTGTGGTGTAAAGAAGTAGTGTAGAAGCATAATAGAAGTTGTGAAGCCGTAAGGTAGAAGTCGTGAAGCCGTAGGGTAGAAGTCGTGAAGCCGTAGGGTAGAAGTCGTGAAGCCGTAAGGTAGAAGTCGTGAAGCCGTAGCATAGAAGTTGTGAAGCGGTCGTGTAGAAATCGTGAAGTCCTAGTGTTGAAGTCGTGAAGCCTTAGTAAATAAGTTGTGAAGAAGTTGTGTTGTGAAGTTGTGAGATTGGTTCTATCTACGATTAGAACTCGACATTTAGCTTTGTGTCGTTAAGCCGGTGTAAGCAAAAGTTGTGTAAGGTTTTCTCCGCCATAAGGGAGCTTGTTGAAGTTGTGAAGAAAACTCTCGAGCTTGGTGCTCGGGGAGTGGAGTAGGGCAAGGAAGGTGTCCTTGTAGCCGAACCACTATAAATCCCTCGTGTCTCGGTTAGATCTTTCCATCTTTTACTTACATCTTTATTTATATCGTCATTACTTTCATACATATAGGCACATATAATTGTTAGCATTAGTTAGAAGTTGATTTCACATAAAGATCAATTTAAAACTCCATTCATAAAAGTAAAACTTTTGTAACAAATCTAAAAGGGTACACATACAATCAACAATATTGTTCAAGTATTAGTTTTCACATAAACTTGAATCTAAGATTTTAAAAGTAACAAAAGTTTTCATAATAAAATTAAAAAGACGTAAAACTATTCAACCCCCCCCCCCCTTCTAGTTTTCCACAATTGGTACCAGGAGCCACGTCAATCAAGATCTTTAAAATATACTGTATTTTAAAACTTGAATCGATCTATGAAATCCGAAAGATATTTAGAAGGGGAATCTATACAAAAACCACCGATTTTTGAAAAATATACTTTTCTTCAATGGAAAAATAAATTTGAAAATTATGTGAAATCAATTGATCTAGATCTTTGGCATGTCATTTCGATTGGTGATTTTCAACCAACAAAAACGGATTTTGAAAATCAAACTAAAACATATTTTAAAAGTCAAAATAATTATTTTAAAACAAAAAATGACATAAATAATAGAGCTAAAATAATCATTTATAAAACCTTGCCGAAAGTTGAATATGAAAGAATATTCTTCTGTAAAACGGAAAATGATATTTGGAAAAATCTCTTAAACTTTCATCAAGAAAAATGTCAAGCCAAAGATGAGGATTTTGATCTTGTACATGAATTAGTTATCTTAGAAAATTTAATTGATAAACACTTAGATAAAATAGATACATGTGCTACTAGTTCAAATGTTGTTAATGAAGGTATTAACGACGAAGACTACATGAATCAACTCCAAAGTGAACTCAATCCAAAATCATGGAGTGACACAGACAAAGGAGAAGATCACCATCCGGTATGTGACGAATGCAAATTAGATAAAACTTCAAATAAGGTACAATCCGAAATCGAACATTTTTGCTATGATCCATTCATTTTAGAATTTTCAAAACTAGAAAATGAGTTTAAACATTGTTGCAACATGGATCTAAAAACTATTTCTAAATATGAATCATCAAAAACTTTTGAAAGTAATCTTGAAAAAGAAATAATTTTGGAAGATAAAATGTCTAGACTTGAAAGTAATATTGAAATTGATCTAGAATGCAAAATATGTCAAGATTATAAACTTGAAATTAAAAGATTAAATGAAAGAGCAAAAATATTAGCTAAATTTGAAGAAAGCTCCAAATCTCTTAAATACTTACTAAGTTGTCAAAAGCCATTCAATGATAAAACCGGTTTAGGATTTAGCTCGGATAATTCTTCAACAAGTAAATCAAAACAAATCAAAATTGAAAAACCTAGTAGAGAAATTTAGATATAAGGCTATTTACTGTGATTATAATTAATATAAGTCAAGAAATCCATTGTTTGTACATCAAAACAAACTATTAAGGAATTCTTGTACTTCTTGGCGACATCCTCACCATGTGCATACAAATGCAATGGATGTCTTCAACTAACCATCTCGGACCCATGAGAATCTGGGTACCAAGCTGTTTTATTTGATTAGGTGATGAACGCACAAAGGAATGATACTTAATCCTACGTCAACCTAATCACATCCCAATGGCGTAGTGAAATATTAATGGTATTTGTTGAAAGAGCATGATGAGGTTGCATTTGAGACGTGAATGTCTCAACAAAAAGACGTCACATACATCAAGGCTAAGACATCTAATATGTCAAGTACAAGACATGTTCGGGTCAAGCCGCTTTGGTCTTATAAGGCGTTAGAAGCATGCTGTGATATACTTTCATGCCATGGTTATATTGAAGACTCATCTACCATTCACTACCTCATTTACCATCCTGGATATTATGAAGAAAAGCTGGACATAAGGTACGTTCTCTTTTTAAATCTCATGAATAGTTACTTCATACATATAGTTGTGTTAAAAATTGCCTTAGGATATGCTTAGTCTGATAGGTTGCCTTGCCTTTACATTTTTAGTTATATCCTATTTACGATTTAATTAGAAACCCTTTAGTTAGCCTCCTAAGTATTAAATGAAGTATTCACTGTCGAACTCATTTAGCCTTTTCAAATTTAAAATGGAAATCTTCTATGTCCACTATTAGAAAACTCTTGGTAATAAAGTAAGTTAAGTTAAGCGGATAAATCATTAACATAGAAGTAAGATTAGACTCTTCGCGTTAGATAAATATGTATGTAACAACCTCTTGTAGAATATGGCATTAGGATAGATAAATGTGCTGCAACAAAGGAGCTATAGATGTTAGGTTATACCCCATTCAACATGTCTCTATTAGGATCGTAAGTAAAATATATCATCTAGATTACCCTCATAAAAGGATAATGTCTGAATCACATTAAGTCAAATATTAGTATACCAAGCAAACTTCATATTTGGTACTCTTCGATAGGTAAATTTAGGAACTTAATTTCTTCTAAAAGGAGAATGACTACTGGAGAATCTATTGACTAGAAACTCAATTTGACCTAACGGTTGAATTGCTTCTGTGTGAGAAGTTGGGTGTGTGTAACCCGTAAAAATGGTCGTGTTTAGCCTGAATTGAGCACCACTAGTAATAGTCTCATATTCATTCTCCAACTTGATTACATTACTCTTCCTAAATATACCTAACGCTAGTTTGCTTTTATGAACTTTGTCTTTCATTAGAGTTTTTCATTCCTAGATTTATGTCATCTTACATATATAAAATTTCTGGAGGGTTACTTGCTCATATGTGTTTTAATTGAATGCCTTCGTCATTATTCGCTTAGTTATTAAATGCATATTCATTATAATAGTTTTTGTTTTTCTATAAACTATTCTGATATGATAATTTCTCTTGTATTTACATGTTTAAATGCCATAAAATATGTAGAAAAGGGTAGCATGTGACAATAGCCTTAACCAATTTCCTTGAGCATGAAATCTTTTACAACCATTGTTTTAATGACATTTATTTATTTTTTTTTTTTGCTAAAACTTAACATCTTGGAAAAATGATTTTTCAAAAGAATTTATCACCTTTCTAACATGTTTTACCATCCCACTTTTCTTTCCAACATTTGTCCATGATGATGTTTTTATCAAAGCCAAAGATTGAAATTTTTTTTTTCTTTCCTCATAAAAACATTTTGAAATAAAACTCAATCTATTTTATTCAAATAACTTTCACATCTACATAAAAACCCACTTTCAAACATTGTTGAATAATGCTAAAAACACCTATTTAAAATCATGCATGGTGATCTCATACATGTCATCTATATTTGTGTATATGACATTTATAAGTGAACTAAATCAAAAATGAAAAATCATAGTTTGCTCATTTTGATCTCTATTGGTACAAGTCTAGAAGTTCATGCTATCACAACTCCCCATTTCTTTGCACATAGACACTTATTAGGATTAATTAACTAGCGTATTAATCTTCCTAAAAATGATATTGTGAATTACTTGACATAGCTTTCTTGTCCATATATGTACATATATATATACATCTATATATATAAATATATGTGTCACTTGGTTAATGAGTAGATTGAATGCTAGATAAAATTGCTTAATATGCTTAGCATACATGAGTTATTAAATCCTAAATTGCCTCAAAAGAAGTTGGACTTGCTTGAAACTAAACCCAAAAACACAACCTTTTCTACAAATCTCTGCCAAAAACCCATTTTCAGTAATCTGGAAATCAGCAGATGGGCGGCCCCCTTAAAATTAAGGGGACCGGCCCCTATTTAAGGGGACCGGCCATCTGGAGTGACGGATTACTGTTTTCTTTTTCAATTTCCAACCCATTTTATTCTATACTTCCCAAAATTCACCAACACATTTTGTCCTAAACCACCCACCAAAAATTTACCTTCCTCAATCACATAATCCATACACTATAAATACCCTTCTCCATCATAAATGCTCATCCATATCATCCATTCAAACATGTCATCCTCTAACAACCCAAGATCCAAGCCTTCAAGAGTTGCTAAGATTTCGGTGAGACCCATTTGGAGAAGAAAGCTTGACACTTGTCATAATTTCAACTCAACCAATGATGTTGTTCAAAGTCAACCAACACCCAAGCCTCATGCTCATTCTAAACCTTCATCTCCCAATGATCAATCCCAAAACAACAATCCTAACCTCATTCACACTCAACCCACCAATGCATCATTCAAAACACTCACCACTCTTGGAACACCCACTTCATCCATATCACCATCTTCATCCACTCATGATTACCCAAGCTCACAAACATCTCCACCACCAAGAGTGTCACCACCACCCCCTACCAACTCACATGCTACTCCTATGTTGCATGTGCAAACATCCATCCCACATAACAACAACACCTTACCATCATCACCTTCATCCGAACACTTGAAGTTCATTGAGGAACTCAAGGAAGCCCATGAGCTTAGTGCTCTTCTTGCCCTACACCTAGCCCAAAGAAACCTAGATCAACCTTCATCTAGCTCTCCCTCATCACCCCACAACACAAACCAAGTTAAGAGACATGTTAACAATTGTCCTTGTTGCATCTTTCTTCAATAACAAACCATTGCTTTGAATGAGCACTTCATATGGATTGAGTATCTTCTCACTAGATCCAATCCAACATCCCCACTTGAACAACATCAAAACTCTCATCCTACATGGTCTACTCCAAACTCTCCACCTCCAATTTCTCCACTACCACTCTCTCCAACCTCCATGAACCCAATAATACACCTCCATTAATCCAACATCCTCACTCTCCATTCATCCAAGTTTTCATGTCTCAAGCAAGTCAAATGGATTTTTAGGCAAAATAGAATTCTCTACCGAATGTATGCTCTAAGCATAACATATGTTGTAACAATGATTATGTCTTTTACATAATCATTTTCTTTTATTTATGAAAGTCTTATTTTATGTTTTAATATGTGTTTACTATGCTTGTTGATTTTATATGTGATATCATGATATATATGCTTGTGCTTCTAATATATTTTATTGCAAGTATTCCATATCTCGATTCCTTGGTGCCCTCAAACGAGGGAGAGCACACATCAAGGGGGAGTTCTAGTTCCGACAATATTTCATATTTGTCGGCATAACCTTTTTGATTCTACAAAAAGGGGGAGAAGTAGATATAAACTCACTAAATACTTGATTAAAAACTAATTTTTCAATTTAATGAGTTTAGATTTTGTAATCATCAAAAAGGGGGAGATTGTTGATATAAATAATGCCTAAACACGTTATTAATATTCTTTCGATATCTCTATGTTTTGATAATCACAAAATGTAAAATCATTAAACGAAAGATCATGACGTAAACAAGTATTTAGGTGTAAATATCTATTTTAACAACTCAATCACTTAAGGTATGTATAAACAAATGCTTAATGCATTATATGATCAAAGGAACATTTTCTTAAACACTAGACTTTTTATAAAATGTCAAAAACATTTTATATCTTTTAGAAAAATATTTTTGGTAATAAATAAAAAGGTTTAATTCATTATAAATTTATGAATTCAAATTTTCAACCAAAATTGGTAAAAATGTTCCAGAAAAACCTTCCCCACAAAAAGACAAATCTGGGCAACGGTTCAGTTGGGCGGCCCCCTTAATTATACTAGGCGGCCCCCTTAAAATTAAGGGGACCGGCCCCCTATTTAAGGGGACCGCCCCGCTCCTCCAGCTCTCCAGATTTGCCTATAAATACTGGACTTTCTCTGGAAATTTTTCTCACCTTTTGCACCCCAAACCTTCTGTTCTAAATCTTCTCTAATCCTTGTAAATCCTCTCTAAAATCCTTTGATCATATATTCTTAAGCATTGGTTTCCAAGTGATCCAAGCTTCCACCATCCAAGTGCAAAAGAAGAATACTTCTATCAATCAAGACTAGAAGTATTACAACTTAGTAGCATCTTGTTACTTAAGTTGTTTGTCAAGTATACTTTGTAAATCATTCATTCATTTGTGTAAAGTGTGTATATAAGGTGTGTATATTAAGTGAGAACATAAGTGATTAGGTTAGTATAGTGTGTAAGTGGTGAAGAAGTTGTGTAAGTAGTTGTGGTGTAAAGAAGTAGTGTAGAAGCATAATAGAAGTTGTTAAGCCGTAAGGTAGAAGTCGTGAAGCCGTAGGGTAGAAGTCGTGAAGCCGTAAGGTAGAAGTCGTGAAGCCGTAGCATAGAAGTTGTGAAGCGGTCGTGTAGAAGTCGTGAAGTCCTAGTGTTGAAGTCGTGAAGCCTTAGTAAATAAGTTGTGAAGAAGTTGTGTTGTGAAGTTGTGAGATTGGTTCTAGCTACGATTAGAACTCGACATTTAGCTTTGTGTCGTTAAGCCGGTGTAAGCAAAAGTTGTGTAAGGTTTTCTCCGCCATAAGGGAGCTTGTTGAAGTTGTGAAGAAAACTCTCGAGCTTGGTGCTCGGGGAGTGGAGTAGGGCAAGGAAGGTGTCCTTGTAGCCGAACCACTATAAATCCCTTGTGTCTCGGTTAGATCTTTCCATCTCTTACTTACATCTTTATTTATATCGTCATTAATTTCATACATATAGGCACATATAATTGTTAGCATTAGTTAGAAGTTGATTTCACATAAAGATTAATTTAAAACTCCATTCATAAAAGTAAAACTTTTGTAACAAATCTAAAAGGGTACACATACAATCAACAATATTGTTCAAGTATTAGTTTTCACATAAACTTGAATCTAAGATTTTAAAAGTAACAAAAGTTTTCATAATAAAATTAAAAAGACGTAAAACTATTCAACCCCCCCTTCTAGTTTTCCACAATTAATGTTCTTGTCCCTGTGTGTGTCTGCCGTGATCATTTTCGGGTTCAAGAAACCAGTCTTGTTATTTTGATTTGGTGAGTTTGCCTTGAGAATATAAAGTGACCTGATTAATCACATTAACAAACATTGATCAAACACAGAAGCATATGACATCCAAATCAGACCATAAACCAAATATAAACGAGAGCCCTGGAGTTTGCAACAGTATCCAAACACCCCATCCAAACAAATAATTAACATACCAAGATTGCGATAACACTCATACATGTAACAATTAATTAACATACCTTGAGAAAAGAGTGAGTTGTTGGTCCCTAGTTTCTCGCCCGTCAAAAGTTCAATGATGTCTATTGGGTTGATTGGAATAGTAAAATCCTCAGCATGCTGAAAGATATCCTTTTTGAAATAAACCATTTGTGGCATGGCGCAATCCTCATGGGCCATCCAACAATAATATCCCTTCCTCATAGCCTCAGATCTCTCATCTATTTCCTCTTTCAAAGAATGTAACCATTTTCTGATGTCAGCTTTTTCATTCTCAGCTTTTGACAGCTTGACAGCTTCTTTTAATGTATTTGTTTCTTTTCTTGCTCGCCTATACATACATCAATACATATGAATCATTTCTAAGTTTTATTTTGAAGCCTATCAAAACTATAATGCTTTAGGATTTACTTGAGTCATAGTAGGAATAGTTACTAATGCTGAACATTTAGTTGAAGGACCTTGTACATTTTTGGGTAAGGTACTCTTGGTGGCAGTTGAAGATCCTTGTACATTTTTAGGTAACGTACTCTTGGCAGCGGCACGTGTAGTAGGAGTGTTTGGCAAACCCTACCAAATTTTAATTTAAATACATGAGTAACGCTTACTTACTGATATATACAACAGAATTGAGAAAGTATATACAAGTAATATCGAAAAGCGAGCAATGGCACAAATTGGCCACTGAATAAAGGCCCTGGTTGGGCCTCCTAAATTAGGAATATCTTCATCTGGCACAAGAAGCTCCAAATCTTCTTTTCGATTAAGTACTTTGAAAACTGAGACCCTCATGTGGCCCTTTCATAACCTTTTTTCATGTATCAAGCCGTTCCCAACCGGATATAACATCGCGTGTGCGCACAAGATCTTTTCCCCAGTCAAAATGGATTCAGGACTGAACAAAGCGCATATGGTGGGTTCCTAGAAAACAAACCACGTATAGTATGTGGTATATTAGACGTATGTATATAAAGTATGTTACATATCAATTGTTTACTAATTATAATAGATATACATTCACCTTCATGCAATCTACCTTGATGTTTCTTGTTGTCGAGCCAACACTCGCTACTACAAAAATGGTATTTTAGACCTCGATATAAAGACCCTTCATGAAAAATACAGGTCTAAAAGACAATTTAGCCCACTTAAAAACCTTTAAAACTGGTTAGTTTGATTTTCACCCATCCAAATAAGAAAAATATATTTAGACCGGTGTAAAAACAATTAACCGGTCTGGAAAATAGTTCTTTTAGACCTCCCACTTCCAGTTATCCACGGGTCTAAATACTTTTGGGTGGGATTTAGTTTCATTTGGTCTTAAAAAATTTCAATCTTCCGCCAAAAACACAATCACTAACTCACCATCCATCTCTCTCAATCTAAACTACTATCAAACCCTAACTATCCATCAGCCACCGTTAGGGGTGGAAATTCTCGACACGACACGAATAAACGACACGAACCCGACACGAAGTTAAAAAGGTTTGGGTAAAAAATAGGTCAACCCGTGTAACCTGTTTAATAAACGGGTCGTGTTTGAGTTGAGCAAGTGTTAAACAGGTTAACACGTGAACCCGTTTAAGTATATATAAGTCTCTAAAAATAAAATATATAACTTGGTTTTAATGTTGGATATGGATTAAATGCATTTTGTTATATACTTAATATGAGTGAATTACGATTATAACTCATATTTTATTGAAATTGATGCTTATAACTTAGTGAAATTGTCGTATAGTAATTTGTATGTTATTTTTATCATAATTTAGATTCTTATATCATTTTTGCATTTAAGCTAGTTAAATCAACAAACCACCAACCTTATTTACTGCTTGACCTATTTACTTAAATAGGTTTAAACGGGTCACAAACGGGTTACCCGTGTTATGCAGGTCCGGGTTAGGTTTGAGCTTCTTGACACGATTAATAAATGGGTCGTGTTTGGGTAGAGATTATTTCAACCCGCCGACTCGCGAACCCGAATAGATCAACACGAACACGACTCGATTGCCACCCTTAGCCACCGTCGCCTACCCACCATCGGCGCTAATTAATAGTAGAATATTTGTGAGTTTTTGTTATATTTTTGTTGGATTAAGCAGTAATTTATAATATTGATATGTATGTGTGAATGTGTTTTTGTTGTAGAGGCAACTGTTGATTGTTGACATATGAATGTGTGAATGATGGAATTAGGGATTGTGGAGCAACAGGGTGTTTGAGTAACATTATGTTTAAAAGTAAGCGGTTCTCAGTTAGCTATATGCTTATTAATAAGCAGATAAGCACTTAAAAAACACTCCCAAACACATGTTCATTAGAAAGTCTTTGAGTTTGAGTATTCAAAGTGCTTATTAAGTAGGTAAGTTGTTATGAATAAATAACCCCAAACACTCGTTTAGACAAGACGAATTATATATTGTGTTTATGTGTATTCACTTTTGTCATGCTCATGATGTTCTATAAGCTAAAAATGTGACACTCCCTTTGAGTGATTAGTTATTGTCATGATCTAAGCGAGCGAATTATGTCGGATGGCCCTTAGTGACTTCATTCATTTACTTAAGACAGTTTTGGTTGACACCGGTAGCTCTAATCTATGGGTACCGTCATCAAAGTGTTACTTTTTAGTGAGTTTTCGTTATTTAGATGCATAGATTGATTTGTAATTTTTATTGTACGCTAATAACATAACTTTTGAACATTTCTACAGATGGCGTGCTATTATCATTCAAAATATGATCTCAAGAAGGTCAAAGACATACAGTAAAAATTGTTAGAGTTAGTGGAAAAATATTAAACGTGTATGTCTAGATTCGAACACGGGACCGAGGGATTGCACACTTTACGTATAATGATCAAGTAAATAATTAATATGTATAATTATTGTATATATTAATTATTTGGACACGAAATGATACATAACGGACGTTATGTAATAAACGGTATTGACTAACAACCGTTAAGTTAAAAGTGGAAGGACTATTAGTGAAATTTCGGATTGGAAGAATCTAGAATTCTTGGTGAGCAAGCTTGGCCGATCGGCCTAAGGGGATATTAACCCTAAATCGCATGGCTTGTTGCACAAGATTTCCATTCACTATAAATACACATCAAGGGTTATTTGTTATGTTACCTTGTGCACTTGCTACAACCCTAGTTGTGTTTTCTCCTCTCCTAAAACCCTAAAACTGGTCGAACTATTTACATAGGGTCGATCTATAGTTTTTTGTGTAGCAAAAAATATTGATTTGGTTTTACGTGTCTAATCACTAGCATCATTGCTTGATCGGTTATAGTACGTGTGTACAAGATTTCGGTAACAACTCACTTTAGTTGTTCATCTTGGATTGTGGAACAAAACGGTAAGGGGTTCCAGGCTAATCCTATTTGTTGATCTTGTGATTAGAAGAGAAGACCGATCCTTGTTCTTGCTATGATCTCGAGGTAACTCTAATTTACTTTTCGGTAATTCATTATATGTGTTAAATACGATCTTGCTTCCGCTACATTCTCTTGATGTGTTTATTTATTTAGATGTGTTTACATGCTATTTAAATTCCAACAGTGGCATCATGAGCCAATTTAACATGTTAATGATGTTACCTAAACGCATAATATAAATCAATACTTGATTTATACATACATGTTGGTCGATTTTATTTTTTAGGGTTATGTTTTTGTAGAAAACAAACTAATAAAATGTTATAGAATTTAGGGTTAGGGTTTCGACCCTAGTTTAACTAATTAATTAGTTTGTAACCCTAAATTAAGAACATGATGTGCTATGTGTTTATTTGAGTAATTAGGGTTACGTTCCTGTTTGATCCATAATTCTTCATGCAAGGAATTATGGATTAGGTTTTGTTTATGTGCTACATGTTTTTAGATAAATCTAAAATTAGGGAAGACCTAATTATATATTAATGAATCAGTTATGTGCAATGTGGTATGTAATTATTAAAACTTACGCGGTCAATTTATTGGCGCCTGTGGTCCATTGGGTACAATGAGCTCGAAAACCAATGGGAGTTTTATTAATTATATACATTAAAAATTCACATAGAGATTATTAATAGGGTTTATCAAAAGGTTTGCATGTGGCTATATGATTTATATCATATATGTGTTATTATGTGTTTATTTATTTTTTGAATTACTTGATCTTTTTTGTTTTAATTATGATGGATTGTAAACATCAAAGAGGGTAATTTTTTGAATAAAAAATAAATGAACCTAATAACTATGAAACCTTTGTGGTAAATTATTTATTGCCAAGTCTTATGTGCCGATAGTGGTTCACTTCGCACGGTAATTTGCTCCCAGGCGAGACTAGCAATTTAATAATTTACTACATAAATGTTTTAAGCTGTAAAATCTTAAAGTTTTTAATTGATTGATGCAACTGTACATAATGGTCGAAGCGGCGGACCTAATGTTGACAAACTATAAAGTGGGTATAAGGTTGGTTTCGCATTAAATTGTGGCCTTAAAGAGACTCCATTTTGTCTCTCCGCTCGCTTGTGCGTCACATTAGACTTACCAAGTACACCATTATACATGTACGAAGCATCTTAAGGCAAAGTTGTAAGTTTCTCAAAGCCATCAATTAAAATTTTGTTGATTTTAAGCTGCTAATAAGTAAATGGTTTTGTAGAAAATATATGATACAAGATGAATGCATGACATCTTGTACATATTTTTTGATTCACATCAAAATAAAATACCCTTAAAATTTAAGTTATATGCCACCCAATGAAATGGAAACACCTGAGATTAGATGCCCTCATTACTAGCAGCCAAAGCTGATGTAATGATCAAGGGATGGTAATCAAAGGGTAAATTGAGTACTTTCATTACTAGCAGCCAAAGCTGATGTGATGAAACGACGTCAATTTGTAGTTTCTTAAGTTGGTTAACTTAATTGAGCACTTTCATTACTAGCAGCCAAAGCTGATGTAATGAAACGGCGTCAAGGCATAAAGATTTGGGGATGAAACATGCTTACATTTGCAACAGAGGTTGGCAAAATATGTAAGTCCCATGACTCTAGGAATTGCAATTGGATATTGGCAATTGAGTTTAACTCTACCTTATTGAGTACTTTCATTGCTAGCAGCCAAAGCTGATGTGATGAAACGACGTCAATTTGGATCCTAGTTTTCAGTGAAAATTAAATGGTGAATGTAGTTTACCATGGGTGTTTAATTTTCTTGAAAAGTTTAATTATCGAAAGTACTAACTTTTGAACTTTTTCTGTAGAAATGGCCCAACCCGACAACACTAACATGTCAAACATGAGTTCTGCTTTCAAAACTATGATTGAAAGAGAAAAGTTGACTGGGACTAAAAATTTCAATGATTGGTACCGTTCTTTGAGGATCGTTCTTAGAATGGCCAAAAGATTTGAATATCTTAGTGAGCCTCTTCCTACAGCTCCTGCTGGTACTGCTTCTACTGCTGAACATGAACAGTACAACATTGATTATGAGAAGCACAATGATGTGGCTTGTCTCATGCTATCGGGGATGGATACTCAATTGCAAAAGCAATTTGAGAATTATGGCCCGATGGACATGATCAATGAGCTCAAACGCATGTTTGAGAAACCACCTATGGCAGAGTTATATGATGTATTGGATTCTCTGCAAAAGTGTAAGCAGGAGGCTGGTAAACTCGTGAGTGCCCATGTATTGGAGATGAAAGGATATCTGGACCAATTGGATGCACTCGGATGTGGTTACGTGCAAGATGTGAAAGTTGGCCTCATCAATCGATCCCTCAATGAGGAGTTGTATGGTGAGTTTGTACGCAACTTCAATATGCATTACACGGGGAAGACAATAAGTGATTTACATGCAATGCTTATTGACTTTGAGAAGGGACTCTCAAAGAAGGCACCTACACCTGCTGTAATGGCTGTTCATTGTGGTAGGATCACTAAGCCCAACAAACCGCGACATACGAACAAGAAGGGCAAAGGAAAAGCTGACAAAGGAAAACAGGTTGTGATCCATCAGCAAAAGCCTAAGAAGCAGAATCCTCCTGTGAAGAAGGATTATCCCAAGAAGGATATGGCTGCTTGTCACCACTGCAACACTCCTGGACATTGGAAGAGGGACTGTCCATTGCTGCTTGAGGAGTGTCGCAAGAATAAAAATGCTAAGGCTGCAAATTGTGCGAGCACTTCAGGTATTTTTATGATTGAATTATTCTCTTTTCCTCATAAGCAAAATGCCTGGATATATGATACAGGATGTGGTACTCACATTTATAATACATCGCAGGGGCTTAGAGGAGCGAAGAAGCTGAACTATGGGGAATGCTACTTGTACGTGGGCAATGGCATACGTGCAGCAGTTGAAGCCATAGGGACATTTGACTTAGTTTTACCTTCGGGTTTAATTTTAGTATTGAACAATTGTCATTATGCACAATCTATTGTTAGAGGTGTTGTTTCAGTTTCTTTATTATTGGATAATGGTTTTGATCACACATATAATAAAAATGGAATTTCGGTTTCTTTAAATTCTGTTTTTTACTTCGATGCAATTCCAATAAATGGTGTGTTTGAAATTGACATGGAAAATCATGTATCCAATGGAAATAATTCTATGTATAGCATTGGCAATAAGAGAATCAAGTCTAACTTGGATTCGTCTTATCTTTGGCACTGTCGTCTTGCTCATATAGGCAAGAAACGCATGGAAAAGCTGCAACATGATGGGCTTTTGCAAGATATCAATGATGATTCAGTTGATAAATGTGAATCTTGCATATCTAGGAAGATGACAAGGAAACATTTTTCACATCATGTGGAAAGGGCTACGGATCTACTTGGATTAATACATACTGATGTGTGTGGTCCATTTAGACATGTGTCAAAATGCGGTACTAGCTACTTCCTAACCTTTACGGATGACTATAGTCGTTATGGTTATGTTTATTTACTTAAACATAAACATGAAGTCTTTGAGACATTCAAGGTGTTTAAAAGTGAAGTAGAATTACAACTCGGTAAGAAGATTAAGGCTCTTCGATCCGATAGAGGTGGTGAATATTTAAGCCAAGAGTTTAAAGGTTATTTAGCTGAGTGTGGAATTATCCAGCAACTCACATCTCCTTATACTCCACAGCAAAATGGTGTATCTGAAAGGAGAAATCGTACATTGCTTGATATGGTACGATCTATGTTTAATCTGACAACTCTTTCCTTATCCTTTTAGGACTATGCCCTTGAAACTGATGTTCACGTGTTGAATAGGATTCCAACTAAGAAGGTTGATACGACTCCATAAGAAGTATGGACTAGAAAAGCTCCCAACTTGTCTTACTTAAAGGTCTGGGGTTGTGAGGCGTTTGTTAAACGTGACTCACCAGATAAACTCCAACAAAGATTTGTTAAGTGTATCTTCGTAGGATACCCTAAGGAAACGAAGGGTTACTACTTTTACTTCCCACCTGAGAATAAAGTCATTGTGGCTAGGTATGGAGATTTCCTTGAGGAGAATCTCATTTCTCAAGAATTCAGTAGGAGAGTTTATGATCTTGAAAGTGATCAAGAAGATACGTCACCTTTTGAGAATACTAGCACACTTCCTGTGGAACCTGAAAGTTTATGTCCACCACCTGAAGTTGAAGTGGTTCCCATTCGCAGATCTACAAGATCTGTAAAAGCTCCTGAACATCTATGTTTAAACGTAGAGTGTGAGGAAACTATACTAGGGGATCTTGATGAACCTACTAGTTATAGGGCTGCCATTAATAGTCCTGAGAAGGATAAATGGCAGGTTGCTATGAATGGGGAAATGCAATCCATGAGTGACAATGAAGTCTGGATTGAAGTTGACCTTCCTCCCAATGCTAAGGTTGTTGGGAGTAAGTGGCTCTTCAAAAAGAAAACGGACATGGATGGCAATGTACACACCTATAAAGCTCATTTGGTGGCTAAAGGCTTTACCCAAACATATGGTGTTGACTATAAGGAGACCTTTTCTCCTGTAGCTGACATTAGAGCTATTAGGATTCTCATAGCCATAGCTGCACACTATGATTATGAGATTTGGCAGATGGATGTCAAAACCGCCTTCTTGAATGGTCGCCTAGATGAAGACATCTATATGGCGCAACCTGAGGGGTTTGTGAATCCAAAATTCCCTAATTGTGTATGCAAGCTTCAAAGATCCATTTATGGATTGAAGCAGGCATCACGTCAATGGAATAAATGATTTGATGAGGAAATCAAAAGATTTGGATTTACTCAAAATCTTGATGAGCCGTGTGTATACCACAAAGCTAGTGGGAGTGATGTTATTTTCCTAATTCTATATGTTGATGACATATTGATCATGGGTAAAAACATTCCAAGTTTACATGAGGTGAAAGCCTATCTTGGGAAGTGTTTTTCCATGAAAGATCTAGGAGAAGCAGCATACATTCTAGGAATCAAGATCTACAGGGATAGATCTAGGCGGTTGATTGGTTTAATCCAAAGTTCTTACATTGACAAGATATTGAAGAGATTCAATATGCAAAATTCCAAGAAGGGATTTTTGCCAATGCAAGTAGAACATGGCTTGAGTAGCAAAGCTTGTGCTTCAACACCTGAAGAGGTGGAACGCATGAAGAGAATTCCTTATGCTTTGGCTGTGGGATCGATTATGTATGCGGTTCGATGTACAAGGCCCGATGTGGCATTTGCTCAAAACATTACCAGTCGTTATCAGCAGAATCCAGGTAAACTCCACTGGACTGTAGTGAAACATATTCTCAAGTATTTAAGATCTAAGAGAGAAATATTTTTAGTGTACGGGAAAAATCCAGAAGCCGAACTGTGTGTTACAGGTTACTGCGATGCATCCTGGAAGTGTGATAAAGATGATACGAAGTTGCAGACGGGTTATGTCTTTGTCGTCAATGGAGGTGCAGTGGATTGGAAGAGCAAGAAGCAGAGTACTATAGCGATGTCTGCAACAGAAAGTGAGTATATTGCTGCCTCAGAAGCCGCAATGGAAGCATTCTGGATTAGGAAGTTCGTTTCAGGGCTTGGAGTTATGCCCTCAATCGATAGACCTATAAAATTGTATTGTGACAACTCAGCCGCAATCACATTTGCTAATGAGCCTGGAATCATGAAGGGCACCATACATTTCCCGATCCGGTACCACTATGTTAGAGAACAAGTGGAGATAGGCGAGATCGAATTACTCAAAGTTCACACAGATGATAACTTAGCAGATCCATTAACGAAAGCTCTACCTAGTGGAAAGCTTAAACAACTTTCAGAGGGTATAGGACTTCGTTTAGCTGATAGTTTCATGCATATATGTGATTAGTATTTGGATAATGGGATGTTGTAAAACAGTTATTATTTTAATGAAATAAAATACGGTGTTATGTTTATTTATCATTATCTTAATAATATATCCTATATTTGCATGTTTATATCCGTGAATATATTTATATATTCTAAATTGTCCGTTGTCAATTAATGATATGGGAATATCATTAAATAAAGACAAATGTGAGGATTGGTAGAATATACTTGAAGGTATATTGATGTGTTGAGATGCCAATATCACATGGTATTCAAAGATATGAATATAGGACTTATCCCGACTTCATGAGTTTACTTTATGGATCTTGTCATTAAGTAAATCATGTATATAGTTATCCTCAAACCTGAGATACCAGATAACCATCATGCATGTAGTGCATTTCTGTAATTCAATTTAACGCTATACGTAACTGGTAGCTATACGGATTGTTTTCGGAAGTGTTGCAAAGTGTATGAGTTATGCTCATAGTCAAAATGGGATTTGTTCCTTCAAATTTTATTTGAAGTTTAATACTACTGGGCCCCTCATGGGATTAATAAGATGTTTGTGTGGCCACACCCAAAGTCTCCCCTGATAATTCAGAAGATTTGGTAATCTTATTTAATCATGAATAGCGAGAAACAGAATTATTAATAAAGAATGACTTAGATCCACATCTTTATTAATGTGGTATTAGAAACAAAAGGATAAGTATGATGAGTTATTATAATGTGGTTTTTCTAGGAGACCACACACCCGAGTTGTCCTAGGGGCATTGGCGTGTTGCTAGACGCTAACCAATGTCATTACACTTTTAATAGATTTCCAAGTGGGAGCTGTTAGAGTTAGTGAAAAAATATTAAACGTGTATGTCTAGATTCGAACACAGGACCGAGGGATTGCACACTTTACGTATAATGATCAAGTAAATAATTAATATTTATAATTATTGTATATATTAATTATTTGGACACGAAATGATACATAACGGACGTTATGTAATTAATGGTGTTAACTAACGACTGTTAAGTTAAAAGTGGAAGGACTATTAGTGAAATTTGGGATTGGAAGAATCTAGAATTCTTGGTGAGCAAGCTTGGCCGATCGGCCTAAGGGGATATTAACCCTAAATCGCATGGCTTGTTGCACAAGATTTCCATTCACTATAAATACACATCAAGGGTTATTTGTTATGTTACCTTGTGCACTTGCTATAACCCTAGTTGTGTTTTCTCCTCTCCTAAAACCCTAAAACCGGTCGAACTATTTACATAGGGTCGATCTATAGTTTTTTGCGTAGAAGAAAATATTGATTTGGTTTTACGTGTCTAATCACTAGCATCATTGCTTGATCGGTTATAGTACGTGTGTACAAGAGTTCGGTAACAACTCACTTTAGTTGTTCATCTTGGATTGTGGAACAAAACGGTAAGGGGTTCCACGCTAATCCTATTTGTTGATCTTGTGATTAGAAGAGAAGACCGATCCTTGTTTTTGCTAGGATCTCGAGGTAACTCTAATTTACTTTTCGGTAATTCATTATATGTGTTAAATACGATCTTGCTTCCACTACGTTCTCTTGATGTGTTTATTTATTTAGATGTGTTTACATGCTATTTAAATTCCAACAAAAATGGCAAGTCAATTTCAACGAATCTAGGAAACTAATATGTTGCTTAATAATTTAAAGTTTTGATCAGATAATTATTGACAATCATACATGAATATTTCATTTGATATGTGAATAGGCATTTATCAAGGTAACCAAGGATCCCAGCTTAGTATTTGAGAAGTCAAAGTTTGACGATGTACTTGGACATGGGTTCAGAGAGTTCTACATTGGTACGTTGGTGATAATGGAATTTCTGCTATTGTACATTCAGGAGCTTGTTTGATTAGAGGCCCATTGGTATGCGTAATCTAAACTTTCATTTCCTTGAATTTGTATTGTAGTACTCTACGGGAGTGTACTAAGTTATCTAATTTTTACATGTAGCCTGTCATCACTGAAATTAATGATGCTATTCGAGTTACTGGCTTTGCCATTCAGCCATCCAAGTCTGCTGTTAGACAAGAAAGAGATGTGCTTTATTTCTTCTGCTCTATAAGCAATTGAATTTGAGAAATCCAAAAAGTTATTGAATATTAGCCCAATACTGTACAAACGTCATTAAGTATTATCTGTTATTTGTTACGTATAACTTACTTTATTTTTCAGGCGAAATCCACATGGTTAGTTGGTTATACATAGTGCCAGAAGGGTTTAGAGGCTTAACTGAATTATGTCATGAACAGATATGTTGTTATTGTCACTGAAAATAAAGTAAGTCATTTGTTTAAATTTAAAAAGTACCATTATCAGCATGTTAACTTTCAGATTGGTTTGTGAGCAGAGATGATGGATTGAAGGGCGATTCACAATTCTTGTCTCTTAACAGGCACGATCGAAATCAAGAAAACATAAAATTTCATTAAGCAACACGCATAACTGGAAAGCCGAAACTTCTTGTTGTGCTCCTCAGTTGAACAACACGCATAACTGGAAACACATTCGAAGTTGTTTTGTGAAAGCCGAAACTTGTCATAGCTTGCCAAAAAGATACAAAGTATGTGTTATTTTTGTCCCTATAACCTGTAGTAATCAGTCACTTAATGCAAGTAATAAGTACAGTGTATATTGCAGACTCTCAAACAATACAAATTGGCGAAATTAACTCACATTAAAGCTGGTTGTTGCATACCACCATCTTAGTAGGCTTCTTAAATCCTTTATATATATGTAGTTATTGTTTAACGATACTGTTTCTTTATATTTGGTTTGTAATTGCTATGAAGTTTCTTTGTTTGGTTTGTAATTCTTTAACGATACTGTATGTTACTTTGTATTTGCGTATTCTCGAGCGTAAATATAGGATTCAATAAGCAATCCCAAACAACCTTTTATACGTAGTTTCAATAAGCAATCCAAACAACCCATTTTATAAGCATTTTCAGTTAGAGAAATGCTTATAGCGGGTTGTCTGAGATTGCTTATTGAATATGCTTATAAAGGGCTGTTTGGGATTGGTATTTTTTTTATAAATAAAATCCACATATAGACCGGTTACAATGATACCAACCCGTCTAAATAATGCTCTTTTGGACGTACCGGTGCTTCAACCGGTCTATATGACATACCAACCGGTCTAAATAATGATTTTTTTAGACCGGTGCGTCAACCGGTCTATATGACTTTTATCTTTTAGACCTCCCCTCATCTACACCGGTTGGGTAACCGGTCTAAAAAGCTCTAACAACGGGTCTAAAAGGCCTCTTTTGTAGTAGTGACTACTTGTTCCAAAGACCGGTTCCTTCCTAAGTTCTTCCATCATTTTCTCCTTCAATTGATCCCAAATTTTACCAGACATTAACTTTTCTTGCAATTGTTGTGTCAACTCTTCAAACTCTTGTGATTGTTTGTAGGTCCTTTTTTCCTCCCATATCATTTTATGCCTTTCTTATATCCAACAATAGAGCTAACCCCCCTAGTGCAACCCCCATGCTCCGGTCCATACACAATGATCAAAGGATCTGCTCAACGTTGAGATTCAATCGTCCCTTGAGACAACTGCTCGCTCACTTCTACGTGTTAATTAATGCACGTTGTAAATTAACGAAAACAACTTACTCATAAACCCCAATCTATGAAAATGAGAAATTATAGCACTATTATTGCAAAACATGTAATAAAATTACCAATTTTTTTGATAGTGTGAGAAAGTATCAGAACAACAACAGAAACACCAACAACTCTTTTATTCAACACAGATCCAAACTAGTGGGCACCGATTGAACCGACTTATAATACACAACGATTATAAGATTAGGTTATTATCAACGAGACAATAACTGAACGATTACAAGAGAGAAACAGATCAAGATGATAAACGATAGAGTATGTGTGTGTGATTGAAGATACACACTGTTGGGATTTAAAACCCTAGAGGGTAGCGATCTTTGTATAGGCAGATAAGTTCCACTTTGGTCCTTCAACTTCTTTAACTTGTATAAATGCAGCAATAAACCTTAACTCTTCATAACATACTTTGCTTTGTCTAGGTTTAGTCCCTGTAATATTAATCTGCAAGATAGACACAACTAAAAACATAATCAGCAACTGATAAGCTGATATGCTTATGAAACAGATTATGACTGTTTATTCGAACAATCCCCCTTAATCTGTTTCCCAAACATATCAAACAATATCAATTTTTCACACAAAAACTTATGTTGATATACAGGAAGATGTTTAGTGAATATGTCTGCAATTTGGTTTGAAGAGCCAATTTTTTTGGCACTCAAAATAACTTTTGCAATTTTTTCTCGGATAAAGTGAACATCTATCTCAAAGTGTTTTGATATCTCATGGAAAACTGGTTTAACAGCAA
The DNA here is from genome assembly GCA_021014915.2 of Artemisia tridentata subsp. tridentata. Classification (NCBI taxonomy): domain Eukaryota; kingdom Viridiplantae; phylum Streptophyta; class Magnoliopsida; order Asterales; family Asteraceae; genus Artemisia; species Artemisia tridentata. The sequence continues at coordinate 77,750,978 of CP139504.1, forward strand.
GTTGCAGGGCAGACTTGTTATCACAAAAGAGATTGGCTGGAAGATTGATATCAACCTTCAAGTCTTTTTAAATTTTTTAAATCCAGATAATTTCACAGGCAGCAGTAGACATAGATCTATATTCTGCTTCTGTAGAAGATTTTGAGAGGGTATTATGTTTTTTACTTTTCCATGAGATTAAACAATTATTAAAGAGCACACAATAACCAGTGACAGATTTCCTGGTTTTAATGCACTTAGCCCCAGTCTTCATCACTATATCATTCAAGATGATTATCGGCATTACTAAAATTATACCTTAAACCCTTACCTGGAGCACCTTTTAGATATCTCGGAACATTGAGTGCACAATCCAAATGAGACTTTAATGGAGAGTGCATATATTGTGCCAAACAATGAACTGAATATGAAATATCAGGTCTGGTATGGGCCAGATAGATTAGCTTTCCAAGCAATTTCTGATAACCAGTTATGTTCACAAGTAAAGGATCAGCATCAGTAGGAATGTATGATAGAACCGAATTAGGTTCCATAGGAGTAGACACAGGTTTACATCCTAGTAACCCAAACTCTTTAAGAAGCTCAAGACAGTATTTTCTTTGTGTGAGACAGATATCATTACCAGTGTTTAGGACCTCAATACCAAGAAAATACTTCAAGTTACCCAAGTCCTTAATGTGAAACTTGGTTTTTAGGAAATCTTTAAACTGATTAATCTCATTAATACAATTTCCAGTAAGAACAATGTCATCCACATAAACAAGAAGAGCAATAAACTTGTTATTGTAAGTTTTAGTGAACAAGGAGTGATCATTAGCAGACTATTCAAAGTTATTCTCCTTTAATACACTAACAAGTTTTTCATTCCACTTTCTAGGTGCTTGCTTTAAGCTATAAAGAGACTTAACGAGTTTACAGACCTTATTTTTATTATTATCATTACAAAATCCTTTAGGAATGGTCATATAAACATCTTCATCTAAGTCTCCATACAGAAAAGCATTATTAACATCAAGTTGGAAAAGAGGCCATTTGTTCTTAACAGATAAAACAATTAAGCATCTAACAGTAGACAATTTGACAACAGGAGAGAAAGTTTCATCATAATCTAAACCTTCTCTTTGATTAAAGCCTTCAGCAGCTAATCTGGCCTTATATCTATCAATTTCACCATTAGATTTGTATTTGAACTTAAAGATCCATTTATAGCCAATAGGAGTTCTATTTGGTGGCAGATCAGTTATATCCCAAGTATGATTTTCATTTAAGGCCTCAATCTCAGAATTCATAGCATCTATCCAGTTACTGTCAACTATAGCTTCTTCATAACAAGTAGGTTCAATGCTTTTATTTAGACTAGAAGCAAAACAGTAATTATCTTTGTCAAGATTAGAGTAATTAACAACTCTTTCAACACCATATTTCACTTTACCTTCAACAATGAAATCATTAAGACTACTAGGCATTTTAGAAGTTTTGGTTGACCTTCTTGTAGTGATGGCTGGCAAGCCTTCTTGTTCAGAATTCTGATCAGAGTCATAAGTTATACCAACAGAATTTGTTTCATGTGAAAAAGTGCCCTCAGGGTGTGTATTTTCTTCTATGGAAGTTGCAACAGAGTCTTCATCATCTTCATTAGGATGATTTGACTCAGTGCCATCATCATAAGAAGTCACTCTCCCTTCATCATTGGGACTTATATCTAAATCAAAAAAAAATTTGTGATTTAAATCTTTAGACATACCAGTTTCAAAAATAGGTTTTTGTAAAGTATTTTTATTTTAAATGGGAAAACAGTTTCATAAAATTTGACATCTCTTGAATGAAAAATATTTTTTGTTTCCAAACTCAGAAGTTTATAACCTTTTTTCTCATTAGAGTAACCAATAAAGACACTTTTTTAAGATCTACTACCAAATTTATCATGACTATTAAGAATGGTAGCATAACATAAGCAACCAAAAACCCTAAGGTGAGAGAGTGAAGGGTCATGCCCATACAAATAGAAGAAAAGGGATTTACCAGACAACACAAAAGAAGGCAACCTGTTTATAACATAAGCAGCAGTTAGAACACATTCAGGCCAGAGATATAAAGGTAATTCCCCCTGAATCATAAGGGATCTAGCCACATTTAGAAGATGCCTATGTGATAGGTCTCAAGTTTATCACACTAGGTTACTTGTCTAGAGAGAGAATATTAGAGAGAAAAAGAGAGGTAGGTTAAACACAATACTAATGACAAATGAACTGAACATTAACCAACACCCCTTCCCTTCAATGGGAGGGGTATTTATAGTGTTTCTATGTATTCTTGGGTGTGGCCCTAATTAACAAAAGATAAAAGCCCACGGCTCATGGGCCTTCTACACAGGCCGTACATTACTAACAAACATAAAGGCCTAAGCAACCTATTTCACAATATGATCAATACTTGATAATCTAAGACGAGTTCCCAACAATCTCCCCCCAAGTATTGATCATCGAGGTTGCTTGATGTCATCTTTGCTTCTTTGGCTTCGACGTCATTTGGATCTTTGTTCTTTGTTCTTGATTAAGTGATATGGTAAGGTAACGATCTGCCTTCCACCAACATTCTTTAATTCTGGTGTCTTTGCGTCTTTTCCACCATGCTCATATGTCTTCTGACTCTTGTTCTTTATAAGCTTCGAGCTTTGACTTGTGAACTGTTGTTCTGCTTGATCTTTGACTTCTCATTAGGATATGAGCATGATGAAATGGTGGTAGTGGATCTTCCGGTCTCTATGATTTCCTGCAGGTAAACAGTTAGCAATAAATCATCTGGCACTTACAGATTCAGACTTTGAGATCGTCAACAGCATAGTGTGAAGACTTTCTCTAATCCTACCCAAGGGCGTTCCTGAACCAGAAGATACACCTAAGTGTACCAATGATTCAGATGAGTCGCTGAAGCATACCGAAGTATCACTCCACGACTGTAGACCGTTTGGAACCACTAAGTGTAATCCACAGGGGATTACCAAAGTGACCTGCTGTCAGGGCTATTTGATGTTGACCCTGGCAGGATTTCCATTCAATCACTGAGAATCACAATATGTAAATTCTCTCATGAATGTTCTCGGCAGATTACTAAGACCTGCGTAGGACACTCTTATAATTTACAACTGGTGTTCCTTTAGTTGAACATCCATTGTAACAATGCTAAGTGTACCTAAGAGATCATTTATGTATCTCGTGGCTCTAGACTCAATCACGTGCTTATTTTTGGTCATCGGAGGCATGGAGCAGAGTGCCTCCTTTTCAGTATCAACACATCTCGGAGTGAGAGGTCGATAGATAATGAAAGATTCTCCGTGAGAAATGAAACAAGTGTCTTTTGAGAGACACCTAAGTGGCTAGAAGGTTTAGTGCATTGCGTCACTGGGTCCATGACGGCTTAATCTTCAATACCAGTGTTACCGTAGTAACAACCAGTAGCATATGTATTGAACCCGGTTTCTGCCCTAAGGTTAAACAAATGGAGGGCTATTTCTTTTCACCCTTTTCTTTACTTTTCTTTTTCATTCTTCAACCCCTTCTTTCTCCTTTCATTTCTTTTCTCCTTTTTTTTCATCATACCTAGGACTTTCTAGTTCTAAACTATTGGTATTGTCCTTGGGTAGATCCCTCCGACTCTGGCGGATCATAGGACGGTTTCCTAACCTTAGTCACCTTATAACTCCATGACTAATCCTATTGTTTGCCATTAAAACCAATTATTTGAAAACCACTCAAAGTGTTTATGATTGTAAAAACATATTTTGTTAACACTTTGAGAGTTTTGTGATTTTCAGAAATACTCCCCCTTAACATGTGCTCATAAGTGTTTAAAGTAAATTAGCACATGTCGGGTAGAGTCAGCACTTTTTGAATTGATTGATTTTCAATGAATATGATGGTTGCGAGACACGTCTACAACACTAGTAGAACTAGCTTGAAATTATTACCCGTCCAGATCATATTCAAGGAAAATCTCTCGAAATCGGTACATTTTACTCAGACAAGTCCTTTGCGAGACACGTTTACATCACAGAATAAATTGGCTTGAAATTATTACCCGTCCCGGACATGTCTTTTCGACTACTGACTTATGATATCGTTAATTCGATGGTTCAATTCTGAGTCTAGCTCAAACGAGATTCCAACTTGTCATTACCATATTTTAATCACTTCTTTATTCTCCCCCTCAAAAATAGCATAATCATGTTGTTTTTGGAAAACTTTTAATTAAAATATGCCTTTTTGAGGTTTACGGGAAGAATTTTAAGAACTTGTTGTTGTTTTTAGAACAAAGATTATGTTTTTCAAGTACTCCCCCTTAACAAGGGAATACCTGTTCTTTTGAGCAGAATTTTGAAAAACTTTAAAAATTCTGGTTAATTCTACTCAAAAGTAAGAAGCTTTCGCTCCTTATATTAGGATTGTGGCACTGAAGCGTACCATAGGGTCCTTTCATTCCAAGAACGGGTTGTGCACTGTGATGTGTGCACAAGCCATAGGCATATTTAACAAATGATGAAATAGTGACAAAATTATAGACCAATGATACCATAGATTACTCTGGACGGCGAAAGGTGAGAATGTTAGGAATTCTTGCTCATCCACCCACGTAACCTTCTAATCTCCTCATCGTGTTGGGAATTAAATGTTCTGAAGATTAGTGTTGGGAATTAAATGTTCTGAAGATTAGTATTGCTGGTTCATAAAGGAAAATACTCTAAGTGTCAATACTATTGCTAGTGCATTCAATAATACTGCTAGTGTTGGAGATTCTACTGCCGCAAGATTCTACTGCTAGTGTATCAGATACTGCTGTTGGAGTGACTCATACTATTGCTGAGTGGATAATTTTCGCGTATTCTACTACTGACTGGATAAGTATGAAAAAGATATTTGTGTATAAAAGTCAAATATATACGGTAGACAATATCTTTAATAAGTGATCAGTCAACAAGTTGTATACACAGAACAAGTTTTATCCTTGCAATTGACACACATAACAAGCAAGTAGTTTGACAAGACTTGACTATATTGTAAAGATCTCCTTTCGACTATAAAACGGTGATCTTAGCTTAGAAATAGAAAATTTTTACAAGTGCTTAAGTGTAACTATTAGATATTGACTGAGTGAGTTGAACATAACAGAAATAGTTTTCTTTGTAATAAAGATTCAAGGTTTTGTAACCCTAGTGATAGTGAAGATCACTCGTATTATTCTCAATAATATTGAATCGTTTGGTGTTATACTTTCTGTGTTCATTATCCAATAACAACCACCACTGTTCCATTATCCTCAAACCAATATTCTTCTAAGTGTGGTTAAGTAGATTCCGCATACTTAATCATATTCACTCAAAGTATCATATACACGTTAAAAGGACTAACATCCTAAGTGTATTATTAATCAATCCTCACAAGTGGTAAAGGGCTGATTGATCCTCTCAATTGGTATCAGAGCTCAGGTTGATACTTTTGATTTAGAAGAAGAAATGGACATGGAGTCTATTCAAACGAATGTTGCTGCAAAGTTGCCAATGCTCAAGCAGAATGAGTTTGATATGTGGAGGCTAAGGATAGAGCAATATTTCCAAGTGCAAGACTATACACTTTGGGAAATTATTGAAGAAGGAAACACTTACAAGCCTACAACCACTACATCAACAGTTGAGGGTAAGGATGAGATAACTGTGCTGATCAATCCAATGACTGGAGAAGAGAGGATAAAGAAGAAGAATGACCTCAAGGCCAGAAGTATGCTGATGATGACCATTCCAAATGATCAACTTTTAAATTTCAGCAAGTTCAAAGATGCTAAGTCATTATTTGAGGCCATTGTTGCAAGGTATGGTGGGAATGAAGCCACCCAGAAGACTCTTCTCAAGCAGAACTTTGAAAACTTCTCTTCAACCAACAATGAATCACTGGACTACATGTTTAATAGGCTTCAGAGAATTGTGAGCCAACTTGCTATTCTTGGGGTGGATATACCTCAAGAAGATCTAAACTCCAAATTTCTGAGAAGCTTACCTGAAGAGTGGGCTATGCATGTTGTTGTCTGGAAGAACAAGCCAGACATTGACACCATGAACCTAATGGACTTGTATAGCAACTTCAAAATTGTGGAACTAGATGTGAAGAAGACTGGAGGATCTAGTTCAAACACTGGGAACATGGCATTTGTGTCATCTCCTAGTACCTCAAATCCAGTTGAAGATGTGAAGGTTGATGTGGGAGTTGGTACTGCTAGTTCATCAAGCAGTATTATTGGTATAATGGATGAGAAAACATGTTGTGCTTTTCTCACAAGCCAGAATGATGGGTCTATGCTTACTCATGAAGACCTCCAGGAAATCAATGATGATGATTTGGAGGAGATGGACCTAAAATGGCAAATTTCTCTTCTTAGCATGAGGGCTAAGAAATTCTATCAAAGAACAGGGAAGAAAATCACTATCAGCAGCAATGATACTGCTGGTTTTGACAAGTCAAAGATAGAATGCTACAACTGCCACATGATGGGGCACTTCTCAAGGGAATGTAGAAGACCAAGGCATCAGGATGGCAAAAGCAAAGGTTTTGGAAGCAAGTCCAAAGCAGGGGAGGTTACTGAGCCAAATTCAAAAGCTATGGTAGCTATTGATGGCTTAGGATTTGATTGGAGTTTCATGGCAGATGAAGAAGAAGCTTCTACACAGATGGCACTCATGGCCTTCTCTGCTACTGAGGTACAAAATGATAAAGTTTGTTCTAATACTTGCACTGCTCTTAAAGAACTAGAAACTTTAAGAAAACATTATGATGATCAAAGGATAGAACTAACCAAAACGATTCATAACTTAGCAAATCATAAGAGAGGTTTAGCTGTCCTAGAGGAGCAGATCATACACTATAAGAACAATGAAGCTACTTTTACTGATGCCAAAATCCTTCTTAACAGGGAAATACTAATTCAAAATGTTGAAATTAATAATTTGAAAGCTGAGTTAGATAGGATTAAGAAGGCTAAAGAAAACATTCAATTAAGTGTAGAAACATTAGAATATGCCTCTAAAGGTGTGAACAAAATAATTGAATGTCAAGTGATCAACAAAGCCAAGTCTGGGTTAGGATATAAGAATGTCCCACCTCCTTACAGAGGAATCCCTGCACCTCCAGGGATAGACCTAGAGCACACAGGCTTGTCTGAATTTCAACAACCTATATTAGAATATGGTGTTCAACCAAAAGCAAATGTAGTTGTTGATGACCCTATAAAAGTAAGTGAAAGTCTAAGTAATACTTCACTTCCTGAGGACAAGGTGTCCTCTGGTAGGAAATCAGATGGTCTAATCATTGAGGACTGGAAATCTGATGATGATGAAGAAGAACAGGTTATGTCTAAACCTGATGTTGTTAAGAAAGCAGGAAAAAGTGTTCCTAAGTTGATCAAAAATGATACTGTTAGGCCTAAAACAAATGTTAAACATGTTAGGTAGCCAGTAAGATATTGTGAGCAATATAGAACCACAAACAAGCCCAGAGGTAACCAAAGGAATTGAAATGACCTCAAGTATCACCAACTAGGTGATGACTTTGACTTCTATAACAAAGCTTGTTTCGTTTGTGGTGATTTTGACCATCTTGCAGCTTTCTGCAACCTAAGGGTATCTGGGTATTCAAACAATAGGGTGAATTTAAAAAGGCATACAACTAAAAGTCACTCTAATTTTACTAGAACAACACCCAGAGCAGTTTCATTAAAGTCTGGCCCAAAACAAGTTTCTACTTCTAGACAAGCAGTTAGTACTGCTAGACCATTTAAGACTGTTTACCCAAAACCAGCAGTTCAAAATGCAAAAAAAAAAACTTACAAATATGCATCTAAAACTGCTCAAAAGCCTTTTCAATCAAAAGCAGTGGTCCAAAAATAAATTTGGAAACTAAAGGGAACAACTGCAAAGCCAGCAGTTTCTACTGCTAGGCAAACAATTCATACTGCTGCTAGGGAAAAGAGGGATAATGCTGTTAAGGCCTCAGCATGTTGGATTTGGAGACCTCTTAAATCCAATGGTGCATCAACTGTTCTCAAACGATTTAATTACATTGATGCACGAGGCAAATCCAAGTCAGTAATGGCTTGGGTTCCCCAAGGTAACTAATTTCCTTACTTATGTGCAGGGACATTCACAAGAAGATGATGAAGATCAATGATATTCAGATAGTGGGTGTTCAAGGCACATGACAGGCAACATGTCTTATCTTTCAGACTTTCAAACATTGGATGGAGGATATGTTACCTTTGGAGGGGGAATAGAAGGAAGAATTACTGGTAAAGGTACTCTTAAAACCGGTAAATTATATTTTGAAGATGTGTACTATGTCCAAGAGCTTAAGTATAACCTATTTAGTGTCTCACAAATGTGTGACAAAAAGAACAAAGTTCTTTTTACTGACACTGAATGTCTTGTGCTTTCTTCTGATTTAAGATGCCTAATGAAAGTCAAGTACTTCTTAAAATTCCAAGAAAGGGCAACATGTACAGTGTTGATATGAAGAAGATTGTTCCCAAAGAGGCTCTTACTTGTCTTGTTGCAAAGGCCACATTGGATGAATCTATGAAATGGCATAGGAGGCTTGGTCACATTAATTTCAAAACCATAAATAAAATTGTCAAAGATGGTTTGGTAAGAGGCTTGCCTCAGAAAAGATTTGAAAATGACCAAACATGCGTTGCTTGTCTTAAAGGCAAACAACATAAAGCCACTTGTAAGCCCAAGATTTTTAACTCTATTGATCAATCATTGTTTATGCTTCATATGGACTTATTTGGACCTACTTTTGTGAGTAGTATTAAGCATAAGAGATATTGTCTTGTTGTTACTGATGACTATAACAGGTTTACATGGGTTTTCTTTTTAGGTTCTAAGGATGAGACTTCTAGCATTCTTAAGACATTCATTTCAGAGATAGAAAACTTAGTAGACAAGAAGGTAAAAGTCATTAGATGTGATAACGGGACAGAGTTCAAGAATAGAGTTATGGTTGAATTCTGCAAAGAAAAGGGTATTAGAAGAGAATTTAGTGTTGCTAGAACTCCTCAGCAGAATGGAGTTGCTGAGAGGAGAAATATGACACTCATAGAAGCTGCTAGAACCATGTTAGCTGACTCTAAGTTGCCTATCACTTTTTGGGCTGAAGCAGTTAATACTGCTTGCTATGTCCAGAACAGGGTTTTGGTTGTTTAGTCTCACAATAAGACATCCTATGAGCTTTTTAGAAGTAGAACTCCTGCAATAGGTTTTCTTAGACCTTTTGGATGTCATGTGACAATTCTGAATACCTTAGACCATCTAGGAAAATTTGATGGTAAAGCAGATGAAGGATTCTTAGTTGGATATTCTCTCAATAGCAAAGCATTTAGAGTATACAACTCAAGAACTAGGAGAGTTGAGGAAAACCTGCATGTAGAATTTCTAGAAAACAAATCCAATGTAGCAGGTGAAGGTCCCAAATGGCTATTTGATCTTGAGACTCTAACCCAATCAATGAACTATGTGCTTGTTGTTGCAGAAACTAATGATTTTGCAGGTTCAGAATCTGATGATGCAACAATTGAGGCAGGTTTGGGAAAGGAGAAAGAACAAGATTATGTGATGATGCCAATATGGACAAGTGTGGATTCAACTTCAATAAATGACGAACCTTCTTCTGATGAAGCTAAAGAAGGGATTGAAGGTGAAAACAAGGAAGATGGAACTGAGGAACAAGAGAATCCAGTTAACAGTTATAATGATGATAGTACTGATGAGACAGAGCAAGCTACTGCTAGGCCAAATGTTTCTACTGCTGGCCCATCAAACTCACATAAAGCAGATTTCTCAGAAGATGAGGTGGATTTCAACAATCTCCCACCTGACTATCATGTTCCTTCTACACCACACACAAGGATTCACAAAGTCTACTCCCTGGACAATGTGATTGGTGATGTACAATCAGGAGTGAAGACAAGGAAGCAACTTATGTCTTCATACCAACAAGGGTTACTTGATGCTCTTTATGCATCAAAGCAGCATGAAGATGCACACTCTTGCTTATTTGTATGTTTCCTCTCACAAGCAGAACCCAAGAATGTTCTCAAATCCTTAGATGATTCAAGCTGGGTAGAAGCTATGCAAGAGGAGCTTCTCCAATTTAAAATTCAGAAGGTTTGGGTGCTAATTGATTTACTCAAGGGTGTAAGGGTAATTGGCACTAAATGGGTTTTCAGGAACATAAGGGATGAAAGGGGCATAGTGATAAGAAATAAGGCTAGACTTGTAGCCCAAGGGTACACACAAGAGGAAGGAATAGACTATGAAGAAATTTTTGCTCCAGTAGCAAGAATGGAAGCCATTAGACTATTATTGGCTTATGCTTCATTTATGGGCTTCACAGTTTATCAAATGGATGTCAAGAGTGCTTTCTTATATGGTACTATTGAAGAGGAGGTGTATGTCTCACAACCTCCAGGCTTTATTGATCCAGAACATCCAGATAAGGTGTACAAGGTTGTCAAAGCTCTTTATGGCCTTCATCAGGCACCAAGAGCATGGTATGAAACACTGGCTTCCTATTTGACTGAAAATGGATTCCAAAGGGGCAAGATAGATCAGACATTATTCATCAAGAAGCACAAGAAGGATCTTCTGCTAGTACAGGTATATGTGGATGATATCATCTTTGGATCTACAAGGAAGGAGATGTGTTTAGAGTTTGAGAAACTTATGCATGATAAGTTTCAGATGAGTTCCATGGGGGAACTTACATTCTTTTTGGGTCTGCAAGTTAAGCAATCAAGTGAAGGCATCTTTATCAGCCAAGATAAATATGTTGCAGAGATTCTAAGGAAATTTCAATTTGCTGATTCAAAAGTGGCAAGCACACCAATAGATCCTGAGAAGCCTCTTCTTAAAGATGTAGATGGAGAAAATGTGGATGTACACACATACAGATCTATGATAGGCTCCTTGATGTATCTCACATCATCAAGACCTGATATCATGTTCTCTGTTTATGTTTGTGCAAGATTTCAAATAACTCCCAAGGTTTCTCATTTAACAGCTGTCAAGAGGATCTTTAGATATCTCAAGGGTCAACCTAGGTTGGGTCTATGGTATTCTAGGGAGTCACCTTTTGACTTGGTAGCATATTCAGACAGTGATTATGCAGGTGCAAGCTTGGATAGAAAGTCAACAACTGGAGGATGTCAATTCCTTGGATGTAGACTTATTTCATGGCAGTGTAAAAAGCAAACAATTGTGGCTACTTCAACAACTGGAGCTGAGTATGTAGCTGCTGCAAGTTGCTGTGGTCAAGTACTTTGGCTTCAAAATCAACTTCTTGACTATGGGTACAATTTTATGAACACTGTCATATATATTGATAATAGTAGTACAATTTGCATAATTAAAAATTTAGTGCAACACTCTAAAACAAAACACATAGAAATTAGACATCATTTTATTAGAGACTGCAATGAGAAAAAGTTGATTCAAGTTGTTAAAATTGATTCTGATTACAACTTTGCAGATCTTCTCACAAAAGCTTTTGATGTAGGAAGATTTCAGTACTTGGTAGCAAGTATTGGGATGCTTAATCCTTAAAATTTTCAAACTATGTGATTTTGTATATAAATTAAGTTTGTACTGCTAGCATTGTCAATTACTACTGTTATTGAAAAGTTTGTACTGCTAGTACAAATTTGGATTGTTTTGTTCATACTGTTAGTCATATTAATAATGCTGTTATAAGACAAATGCTTTGCATTTTGTTTTCTTGGTTTTAGACTAACATTTTCAGGTCTGAAAATTTGAGCACAAAGGAAGTTTCAAGTGCCAAGTGTGAACAAGCAAAAGTTGGTAATTCAAGTTGCTAACATAATAGGTTAATGATAGTCAGAGTTTGGGAATTCATTAGCAAAGGTGTATACCTAAGTTAATAAATTCTTTAAAACTTCTCTCTTGAAACTTATTATGATATTTTATTTTGAATTAGTGGCTTAGTTGATCAGATAGTAACTGAATCAACTCACTTTCCATCATTTTATACTTTAATTAGTATAATGAGCAAGTCTAAGGACATCTGATAGAAAGAACAGCGAGCAAATATGAATCTAACACTTGTGTTAGAGGCAACAACTGCCACGAGCTGGAAACCCTGTCAAGAAAGCCCTTTGAATGGGTTTATCTGTACACAGGCAGTTATTTATAATTGAATACATTGGTTCTCACACAACCAGAGGTTAAATTAAACCGAAATCTTGATTAAGTGTCTATTATTACACTTAATCCTTTCAAAATGGTTGTTAGCAGTATGATTTTTCATTAAAAAATCAAGTTCATACTGCTAAGTCAAAAGTTTCTTAAAACATTTTGGATTCAGGGTGGCTCAGAAAAACCATCTTATGATAGATTATGAGTTAATGCCCCATGATTCACCTCTCACATGAGTTAACACACCTGGAAGTGATGAGGGCAGAGTGGAATATAAGGAATTGATGGCTTTATGTACAACATTGTCTGATAAGGTATCCAAATTGGAAGATGAACTTCTTCTAGTTCATCAAAGGAGTCAAGTTCAGATGATGGTGAGAGATCTACAAAACAGGGGAGGAAGATTAACCAAATATAGGGGAGGAAGATTAACCAAATGTAGGGGAGGAAGATTGCCCAAATTGATGAAAATATTGGGGAGGAAGATTATCAGAGGATGAAAGACTGTGAATGTATATGCTCAGAAATAGGGGAGGAAGTTTAAATTGATCAAACAGAAGAGAAAGATTCTGGAGTATTATATATATTCAGAAGGGATGAAGCAATTCAACTCTCTTCTTCGACTGATGATATTCAAATGGAGAAAGTTCTTTCTAAGTTCTTTTTGTTTCAATTTCAGTTCACTACGTTTGTTCATCACTTGCATGGCTTGCTGAGAGATTACTTGACTTCTTAGAGCGATTACAGGGAATATAATATCAGGCTTCAATCATCCAAGATACACAGCACCATTGCCTCTTATAATTCCTCCATCCAAGGAAATTGCACCATCCTTTAGTCAATGCTTGGAGCATGAGCAAGGTACTAATAGAGTTTAAGACAAAGAAAATGGCTGAAAGTGATTCACAGATGGCAGATGAGTTAGACAGAAAGATAGTTAATCTTGCAGAACAAAGGAAAGCTCGGATCAAGAGTCTGACTATGTAGTGTTTGGAAGACTCTCACAATCCTCATTTAATTCAGAAGAAACTTGATGATTTGGGATAAATCACAAGTTTAGGGGAGGATTGTTGGGAATTAAATATTCTGAAGATTAGTGTTGGGAATTAAATGTTCTGAAGATTAGTGTTGGGAATTAAATGTTCTGAAGATTAGTACTGCTGGTTCATAAAGGAAAATACTCTAAGTGTCGATACTACTGCTAGTGCATTCAATACTACTGCTAGTGTTGGAGATTCTACTGCCGCAAGATTCTACTGCTAGTGTATCAGATACTGCTGTTGGAGTGACTCATACTACTGCTGAGTGGATAAGTGTCGCGTATTCTACTGCTGACTGGATAAGTATGAAAAAGATATTTGTGTATAAAAGTCAAATATATACGGTAGACAATATCTTTGATAAGTGATCAGTCAACAAGTTGTATACACAGAACAAGTTGTATCTTTGCTACTGACACACATAACAAGCAAGTAGTTTGACAAGACTTGACTATATTGTAAAGACCTCCTTTGGAATATAAAAGGGAGATCTTAGCTTAGAAATAGAAAATTTTTACAAGTGCTTGAGTGTAACTATTAGATATTGACTGAGTGAGTTGAACATAACAGAAATAGTTATCTTTGTAATAGAGATTCAAGGTTTTGTAACCCTAGTGATAGTGAAGATTACTCGTATTATTTTCAATAATTTTGAATCGTTTGGTGTTATACTTTATGTGTTCATTCTCCAATAACAAGCATCACTGTTCCATTATCCTTAAACATATATTCTTCTAAGTATGGTTAAGTAGATTCCGCATACTTAATCATATTCACTCAAAGTATCATATACACGTTAAAAGGACTAACATCCTAAGTGTATTATTAATCAATCCTCACAAGTGGTAAAGGGCTGATTGATCCTCTCACGGCCAGTGGTAGATTCCAAGGACAGCTTCATCGTTATATTCTTCAACCGACTTGACAAACAATTCGCTGATCTCTTCTTCAAATCCTTCTAGTACATACGAGGCCGCCGGGAACTTTGTGAGGGAAGTAGCATACCGTTTCTCTGGATTGGTGTTGCCATAAATCAGATACTCCAAATCTCTATTGAATAAGTATGCCTTGGGTATCTTCAGATTGTGGGAGTGTCCAAAGAGGGATAAAGGTTGAGAATAGTAGGGAAGTTGAAAATTGTCAGTCGGATGAGAAGGTTGTGCATGATCCCAGTCAACATTCTCTGACATTGCCCTTGCAACTTGTTCTAAGTTGTACTCGAACTCCAAGTGTGATGTAGTTGATGTCTTGAACTCAGAGAACCCCGCTTTGCGAATGTTAATGATGTCAGACAACTGTAAGTGTTGAACCTTCATCACTTTCTTGAGTCGCTTCGTAAAGACCACAATGGAACCTTCAGCAGGTGTAGCATTATCTGGTGCATCAGGGTATGCATCCACCATCTGTTCAAACCATGTGTGTTTTGCAGCATCTAGGTTGACCCATTCTGGAGCAGGCCTCAGAGGTGCATCTGCTGGTGATGCAGGAACAGTTGCAGCCTTTGGAGGAGCAGTATCAGTTTCAGGTTGTTCCATGGTGATGTCATCATGTGGTTCCTGTTCATCAAAAGCGCCCGTCTCTTGAGGTACGAAGTCCTCATTACCAGTCTGCTGAATAGTGGGGGTAGGTTGTGTTGAAGAAGGACCCTCCTTTCTTGTTTATTTTTCCCTTTTCTTAGCTTGATCGTCTTTGCCAGAGTCATCGCGACGACATTTGTTGGGCTTGTCCTTCTTGCATGTTTCACCCCTCTTTTCAGCTTTCTTGATTGAATTAATCAAGGCTCAACGAAGCTCTTTCTCTTCAGGATCATCATTGACAGCTTCGAGCAAATTTTCTTTTAGATCATCAACAGAAGGCTTGGATGGTAATGTCTGAAGTGTTATTGGTGTGGTTTGAAGTCGGTTAGCCACAACCCGATCCAGCTTTCTCTTAACGTATTCTTTCATAAGAGCTGGGATTGTCTCAGACAGATGCTTGATGATCTCTTGTGGTAGCGTATTGCTGATGTAATGATCTGTTGCTCGCTCAATATCGTAAGTTTTAAATTCCTCGATATCACCCTGTTGTGCTGTCACTTGTTTTTGTAAAGCTGCGAGCTGCTCTTTTAGTTCTTTAAGCTCATTACTGTCAGATTGTTGAACTGTAGGTACTAGTGATGGTGGTGTGGTCTTTGAGGTTTCAGCCACTGTTGATGGTGGTGTGGTTTTAGAGGTTTCAGCCACTGGTGATGGAAAGACCGGTGGGGTAGGAATCCTTTCATTACCTTGGTTTTCATCTTGTTGGTCCTCATTATCTTGATCACTTTCATCATGGACGTCATCCTTCTCTTCATCATTTTCATCATCTGTTGCTTTTTCATCATCTCCATCACTTTCATCATTCTCGTCTTTCTCAGTATCTCCTTCATCTTCATCCTTTTCATCCTCGTCTTTTTCTTCATCTGATTCAGATTCTGAGGATGTAAGTACGAATTGTTCTGATTCTGACTTATTCTCATATTCCGTTGGAGATCTACTTGCAGATTGACTATGTGTGGCTTCAAAATCTTCTTCAGACTGTGACAATTGCTCGTCATCCTTAGGATGTGAAGTTGACCCTTCACCTTTCTGCATTTTTTTCAGTTTCTTCTGCTCAGCTTTTGAATTTAGCCTTGCATTCTTCTGTGGCCCTTTTGAGTTGTTCAATTTCTTCTTCTCTGGTCATGGGTGGTTCAAGGGGTTCAAATGATTCATCTGTCATTTTGATGGACTTTCCCTTGCCCTTGCCCAACCCTTCATCACCTTTAGCCAGTTCTGTCTTGAACTTTACTAGCATTTTCCTTCGTTCCTCCCTCAGATCTATATGCTCTTCTTCTTCTTCCTCTTCAGAAGATTCATCTCTAAGTGTTAGTTTCTTCTTTGATTCTCGGGTGATCTTTTTAGTCCTCGAGGAGGCGGTAATGACTGTTTTACCTCTTCCGCTACCTCTGCCTCTGGTCGCCCTAGTACCCTTTACTGTAATTCCTACTTTTCCTGCTCTTTCCGCTTCATCATACCATTCATAGGCCTCAGTCGCCTTCACCAGTTCAGATAACAACCTTGGAGGAATTCTTAAGCCTTGTTTGGTTGTGTTGGTGGCATGAATCCTTATTCTGGTAAGTATGTGATCTATGCTTACCGCATGAGCTTTCTCGTTTAGGTGTTTGTCTATCTCTGGATGTTTTGCCATGAAATAAGAGATGATCAGTTTGGTGAAGCGAGGGAAAGGTACCTTGTAGGCTTTCTTCTGGGCAAATTGTCGGGCTTGGTAAATCATATCTGTCCAGATATATTGTGCAAAGTCCACGTGGTAAAGGTTTATAACACCGTGAAAGAACTTGAGGTGTTCGAGTTTAGGGTGTTCAAGTCCCGTTTCCTTGCCTATTATGCAGTGGCTAAGGATGGTGAACAAGGTCAACCATGGTTGTGGAATGTGTTTTCTGTCAACCTTAGAGTGAGAGGTGAGTTCTTTGCTTTCTTCGTCATAGTCAATGGTCTTAAAATTTTTGACTATTTGCTCAAACGTGGGATCTTTGCGAAATGAGCCTTTAGGACAGGAATCTGGTAGAGGAAGATCAAGAATAGCACGAAGAGTGCTGACATCGAACTTGATTCTCTTGTCATCAATGGTTATTGCCATCGTCTTAGTATCTCTGCTGATAAATAACTTGTGCCAGAACTGGTTAATGTAAACTTCTGGTACACTTGCTGACTTAGTCATGACAGGACTGACGAAATGTCTCTTCAGAATCTCTACCATTATCTGGCACGAGTGATGTCATGGTAGTACATCAAAATCCACTCTTGAATTGGACTTACTAATCTTGCGTTCATCTCCTTCTGGGATCATTTCCTCCCTAGCAACGGATGTATGAGACATGATTATCTTGTACAGCACAAACACAAACAACAACACACAATAGAGAGTGTATATATATGTTAGTGTGAGTGACATATTACATGATCTTAGTCTAACTAACATGATGTATCACTTAGAAAGACATAATCATGAAGAACATGCACATATTAAGCAGGCAACCATGTTTTGCATACATTCGCATTAAAGCAAACCACATTTTTCCTTCTCCTGAACTTTTAAAAATTATCTAAGTCTTGGAAAAAATGGTTACTCGAAAAAAAATTGAGTTACTCGGTAAAGTTGATCCTTACTCGGAGGATTTTAAGTAAAACTGGAAATACCTCGTCTAACTCAGAGACTACATGTTTCCTTACTCGGAAACTTTCAAACCTCCTCCTAACTCGGAGATAATGACCTTGCTCGGAAAAATTGATAAACTTTGGTTACTCGGAAAAATTAATGTTTCTTACTCGGAAAAACTTAAAATTTTGAGTTCCTCGGAAAGTCTGATTTTCTACAGTTGCTCGGAGACAAAATTACTTACTTGGAAAGTTTTATAAAAAATTGTAAGTAACTAATCTTTATTCTCCTTACTCGTAGAAAATCATGCTTACTCGGCAACATTCATCCTAACTCGGAAACATTCAAAATAAACAAATTCTCATTCAAGACATATACAGGCAACAAGTTATGACCACATATCATCCTAACCAAGTACTTATCATACCCAAACATTCAGAATTCCTTAAACCATAACACATTGATAACCACAGATCATTCTTTCTTATGCAATCTTTTGACTCAGACCATGAGTCTAATTCATGTTATGATACTTAGAGCGCATAATCTAAGGGCTTCAACAAACAAATCCCACCAATCAAAACACATAAACACATAACCATTAAGTTCCAGCCACTCTAGTCGAGCATATGAACCCTAATATACTCAACATTCATCAATTGACGTTATACAGGACAATTAAGCATTGTTAAATCACTCCCTAGCATGTTGTTATGATCTAAAACTATCTTAATTGGATTACACATCAATACACAGGAAATCCCCAAAAACAATTCTTAAACCCTAAAACGCGTATGAACAGATTAAGCCACATAAATGTTTCAAGATTCCAATGGAATGATTAGAATGCTTAAATTAACATGTTTAACACTTACAATCGATTTGTAGTGAAAAATCAAAATCTTGTGACTGAGAGCAAATTCTATCGGGTTTTTGTTAGTGTACTGTGAATATGTGAAAAAGAAATTGAGTTTGGGCTTATATAGGTAAAAGTTTGCACTTTTGACACTTTGAGCCCCTTAACTCGTTTTCTAGTTCACATATGGTCTTAAAGTGGTAAACTTATGAGTTTTTGACACTAACAGCCCTTGAAGTTTAAAATGGTTAAAAAAAACTTTAAACCATTTTGATGAAAACTTGAATTATTTGCATTCCTCCCCCTTGAACTAAGACATAATTTTAAAATTTTGACAAAATTTTCGTTCAAGAGATCATGAAAATGTGGTTGGATGAAGATTTTGATGAGAAACAAACATTTTGAAGAGAAAATGTGCAAGAGTTAAACAAAATTCTCCCCCTCAAAAGATGTTCAGGATTTGAAAGTGGGTAAATTTGAAATGACGAGAACATATTTTGAGTTGGTTGGACTCTTGCACACGTTAAAGAAGTTTATTTTTTTTATTATTTTTTTTTAATGTCAAATTAAAAAAAAAAATGCTAGATGTTTTACAAAAGATATGTACAAAAACAGCATTGATGTTCGACTCTTTAACTTTGTTTAAGAAAGTTGTCTAAATCTTCCGGAGTCAAACATCGCATACCAATCTGGTGAACTAGTCCCACAATTCTTGCATGAGGCAAGGCTTTGGTGAATAAGTCTGCCAGTTGGTATTATGTACCTACAAAGTAAAGTTCTATTGTACCCTGTTCCACGTACTCTTTGATTAAGTGGTAACGACGAGCAATATGCTTGGACTTTGAATGCTGAACAGTGTTGCACGAGATAGCAATGGCACTCTTGGAGTCGCAATACATCGGAATCTTGTTGAAGACATATCCATAATCCATCAGCTGTGACCTCATCCAGATGACTTGAGCACAACATGCTGACGTGGCTACATACTCTGATTCCATGGATGACAGTGATGTACAATCCTGTTTCTTTGACTGCCAAGATACAAGCTTGTCACCTAAAAATTGCACTCCCCCAGATGTACTTTTCCTTATGTCTAAGCATCCTGCATGATCAGCGTCTGAAAAAGCAATTAGTTCAAAGCCAAAATCCTTCGAATACCAGATCCCCAAGTGAATGGTTCCCTTTATGTATCGAAGGATTCTCTTAACCTCAGAGAGGTGTCTTTCAGTGGGTCTGGACTGATAGCGGGAGCAAAGATATGTGGCAAATACTATGTCTGGTCTACTGGCTGTTAGATACATGAGTAACCCAATCATACTACGGTATTTGGTAGGGTCAGTTGGTGTCCCATGTAAATCAGCATCTAGTTTAGGGGATGATGCAGACATTGGTGTATTATAGGTGTCACTACTTGTCATGCCATGCTTTTTCAAAATCTCTTGAGCATATTTGGACTGGTTTAAGAAAATACCACGGGGTGATTGATGAACTTGCAGTCCTAAGAAGAACTTCAGTTCACCCATCATGGACATCTCAAAGTTTTGTTTCATTAATTTAGCAAAAGCGTTTGAGTATTTCTTATGGGTTGAACCAAAAATGATATCATCCACATAGATTAGAGTTGTCCATTCAGAAATGCCGTCTTCACGTCCATCTGATATACAGTGATATTCTTGTGAGCTGCATATGCCAGAAACATTCGAACGGCTTCAAGTCTCGCCACTGGTGCGAAAGATTCCTCAAAGTCGATACCCTCTTCTTGACTGAATCCTTTAGCAACCAAACGAGATTTATTACGAATAACCGTGCCATCAGCATCCAACTTGTTCTTCCAGATCCATTTCAGGCCGACAACGTAAACTCCAGTTGGTCTTTCTACCAATTCCCAAACTTCTAGACGCTTGAATTGATCAAGTTCTTCTTGCATGGACTCAATCCAATTGTCGTAAGTGAGAGCTTCTTTAATGTTTTTCGGTTCTGTTTAACACACGGTGAGTGCGTAAATGCAAGTTTCACCGTCTGTTTGGAGTCTCTTGCGTGTCATGACCGGATCGTCTGGATTACCAATCACGTTCACTAAAGGGTGATCCTTAGTCCACTTGTGGGTTGAAGGGTAGTGTTGAAAATTTTGGTGCATGTTTGATGGATCCAAATTACTCGTTAAGGACTCGGCAGAATCAGGAATGGTGGGAGCCGGAGCAAATGGATTGAAAAGTGCGTTTCCATCATAGTCTGCGGGTGTGGGCACTTCAGAAGGTGTGAGAGGATCTTTAGCTGCAGTCTCAGTGTTAGAGGCTGATTGATCTACTGATGATGATGGTTCCGTTGGAGGTGCGTCTGTAGCAACTGTGGTAGATGTCGTTGCTGTTGTATCAGGTACCTGTATATGAACAGGGTTTGCAGCGGAACTGGTGGATATCTCAGGAGCACGATGAATGAACGAATCATCGAACAGCGGAGCAAACAAATCTTCTAAGTCCTTGCGGTTGAGAGATAGTGGTGCAGCTGAATGATCAGGAAAGTTCAGACGGTTAGAATCGGGTCCTAAGCTGTTTTGCTCAGAAGCCATATCCGTAAGTTCATCAAAATGAGCGTGTATTGTCTCCTGAATTTTTCGGGTTTGACGGTTCCAGATTCGAAATCCTTTAGAATTCTCACAGTATCCTACAAAGATGCCAATATCAGCTTTGGCTTTCAACTTTCCAAGGTCATCATGATCATTATTCGGGTAGCAGAGGGCCCCAAATACATGAAAGTAATTTATGTTCGGTTTTCGTTTGTGAACAAGTTCATATAGGGCTTTGTTGTGTCTTTTGGTGATCATACAACGGTTTTAGGTGTAGCACGCGGTTGATACAGCTTTAGCCCATAGGTAATCTGGTAATTGAGCATTAATCAACATCGTCCTTACAACTTTAGCTAACGTTTGGTTGCGTATTTCAACCACTCTATTCTATTCTGGGCTGCGAGGAATGGATGTTTGTTGTTCAATCTGTACTTTCTCAAAATACTCACGAAGAGTGTGGTTCTTAAATTCGGTTCCGTTGTCTGTCTGTACTTTTCGAACGGTGTTGCGGAGCTGAATATGAATTTTGGTGAGAAAGGTGATCATCATCGAAGGAGCTTGATCTTTGGTGCGAAGAAAGTAGACCCAAGTCCATCGTGAGAAGTCATCGATAATTGCCAGTATGTAACGTTTCCCGTTGATTGTTTGCACTCGCATCGAGCCACACAAATCCATATGTACAAGTTGGAGAACATGATCCGTACTGTGCTCGGTTTTAGAAGGAAAATGAGCATGAGTACTCTTCCCTTGTTCACATGCTAGACAAAGGTGATCTTTGGCATACCGAAATCTGGGAAGACCGTCGACTAACTTATGACGTGCAAGATCAGTCATTGTTTTGAAATTCAAGTGAGACAAACGTTTATGCCATAACCATGCTTTTGTAGATTGTGCCTTAGAGAGTAAGCAGATCGGAGAAGAGGCGGTCATATCTGATAAAGAAATGGTGTACAGATTTGTTTCGCGTTTTCCTGTCATAAGATCGTTTCCGTGTAGATCTCGAACAAAGCAAGTTTTCTCCCTAAATGCAACTTCCAAGTCACCATCACAAAATTGTCCAACGGAGAAGAGGTTATGGCCAAGGCCTTCAACGTAGTATACACGGCTTATTTCAATGTTTCCGTTGACATAGTCCCCATAGCCCATGATAGCGGAAAAATGGTCATTCCCGAATCTGACAGTGCCTATGAACTTTGCGACAAAGTTTATGAGAAGTTTTAGGTTGCCTGTCATGTGTCGGGAACACCCGCTATCAACAATCCATAGTACGATTTGAATCACCTGCATCACAAGAAGACAATGCAGATGGAGAGAAGGTAACGGAGGAACCCGTTGGGTTAGTAGCACAGTTATTAAGCTTCTTTGGTAACCAAGTAAAACTAGGTTTATGCTGTAGCCAACGTTGCCAATTCCAACTAGATTCTGCTTTCTTCCTATAAAGGCCCTAGGTGTTCGGATTGTTCTAGTAGAACCTATGGTATTGTCTACGGTAGTCTTAGAAACAACATTCGGCGGTTTTCCTAAAATGGACTTAGCAGCAGTAGTGAACCTAGAGGAAAAGCCCTTTGTATGTTTCTTCTTGCGAGACAAAAGGGTTTTTGCAACACATTTTTTATGATTACCAGACAAAATACTAGTACGACAAAATACACAAGAAGCATAAAAAATAACATCATCCAGAACATTCAAAGTTTTAGCATTCATTACATCAGAATTAGAATTACACGTTTTAAAGCTTGATTCTACTTTAGACATAACTTGCTTTTTATTCAGATTCCTAGTGTGAACTTCTACTTCTTGATCTTTAGGGGAGCTGCTCTTAGGTTTCCAAACACTAGTCTTCTTGGTAGTCTTGAATATGCTAACCTTAGGAGAGGGGCCTAGTCCTGTAGAAGTCGAAGCATGCACATTAGTGGTCTGGGAAGATGCTTTCTTAGGTATCTCATTTACTTTATACATGCCTGGTTTAATCACTTTCGTGTTTAAAATTTTCCCTTTTTCAAGTGCTTTGATTTTCTCTCTCAACTCAATGATGATGTGTTTTTGTTGTTGAATTTTTTAGTCCAATTCGCGATTTAATCGAACAGTGTCATTTTTGTTTTTGCAAACTTTATCAATGTCCTTTTCATATGCAGAAATTTGATTTTTTAAAACAGCGTTTTCTTCTTCAATCCCAGTTTTTGAAGCATGACTGTTTTGAAAGGACAAAGAATCTTTTTGGTTTTGAAGTTTTAACTCAAAATCAAGACTCTGAGTTTGACACCATTGCATTTTTTTGTTGAGTTGGAAAATTTATTCAGAAAAATTGTTTTCCGCATCATCATTGACTTTTTGAAGTCTCTCATTTTCGCGTTTCAAATTATCAATCTCAAATCTCAACATCTCAATATCAACAGAATGAGCATCAACAGTCATATCATTACAAGCCACAAAAATAGAATTCATAATCACAGAAATAACATCAGAACATAGAACATTCATCAAAAGTCGATCTGCTTCTTCTTTCAAAACTTTATTTTGACATGTTTGTTCTGAGATCTTATTTTCAGTTGCTTCGAAAATGTTCATCATGGATGCAACTTCCGATTGAAGTTCTTGTTCCCAATGTGTAGCACAAAGTCGCAGGTGTTGAACGTGTGGCAAAAATTGTTGTTGAAAAACTTCTCTCTTTTCCTTTTCATAAGGAGAAAGAAAAGTAGAGACTTTTATTTCTGAGTTTCGTTCAATTGCGTCTTCCAAAAATTTTATGTCTTCCATAAAAGTATTAAAATATCTGATGAACTCAAATAAGTACATTTTATCACCATCATTTATCCAATTTATTTGACTTGTTTTATTATATTATCTGTGAGAATTGATACGTTAATGTTTACTTTTTTAATTCTCAGGTAAAAACAAGTATTATGCGAAACTTGGCGATTTTGGACTAATTATGGAGCAAAACAAGCATGAAGATAAGAGTCTACTGAAATGTACAAGATCAAGACATTCTGCTTCAGATACGCCGCATCTTGCTTATTACATACGGCGCATCACTATCAAGATTTCACAAGATATTATCCAAGACAGCAAGGACATGCGCCGCATCTAAGGATGGAGTTACGCCACATCTTCTGGCGGTGTACGAATATTCCTGAATATATTAATCTTGGACCCCACGCGAAGTTAAGTCAATGCGCCGCATCTACTTATTAGATGCGCCGCATCTTACCCTCAGACAGAAACTATAAATACCCCAAAGACAGACGAATTAAAGAGTTCGACATTTAGCAAAGTACGAGAAGACAGAAACCCTAGGACGAATTCAGTCGAAGTAGCAGCACAATACACACCTTGAACGAAGATACAAGAGCTGTAAGAAGGTCCTACATGTATTCAATTCATTAATTAGTTTTGTTTTATTGTATTAGTAAACTTTAATTCATCAGGATTGGTGGCTTGTGTAATGTGACAACGGAAAGGTTGCACTCCCTTAAAACTGCTTTCCCATCAATTAAAGTTTATATGTTGATGTCTTTGGTGACTTTTATTAGTGCATTGATAACCTCTGTGTCTAGCTGAGCGTTGATCGGGTCGCCATGCCTCTGCCCTCGCCTATTTATTAGATCGCCTATGCATTCTATCGTCTGTAGAAAAGTAGGAAGAAAGATAAATAGGATAGTCATAAGTAATCATTAAGGGTTTACTCGCCGATAATATTAGAACCAACGAGAAAGGACTTAATCTCGGTGCGTTGCATCGAACTATACACTTCATATAAAACTAGCAATAAAACAAGTGACAAGCTACTTAACTATCAAGACAGGTCTTCTTATTGTCTCGAGTATTTATCTGTGTACGTGTGTGCTATTCGCTGATTCGTGCCTATTAGTTAGTTTATTATTTAATTGCAACCAAATCGTGCCAGTCTCTCAGGCTGAACCCCCTTGCGTTAGATTAGGTTGTATAGCTAACTTAAGATATTAAAATACTGATTAGAATAACTAGATAATACGTTCCACTCTTAGTGATCGACACTCTACTTACCATTATATTCATACTGACCGGGTACACTGCTCGTTAAAGTGTGTGTGTTATTGATAAGTCGGCTAAATATAAATTTAAAACTTGAATACTGCTAAAACCACAATGACATACCGTGGGTATAAATTAGAGCATACGCACGCACGCATCAAGTTTTTGGCGCCGTTGCCGGGGAGTGAATTGTTATTATCTGTTAATTTGATTAGTATTTTAATTAGGTTTTTCTTTTTAATTTTTAATCTAACCGCTAACTGTGTTGTGTATTAGTTAATTTGCATTCATTGTATTATTTTGCATATTTTCTGTTTTCGTGTGTTTTTATTTTCTTTTATTTGTGTTTATTTTGGTTTGTTTTTATTTGTTTTTATTTTTCGTATTTTCTGTGTTCTGCTATCGTTGTACTGAGCTTATTCAAACGATACGGCGCATCTATTTTCTTAGATACGGCGTATTGCGTTTAATTTTTATAAAATACAACGCGTTTAATTAATTCGATACGACGCATCTTTCCCCAAGATACGGCGTATCCTGTTTTTAATAAAAAAAAAATTTCTAAACGTTAACGCGATACGACGCATCTGTTTTTAGCAGATACGGCGTATCTATTATTTTAATTAAAAACAGTTTTCGAATTATTAAACAGATACGACGCATCGATTTCTATCGATACGGCGTATCTTCTGAATCAAAAATCTTGTATTTTGAAACGTAACGAAAATACGGCGCATTAACTTTTGTTAATACGACGAATATAATTTGATAAATATAGTTGATTTTTGATATTTACTTTGATCGGTCCGCTACTCTCGTGCACAAGTTGTTTATTTTCAGGATAAACGATGACTCAAGCATCACCATGAAAGATTACATTCTGAACCAAACTAGGAGATTATAGCTGGAGTGATCAAACCATTGACGACTTAAATGCTGTAATAAGACAACAAGAGTGGAGGAAAACTCAGTACTGGTAACATTGAACGTCTTAAATTCTTGAAATAGAATTCCAGGTAACCTCTACGATAATTCAACCAGCCCAAAGGAAAGTTCTCTACAATATAATCTCAATTTTATTATCCATATAATACATCTGATTCAAATTGTAATCTTAATTTTGTATGCTTAAAAACGATATTTGTTCCTAACCTCGGAATAAATCCTTATCCACTAAACAATAAGATTACAATTATTAATAAAACGTTTATGCCTATTGCTCTTATTTTGAATTCATTTATATCATATGGTATGCCGTTTAACCCCAATTTGATGTATAAGGAATTGTGTTGCGGAGGCCAAGGTACGTTCCTTATTTAAATTTCGTTCACTAACATAGTGATACGGCGGATCTAAATATCCCAAGCGCCGTATCTCTTACCAACTAGGACTCATTGACTAGTCAACGAGATTAAATAGATACGGCGCATTCCAATTTTTCAATACGGCGCATCGTTTTGCCCTATAAATACGACGGGAATGCGCCGGATCTCAATTTTTTACCCCAATTCCTCACACAGTTAAGAACATACACGCAGTAAAATTAAACCCTAAATCCGAGCATTTTTCTCAAATCAACCCTCTAATCCGATCTCTTAACCTACTCCTAATCATATAATTAAGGTAATTATTCTATTTCGATTTAATTTTGTTTAAATATAAAAATTAAGGTTTATGTGATTAATTCGATTAGGGCTTAAATGATATAGAGATATGATTAGGACTTGCATTAGATAATTTCCCCCGTATTTAATTTGCATAAATCATTGGATTTCTGGCCTAGTTTGATTTGAATGAAAATTTGGGTTTTGAATTCGATTTTGAATTTTAGTGGGAAAATGGATTAGTGGTGGTGTAATGAGCTTTTAGAACTTTTAAAATGGGTAAATGAAACTGTGATATTAAGTGGGAGTTTACGTCACGGATACGGATTCTTGGAATGCATGCCTGACCCCCTTTATTTTATACTGATATGCTTTTAGATGCGGCGCATCTAGGTTAATTGATGCGGTGTAATGACCTATTTCCAATTTAATAAAATTCTAGACACGCCGTATTACTTAATCTAGATACGACGCATCTCCATACGCCGCATCTCATTTCTTGCTCCGCATCCCTTATATTTTGTGTAGATACGCCGCACTGATTAAATCAGATGCGCCGTATCTACCTAATTTGCAAACTGTTTACTAACTTTGAAAATTTATTTCAGATGGCATTACCAGAGGCTGCACACAGACATCAGTGGTTCCGTTTCGAGGATTTGGGACTGACTCCTGGCACTTTAGATGATTACTTGCGGAGACTAGACTCGGTTTACTTTAAGAGAATATTTAGGGTCCAAGTTTTGGATATTGCTGATGTTGGATTGATTGGAGCGGGGCATGCTGCTGATAGTTTGCATCGTAGGTTGGAGATGGTGGTTAGTGATGCTGATGATGAGGTAGTGTTTAGATCTTTTTCTTGGGAGAGGTTGTTTGGGGTCGATGAGCCTCTTATCAGGGAGCTTATGTTGGAGTTCTTCAGTACTGTCCATTACAGGGAGACTGATACAGAGTTGGATACTGCCGACACTTTGGTTTTTAGGTTGGGGGGAGTGCACAGGCAGATGTCGATGAGGGAGTTTATTCTGGCTATGGGGTTACACACTGCTGAGGAGCTTGAGTCTGATGGATTTGCCAGGTACTGGGCTGACAGTTTGAGGGTGGTCCCAGATAGGGCGTTACTGGGTGATTACTGGGACAGGATCTCTTCGGGGGGTGATATCACTACTTCCACCCCTACTTACACACTGATCAGGGAGCCCATGAGGAGGTTATGCCACCGCATGATAGCTTTGACCATTGCTGGGAGAGGTCAGTCACCTGAGAAGGTGACCACTCTTGACCTTTTCCTTCTCAGGAGCATGGACGAGGGATTGTCGGTGAACATCCCCCACTTTCTGGCACATTACCTCCATCGGGCAGCTGCAGGGAGAGATAGGAGGAGTCATATGACTGGCGGTCATTTTGTATCTAGGCTGGCCCGCCATTTTGGAGTGATTGGAGAGGAGATTCCAGCAAGGCTGGAGGTTGTGGTGACCCATCTCCCGGTTATTGACAGGGATTATTTGGTTAGACTTGGGATCTGTCAGTTGGCTATGAGGGATTACTTTTGGGTAGCATTGGGTCCCGCTAGAGCTGCAGGGCCAGAGGTGGAGCAGGGAGGTACCCAGGGAGCTCCGGCTGCTGCTCAAGCCCATCAGGAGGAGCCACAGGCACCAGTACCCCCGCCAGCACCTGTACGCACGGTGAGTCAGAGAGTTGAGGCAGTTGAGGGAGAGCTGAGAGATTGAGAGGCGTTGTAGATGGTATGAGGAGGGACTCGGAGTGGCTTGTTATGAGTGTGAGCCGACTTTTGGAGCAGCAGGGTATTACCTACACTCGTCCGGATGGTACTCATGTTGCAGGAGTGACACTTGCATACACTCGCAGAGTCCGGGCTAGGACAGACGATGCCAGTACTTCCGGGACCCACCCACACGACCACACTGACCCTTGATCTCTTGATTTTACATGTTTATTGACTTTGTTCCACGCATATTGTTATTATTTTTGGATTGTACTAATCGTTATTATCATATATGCATTTGATGTTTCAGTTTATATTTCTTATTATGCTTGACAAAGACTGGCATTAAGTTCAGCATGATAATACGAGAGGACGTGAGAGAAAACCGTGGAACGAGCCATTTTACAACAGACTGTTAACAGTCTGTCTGGTGAACACATGCGCCGCATCTGGTACAACAGATGCGCCGCATCCTATCCTTTATTTTATTTTTATTTCGTATTTATTCCAGGCTCGATACGGCGTATCTTCTTCCATAAGATACGGCGCATCGACTGACCTGATGATTTTCATTTTAATTTTTAAGTTTTATTTTTTACTAACTACTAATGTATTATGCAAGTTTGAACCTTCTTAATTTAGGTGTGTTAAAGTCTTGGTGGTATTATAGATTCCTGCAATTCCTGTGGATACATCAATTATGAAGCTTAAACGTTCTCATCCACAAGAAGTTGATTTTTGCTCTTATACTAATGGAGGATCATACCGAGCAAATCTCAGGGGAGTTTTTTCTGTTCTAATTCTTTTATTTTCCAGTTTTTAACCTTTGATACAAACAACGAGGACGTTGTTTAACTTAAGTGGGGGGATTGGAGAATTAGAACACTTACTTGTCCTAAACTTTTCAAAATATGCTTAAAATGTGCTTAATATATCAAAATTTAAAATTTTTAGCATGATTTTGTTTAAAGTCTAAGTTGCATAGCTGCACACATGACGTTATTTTCAAAAATTGTGATTTTTAAAAAATTCACAAATCTATGAGTGTGCCGGTGACTTGTAAACTTTAGAACTTGGCTTGTATACTATTCGAGACCACCATAATAAGTATTATTTTATATAATTGGAATGACTTGTCTAAATTGGTAAAATTCTAGGATTACACCCAAATAGCCTTTATATGTTATGTGATATTAGCTAACTACACTGGTTAGTTAACCCCCGTATAAACCCTTTTGTTACTCTCATTTTTAGAGTAAGATACCCCTAGAAAAACACTCAGAGCCATTCCTTTCGTTTCTTACACCTTTGTTATAATGTATCGTTACACCCTTACACCTTAGCCTACCCTGTAGATTAAAATCCATGGTTGGTTAATTCCTTTAGGCAAAGTGTGTTTCCTTACATTACCTGTGTTCGCGTGCGTAATTCATTATCTTTGGTTAGGTCGGGAAATTGACAATGCAATTGGAGTGAAAGTAAATATTGTATATCTTTGAGTTTATTTTTCGTGTGTTTACTACTTTCACTATTACCGTTATTTCTGAAGTTATGAAAAGTATGGAAAAATTATCCAGAGTTATCATTATAGTGATGTGGTGAAATTTTACACATCTATGTTTATGTTTAAAAAAAAATAATAATAAATAAATAAATAAATAAATAAATAAATAAATCGAAAAAATAAGAAAAGAAAAAGAAAAAGAAAAAGTTGGAAGTTTGTTTTTACCAACTTATGTAAAGTTTTGTATTAAGTGGTCGATATCACCACTATATGTTGTATATTATATCTATGGATTGAATGGGAGTTGGACGTTATGGGAACTAAAGGATATTCTTTGATTAAGATCTTGTTGAGTATAATTCGTGTCTACCTAAAGCGTGTGTTTCAAGTGTTAAAGCATGAGTTATTCTATGATATGAGTCTTATTCATGGGATGGTTGGGATAGTGATTAACCACACTTAGGATTTTAATTTATCTGTTTCGTTTATTTTTCATTTTACACCAATTTGTATCCCAAATATTATCCATACCCTATATTATTCTTTATCCAAACCTTTGATTTATTGAGATTAGGGATTTGAGCAATCTTAAGTATCGTAGTCATGGATTCGGCTATGTATTTATGATTTTGTCGCCCTTTTTGATATAATATTATTGGTAAAGATTACTTGGTCCTATCTTTAGCCTATTCGAGTTAAGGATTTGAGCAATTGCAAGTATCGTGTTCGTGGATTCGATCATGTATTTGTGATTTTGTCGCCTTTTCTGGAATTTGAGATCGATAGAGATTAAGGAGAATGATTAACCCTTAAACCTCAAAACCCTTTT
This sequence comes from Artemisia tridentata subsp. tridentata, assembly GCA_021014915.2. Classification (NCBI taxonomy): domain Eukaryota; kingdom Viridiplantae; phylum Streptophyta; class Magnoliopsida; order Asterales; family Asteraceae; genus Artemisia; species Artemisia tridentata. The sequence goes on from CP139504.1 coordinate 77,781,543, forward strand.
TACCGCTTTAGACTTGTTATTCCTTGGCTTTAGTGGGGGAGATGTGTATACTTGCCAAGCTTATGATAGAATATTCGTCACGACTGCACAGTTAAACGATTAGATTTGCTTTTATCGAAATATTTTATTTTACTTCTAATTCGTTAAGTGTTTGGTTGTGTCAATTATGACAAAAATGAATACATGCTTAAATATGAAAATAAATCCTAATATCTTTTAGGATACATTTTCATAAGATTAATTCTAAGGTTTACTTGGGGACAAGTAAAGTTCAAGTGGGGGGATATTTGATGAACTCAAATAAGTACATTTTATCACCATCATTTATCCTATTTATTTGACTTGTTTTATTATATTATCTGTGAGAATTGATACATTAATGTTTACTTTTGTAATTCTCAGGTAAAAACAAGTATTATGTGAAACTTGACGATTTTGGACTAATTATGGAGCAAAACAAGCATGAAGATAAGAGTCTACTGAAATGTACAAGATCAAGACATTCTGCTCCAGATACGCCGCATCTTGCTTATTACATACGGCGCATCACTATCAAGATTTCACAAGATATTATCCAAGACAGCAAGGACATGCGCCGCATCTAAGGATGGAGTTACGCCGCATCTTCTGGCGGTGTACGAATATTCCTGAATATATTAATCTTGGACCCCACGCGAAGTTAAGTCAATGCGCCGCATCTACTTATTAGATGCGCCGCATCTTACCCTCAGACAGAAACTATAAATACCCCAAAGACAAACGAATTAAAGAGTTCGACATTTAGCACAGTACGAGAAGACAGAAACCCTAGGACGAATTCAGCCGAAGTAGCAGCACAAGACACACCTTGAACGAAGATACAAGAGCTGTAAGAAGGTCCTGCATGTATTCAATTCATTAAGTAGTTTTGTTTTATTGTATTAGTAAACTTTAATTCATCAGGATTGGTGGCTTGTGTAATGTGACAACGGAAAGGTTGCACTCCCTTAAAACTGCTTTCCCATCAATTAAAGTTTATATGTTGATGTCTTTGGTGACTTTTATTAGTGCATTGATAACCTCTGTGTCTAGCTGAGCGTTGATCGGGTCGCCATGCCTCTGCCCTCGCCTATTTATTAGATCGCCTATGCATTCTATCGTCTGTAGAAAAGTAGGAAGAAAGATAAATAGGATAGTCATAAGTAATCATTAAGGGTTTACTCGCTGATAATATTAGAACCAACGAGAAAGGACTTAATCTCGGTGCGTTGCATCGAACTATACACTTCATATAAAACTAGCAATAAAACAAGTGACAAGCTACTTAACTATCAGGACAGGTCTTCTTATTGTCTCGAGTATTTATCTGTGTACGTGTGTGCTATTCGCTGATTCGTGCCTATTAGTTGGTTTATTATTTAATTGCAACCAAATCGTGCCAGTCTCTCAGGCTGAACCCCCTTGCGTTAGATTAGGTTGTATAGCTAACTTAAGATATTAAAATACTGATTAGAATAACTAGATAATACGTTCCACTCTTAGTGATCGACACTCTACTTACCATTATATTCATACTGACCGGGTACACTGCTCGTTAAAGTGTGTGTGTTATTGATAAGTCGGCTAAATATAAATTTAAAACTTGAATACTGCTAAAACCACAACGACATACCGTGGGTATAAATTAGAGCATACGCACGCACGCATCAATATCTAAGGACACGAAATTGTTTTGGAAATGAGGCCACTACACCTGGATTTGGTAAAGGACCATTAACTTGTGCTACTTTGGTAACAGGGCTTACCTCAGAAGATGCATTCACTTCATTTAAACCATGTTGGTTCTGATTTTTCCTGTTGCGGGAAGAATGTGACGCTAATATGAGGTACCCGAAAATAGCCATATTGTTTATGAAAGTGGACTTGACTCATTTTAGATCGACTTTCATCCTCCTGTTCTATTTCTTCTTCACGATTATAAACAACAACACGCATGAAAGAATCATCAAACAAATGTTCAGCACTATATAACTTTGGATTTTCCTTGAGTGCTTTATGTAAAAAACTTGGTTTGTCACTTCCAATAGCAAAACCATATCCTTTGGGAGCTGGTTTTACCGTTAATTTTTGAATTGTTATTATTGATTCACCAGTTTTATACACAACGTTTTAAAATTCTTTAAGTTTGGATTCCAACGCAAGAATTTCCTCAAGATATGAATCAACTCGTTTCCTTGAACTGTGTCGGTGTTCAGAAAAATTATTTTGGCAAGTGGACAACTCTGTTTTTGTTTTGGAAAGTTTAGAGTGTAATATGTCAACTTGTTTTTGAAAATCCAATTTTTCTTGTTCCTGTTGTGAAATTAATTCATTGTTGAAAACGGTTAATTCACGAACTTGATGTTCTAAATCTTGTGCTTTCACATAAGATTGTTGGAATGCAGCCCCAAAGCTTTTCTCCCGTGTTTCTTTAGTTTCATAGTTTGAAAGTTGAAGCTTGTAGCACTCAAGATTCTTAGTTAACAATGCAACTTTTGCTTTTAGATTTCTATTTATTGCATTACACTTATCAATTTGGGATTTTTGTGCATCTAACTGTGTTTGGGTGGTCAAAAGCAAGGGCATGAGCTCTGAATCTGGATCAGGCAAAAGATTATCTTGTTCAAATTGATTATTATTATCATCATCACGAGGATCATCAAATGAAACAACGGGGTTAATTTGATCTTCGTCAAATGTAACGACGGTGTTTATCTGGTCATCGACTTGAGAGGATAAGAGTGAATCATTTTGACCAAAATTTTCTTCAGCTGATGCAGATGCAGAGGGTGATACAATTTCATGAATAAGACGTTGTGAATTAGGTACCCAAGATAAGCCATCGGTATCATAAACCGGGCCTGTGTCACCTATGTTCATTTCTTGCATATTAGCCATCAACATCACAGCTGCATTGGCTTCTAGATCCTCCATGTCATCATCTGAGTAAGCATTAGCCATGAAGCTTTGCTCCTTCTCTGTGAGAGTGCCACCAGCTTCATCTTTAAGAGCAAGAAGAAGAGCTTCCTTGTGATATGCACTGCCTCTGGTCCTTGGCTTAGGGCATGCATTGGCTAAGTGACCTTTCCCGCCACAGTTGTAGCATTTGACCATGGAGTTTCCAATCCCAGTATTCCCCGTCTCAACAATTTCTGCCCTCCTCTGTGTGTTACCAACGTTGTTCCTACTACTGCCAGCTGCATTAAACCTCTGTCCACTTTAGTTTCCCATATAGCTACCCGAACCATATCTCCCATTAGCTCTGTTTTGAATCTCAACTTTACCATCATTAACAACTGCCTGATTACGGGTATTGGATGAGGAACGAAGTCCGTTGTTAGACTTGTTGGAAATTTTACTAAAAGCCTTTGCAATCAAAGCAAATCCTTCGTTCAATGAGTTGAACGCATCGTCCTCATCATTGTCGACAGTTGAGTAAAGCATTGAATCCGTGTTGTCATATAGGACTAGTTGATTATCCGCTTGTTGTAGGGATGCTTGGTTCGCGAAAATCAACATATAAATATGTCCAAGGAATACAAGGCAAGTTGTAATCCCGGGTTGTTATCCCCAACGAAGGATTGAATGGAATTTTGTTAATTCGAATCGTGAAACGTGTTTGAATAGTGAAAATAAAGAGATTTTAGATTTTTAACACTAAAATAATAAAAAGATATGCTTACTAAATAATAATTAAACGAATAACAATTAATTCTATAATAGTAAACATAATATTAAACTGGGTATTTAAACTAAAAAAGATAAAAAGGTAAGAGATTAAGACCCGATGATTTATACGAGAGAATAACCACCCGATCTTATAAACTAAATAAATGATTAAAGTTTATTTCTTTGTTAACTTTGATTTTGCTAATTTGTTAACAAAGTTGAAAGCTTTGTTAACTAAAGAGCTTAATAAAAGTTATTGAAGTTGTAAATTTTAATGATTTTTATGCTTATAAGACCCTTAAGCTCCTCGCCTTAGGTCGCGAAAGATAAGAGATCAAAGAAAAACAAGAACTTTATTAAAGGTTAGCAATAATAAACAATAATAAGCAATACTATTATATGAAATAAGCTAAAAGTAGTCTAAAAGTAAAAAGATTAAAACTTTATAACTAAAACTATTAGATCTAAGTCCACCCGAAGCTAAGTTGCCCACTCCGAAGAATGGACGCGAATCGGGTATGTTTAAGGACTAGATCTAAATGAACAAGCTATTAAATAGCTTATTGTTCAAGAAATAATAAAAAAGTTGCAAACTTTATATAAAAAATTAATGAAACTAACTAGATCTAAGTAATAAAAACTACTAAATAAATAAATAAATAAAAGGTGCTCTCAAACTTAAGAAATGTCAAGGCTTATTTGAAAAATAAGCCGAGCTTAATAAGCTCATGCATCTCTTTTTGTGTTTGAATCGAGCTAGAGGGTGAAAAAGAGAAGAGATAATAAGACATAATAAGCTAAAACTAATAAATATTAAAAAGACAGAATTTAAATGCTTAAGAAGACAGAAATTAAATGCTAAACATAAAGTTAAAACATAATATAAATTGAAAGAAATAACTGTTGCAGAAAATTAAATGTCTAAGAGTGTCAATTGCTACTGATTAAAATGAACTGTGTGTGCGATGTGAAGAGGAAATTAAAAGTTATTCGAACTATGTGTAAATTAGATTCAAGAGTAGCTAACTATTACAGAGTGTGTAAACTAAAATGTGAGAGAAAAAAAAAACTATCTAAAAAACTATCAAAAACTAAACTACTGCCTTTCATCTCTCGGATCATGTGCTATTTATAGCCAACGTGTCCTTCCTCCTTGCATGAAATGAAAGCAGACCCAACAAAAAAATATCTCCATCTTTTACTTTGGATCCGGCCTACTTTGTATTAAATTAATAAAGAGAGCCACGTGTCGATTTTTGGTTGGCTGCAACTATTTTTGAAGGCGGTTGGTGCAACTTGATTTCTTAATTTGTCTTCATTTGTTTTTTTTCCTTGTTCACGTGCTACCACAAGAGAAGATTAGTAATTTTTTTTTTCTTTCTTCATTTGTCACATGCTACCATTTTTTTTTTTCTGTTGAATTTAATGAGGAAGCACCTCATTCATGACATTGTATTATTTATTTTTTCTTTTGTCGCGATGGTCCAAATAAAATTATCGTTGATCCCGTAATTTCATGCTCTTTCCAATCTCGTGCTCGATTTTTGTCCATTTTGCCTTTCTTTTTGTCCCTTTTCTCATATCAGTACCTGCACATGTACAAACACCAATTCAAACATATATATGGCGTTTTTTATATGTTTTTGTTCTTTTAAGTCCGTTTTATTAGGTAAAAGATATGTGTAATTTAACACATATCAAAATCCCCCAGACTAAGATATTGCAGTGTCCTCACGCAATGTTATCAACTCACGCTTTTGAAACCAAAAATTTCAAACCTCTTTTTACTAACTTTAAGAGTAGCAAAATATTCAAAAGAGATTAAGAAATCAAAAGTTCTAAAAACGCCCCATTTTTTTTAATTTATTCACACTTATTCTATTTTTATATTTTTCTTATTTTTATGTGACGGTTTGTTGACTTTCATTATTTTACAATAATTTTTAGGATCACGGAGTAGGAAACACAACTCATAAAGAAGTGACCATACGGATAAAATTCGTCGTCCTTGATTTTTCACGAGTCCCCAAACTAAGCTTAAAAACGAAATCATTGGTAAACACAAGTTAAGATGCTAACGCTACTCATGAATGTAACTTGTAAACTTTTCACCCCAGTTATTCTATAAGTTTGGTACGTGTGCTTGTTTTCAAAAGTTTTATCAAAGAAATAGATATTATTATGGTTATTACTTGTTTTAGTCAAATATTAATTAACCGGGAATCTTGAAATCTAAGGATCAAAAGAACCTTTTCCATGTAGCGGCTTTCTTCTCGGCACATCCCAAACCAGTTGGTTTTAGGTGACCAGGCTTTTGACACCCGACAGAGAATAGTACCGGAATCAGCGGGATTTCGATTTCAAAGATTTCTAAAATTCCCGCTAAGTTAATATTAAATACTTAAATAGAAAATAACCAACGATCATTTTGGAGATTAAAGATGCAAAGATGAGATCACTCCATGTAGCGACTTTCTTCTCAGCTTGTCCTTTTAGCAAAGCTTAGGAGGCTAGGTTTTTACACCCTCGAGAATAATATCGGAGCTTTCGGGGTCTTTCGAAATCAATAATCTACCAAATTCCCATTAAAACTTTTAACACAAAATTAACGAATACTGGTTCAACTTCCGATTTAAATTTAAGAAAAAGCAAGCTTTATACATTTATTCATAACAACATTCCTATACACATAACATATATTTTTCATTTTTCTTTTTTTTTTAAACTTTTTCATCATTTTTTTTTTTTTTACATATACATACTTGCATTATACTTGTGATTTTACTCACTTGCTTTTGCAACATTATTCCGATTTTTCAGAAAGTATGCTTGTTCGAAAATTTAAATAAAAAGTTGAACACGTACTCTATATCAAAGTTGTATAAAAATTTGTAATAAAACGATTTCTAAGTTTAAAATTTTGAAAATAGCACTAATTTAGCTTATGGGAGGAAAAACTACAAATTACACTGATGAACTTTTAAGATAACCAACTAATCCTTGCTTAGCATCACAACTTATAATTAACTCGATCATTTCTCGTTCTTCGCAAATTTAAAATCTTTAATAAAAAGATCCGCGAATACTTAGTCAAAATGGTTAAGGGGACAAGCTAGAGCTCAACACGCCCGGTCAAGTCAAAATTTTATTCCTACTCTAACCAACGGAAAATCAACAATGTGTCAAAATACTTATGATATTTTTGCAAAATTTTTTAAATTTTCTCATTTTTTTGGATTTTTGGTGAAAAACGGGGTTGCTAAGGTAAACGACACAATGCAAGGTAAAATCAAATCGAAAGATTACCCCCCCCCCCCAGACTGAAACGAAACATTGTCCTCAATGTTTTTAAAGGTAAGGGTTATCCTACGCAAATCTAAGGCCGTTTATGAATTATGCCAACTAGATAACGTTAGCCGATAAGGTTAAGGATACCGGACTTCTTATTTACAAAACCATGAACACGAGATTCTTTCACACATCGGGCCAATCCTGCACAAGACAACAGACACAAAACACAAGAACTGGAAGAGATAGAACTCTTCACATTACACTTATTAGTACACAAATACAAAACACACGGATAAGCATGGGTTGCCTCCCGCGAAGCGCTTGTTTATGATCAAGTCGTTAGCTTGACTCGCCCCGAATTCAATTGTTCTTGGGGAAGCATGTGGAAGAGAAAATCTCCATCGGACTTTCATTCAAGATGTTTGGATAAACATTGAAGTTCTTGAAAGTTCCACTCCGATGAGATACACCCGGCTCAAAAGGATGATAGATGGAAATGCCGGGGTCAAAAATTTTATCTTCACTCCCGAACGAGTGAATGAAAAGACAAGCTACCTTATAGGTGAAGAAAGGTAGAAAGATCCCGATAACAATTATGATATAATCGTCATCATTGTCAGATTTTTCATTTAAGTTTTTAAAATCATGATCTAGACGTATCTCAGGAGGGCGGTTTGGGATAGTGTCTTTAATAAGCAAATGCTCACCATAGATCACGTCTCCCTCCAAGTCCTTAATGTAATCATACTCCGGCGAAGATATGATGTGAGAGAGTTCATCTGCTAACTCCCCCAGACTAGAGGCACAATTAGTTGACTGATCATGACTTATCAAAACTTCCAATTCTCTCAGATCTGATTCAAAATTGAAGTTTTTATCTTCATCCCCAGGTGGGATGGGATCAATGTGATTGAGTTCATCATTGAACTCCTCGAGAAGATAATCACTTTTATGAAGTACGTCTTCGAGCTTAGGCTCTGGAAGGATACACGGAGGTGGGACATGTACTGTACTTTGTATGCTAAAAGTTTGCACCTCGTCCATTATTGTCTCCATATCTGACTCATCACATTCACTATCGGATATATCCTCAGACTCACTTGGGATTGGGAAAAGGTTCTCAACACTAGACTTTATGAATTCGTCCGATTCCTTTTCAGGAATAGTGCTAAGAGGCTCATCCCCTATAATGAGAGAGTCCTCGGAGTCCAAGGTAGGTAAGATGGATGTGGTTGCAATGGACTGAGGGAGTTGAAAAATGGTATTATTCGTAAGAATAGCACTCTCCTCGTCGTCCTCATCTTCGTCATCGAGCATGGCAGCCTTATTAAACAAGAAACGATTTTGTGCTGCTCGTTCTATGGCAAGTAAATCTTCCATAGATTTACCATGAAGATCTTCTTGGGTATGTTTAACAGTTAAATTTTTAAGCTCATTCCTCACATATTGATGTTTTTGGAATACATCTTTGAAAGATTCTTGAAGAGATAGCTGAGGCTGAGTTTGAATCGTTTGATACTGTGGAGGTTGGTCATGATAAGAATAATCATAATTGTTACAAGTGCCATGCTCATAGACAAGCGTGTTCCCTGTTTGACAATCAAAACCTTGGTGTGGACCTCCACAAATTTCACAATAATATGTTTCCATCTCATGGTATGGGGGTTGGTTAAAGAAATTGGTTGTTTCATTGTAGGGATTTTGGTCATAGACAAACCCGTTTCCAGAATTTACAATGCTACAACCAGGGCAATTTTCACCATTTGGAGGTCCCCCACACCATTCACAACCATAGTTGTAAGATGAAGATATAAAAAGAATTAAACGTGTAAGTGGGATGAGAAGATTATTTTTGGGTTTTTATAATTCAAAAACATTTTGAAAAACACAAAGGGAAAAAGGAAAATAAATTTTGAAAAGAAAATCTTTTTGAGTTTTTTATAAGAAAATATTTACGGTAGAAAACGATAACTTCTTGGAAGAAGGGTCTTCAAAACACGCATCGACAAACGAGATTTAAAAATTCGCTTCAAGCCTTCCCCGGCAACGGCGCCAAAAATTGATTCGCGAAAATCAACATATAAATATGTCCAAGGAATACAAGGCAAGTTGTAATCCCGGGTTGTTATCCCCAACAAAGGATTGAATGGAATTTTGTTAATTCGAATCGTGAAACGTGTTTGAATAGTGAAAATAAAGAGATTTTAGATTTTTAACACTAAAATAATAAAAAGATATGCTTACTAAATTATAATTAAACTAATAACAATTAATTCTATAATAGTAAACATAATATTAAACTAGGTATTTAAACTAAAAATGATAAAAAGGTAAGAGATTAAGACCCGATGATTTATACGAGAGAATAACCACCCGATCTTATAAACTAAATAAATGATTAAAGTTTATTTCTTTGTTAACTTTAATTTTGCTAATTTGTTAACAAAGTTGAAAGCTTTGTTAACTAAAGAGCTTAATAAAAGTTATTAAAGTTGTAAATTTTAATGATTTTTATGCTTATAAGACCCTTAAGCTCCTCGCCTTAGGTCGCGAAAGATAAGAGATCAAAGAAAAACAAGAACTTTATTAAAGGTTAGCAATAATAAACAATAATAAGCAATACTATTATATGAAATAAGCTAAAAGTAGTCTAAAAAGTAAAAAGATTAAAACTTTATAGCTAAAACTATTAGATCTAAGTCCACCCGAAGCTAAGTTGCCCACTCCGAAGAATAGACGCGAATCGGGTATGTTTAAGGACTAGATCTAAATGAACAAGCTATCAAATAGCTTATTGTTCAAGAAATAATAAAAAAGTTGCAAACTTTATATAAAAAATTAATGAAACTAACTAGATCTAAGTAATAAAAACTACTAAATAAAAAAATAAAAAAAAGGTGCTCTCAAACTTAAGAAATGTCAAGGCTTATTTGGAAAATAAGCCGAGCTTAATAAGCTCATGCATCTCTTTTTGTGTTTGAATCGAGCTAGAGGGTGAAAAAGAGAAGAGATAATAAGACATAATAAGCTAAAACTAATAAATATTAAAAAGACAGAATTTAAATGCTTAAGAAGACAGAAATTAAATGCTAAACATAAAGTTAAAACATAATATAAATTGAAAGAAATAATTGTTGCAGAAAATTAAATGTCTAAGAGTGTCAACTGCTACTAATTAAAATGACCTATGTGTGTGATGTGAAGAGGAAATTAAAAGTTATTCGAACTGTGTGTAAATTAGATTCAAGAGTAGCTAACTATTACAGAGTGTGTAAACTAAAATGTGAGAGAAAAAAAAACTACCTAAAAAACTATCAAAAACTAAACTACTGCCTTTCATCTCTCGGATCATGTGCTATTTATAGCCAACATGTCCTTCCTCCTTGCATGAAATGAAAGCAGAACCAACAAAAAAAATATCTCCATCTTTTACATTGGATTCGGCCTACTCCGTATTAAATTAATAAAGAGAGCCACGTGTCGATTTTTGGTTGGCTGCAACTATTTTTGAAGGCGGTTGGTGCAATGATGAGTGTGTAAATACTCATCATTTTACACCCATTTAAGATACAAAAATGACCAAAAACACCCAAATATATTGCAGATATCCTTGGTTTTGTGTTTTATGTGTTTCAGGTACAAAGGATTGAAAACGGAGCGAAAACGGGCATTTTTGGATCGACTCGACAACAAGTGTGCATTTGATCAAGTGAAGACAAAAGTCAAAGTCAAAAGTCAAGTCAACTCTCAAAAATACCAAAACAACACAAATGATCCTTGGAAATTAATTTTCAAAGTTGGCAGCCATGGTCCCTGGATTTTCAGATTTCTACATAAATGGTCCCTCAAAGTTTAAACACATTCCTATCCTAATCCTTAACCCTTAAAACCATTAACCCATTACCCTTTTTAACCCACAAATAAAACCCAACCCAATCCTAAACCTTAACCCCTCAACCCAGCCCAATCACAACAAAGCCCAAATCCTTAAAAATAACCCACACCCGTATACCCTTAGCTAAACCAGGTTTGACCCTGGTCAAAACCACCATCTTCCCACAATCCCGCCAAACCCAAAACCACCCACAACCCACCATGCTTCCTCCTGACAAAACCAACCCTCCCCCTCTACACTCCACCTAACTGTCCAAAAGCATTTAATGCTTCTTCCTCCCCTCAAGTTACCAGTACACAAGTTGGTATCCACGCTGGCAATCCACAACACATTTGGGCGCCAAACTGATTTTTAAGGGCTGAGATCATTCTACTTTAATCCAATGAATGGGACTTGATCCAAAGAAGCACATGTGACTTTCCCAGCAGTTTTATCTCACAAAACTAGCACACAAGTTTAAAGACCCCTAGTCTTAGTTTCTAGTATAAATAGGTAGTCATGTAAGCCTTAATAGGAAGGTTTTATTTAGCTTAATTTTTAAGGTACTTGTATTGTTTTTCCTTTTCCAGTATTGTAATTCATTTTTAATTAAAGTTCAAGTTTTCCTTATTTAGTCAAACATAGTCAACGGTTACTGTTCTTCTGCTTATTGTTGCTTATTGCTTTTTCTATGCTTATGTGTGCTACTTGATGATAACTGATGGTAGTTTGATAGTAAGGTTCTAGCTTAATTCAGTTTTTCACTTAAATACTTTAAAAAGCCATTAAACAGTCAAAATAAGCTCAGCTTATTTTAAGTGCTTATTGGCTGTTGAAAGTTGTTCATCAGGTTTTAAACAAGCTAGATATTAATTAGGAAGTCGGTTATATAGCTTAAATGGGCATTTTCAGTTAAACTAGCCAAAACTGTCCCATAAGGGAGTGTTTGGGTTAAGCTATTTTAGTGCCTAGGATAGCCCACACTGTTCATTTGCCTTTAGATCAGGTTTAATTGAGCTTAATTTAGGTTAGATAAGCTGTAGTTGTTAGGTGATAGGTTGTTTTGAGGATATGTGAGGTTTTGCCTTGGTGAGTTCAAAATTAGAAGCTAAACTGCCATAATAAGCTGTGTATAAGCTGAGGCTTATTTGATCAATATTTTTGGCAAAATAAAGTGTGTCTAATTCATCTAAGTAATAATCCAGAGTGTGGTGTTGTTTCATTGAATATCAAAGGTTTTAAAGACCAAAAACTTCCTCTGTTGCATCAGACTGATCTGTGCAGGTTTGAACAAATTGGACGCTGATCTCAGCTAATTTCTAGCTTATCCCTTGGTGCTTATTACCTAAAAATTGGTGTGCTCATAGCTTATAGTAACATATTTTAGGTTCTGTGCTTGGATTCTCCTTTGTAGCCTATTTAATAGCTTAAAACAGGTCTGCAAAAAGCCCCTTTAGGTTGTTCTGACCCTGCACAGTTTTAAGTTCCCATTAGCATCTGATCTGGGGCTTAAATCAATAAGCAATTGGCTGTTACAATTGGGGATTTTAGGATTTATTAGTAGCCATTAGTATAAGCTTGTGATATCTGCCTTTGATTTTCATTTTCCAGCTTAATTGAGTGCTTAATTTTGGTCTGCAAGTAGGGGTTTTAGCTATCTTTTCTGTCTTTATCTTGAATCTGCATAATTGCTTATTTGGCTTATTCTGTGAGTTTAGCTGTTTGAATTAAGTTGTTTTATGCTTAAATAAGTTGTTTGAACTGTTTCTGAGCTTATGGTATCTGTTAGTGCTTAAGTGCTTATTTTAGTGCTTATTTCCAACTGCTTATTCCCCCAAACTGCTTATTAGGGTTTAGATAGCTTTTGATTTTATTTTTCCTAGATTAAGAATTAAATTTTAGATTTACCAGCAATTTTTAAGATTTTTCCAAAGTCATTTATTATTTTTAAATCATTTAAATAGTTTCTTTTAGTTTTAAATTCATAAAAAATAAATAAAAAGTCAAAAAAATATAAATCTTTTTTTTTTTTTTTTTTTAATTTTCTTTTGTCATCTAGGACTTATGAAAAATAATTTGGCACTTGTAGGATTAGATTTCCATAGATTTTACGTTTATGCTCGTGTTTAGATTTCCCGATTCGCGTTTTCTAGTTTAATTAGTTTGTGCCTAATCCTGCTTTGTAGATGTATATGTTTAAGTTTTCCTTAGCCTATCTATGCTTCCCATAGTTGTAGGATATTTAATCAAACACCAAATTCTCATTTCCAAATCATCAATCACTCTAATTCCGAACCCAAAACGATATCGTCCATTCACACCTCGTTGGGACACGACCCAGGTGATCACATGCCCGGTATCACATATATCATATTCACGGGTTTTACAAGTTGGTCTTTTTCCTAAAGGGTTGACTTGTTGACTCCCGTGTATCACGTGCATCCGATACTATATTTATATATATACTTTAGCACGGATCAAATTTTGGCGCCGCTGCCGGGGAGGTTGTGTTGCGACAATATTGTTAAAGGTTTTAACGATTAGTGACTTGAGATCCTTCCTTGTGAAGTTCCCGTTTTCCATAAACCCCATAAAATACAAAAATATTTTCTTTTCTTTTGTATATATATTATCATATAAAAACAAAAATACAAAAACATTCATCGTTTTATTGTGTTAAAATAAAATATAAAAGCAATCTCAATATAATATTCCTCAACTTGGAGTATTATCATATTAAGTTCCCAAACAAAAGATTTAAAACTTGCCTTTGTGTCGCTTGCGAATTCGGCTCACCTTTGATTGATTAACAAACTATAACGGAGGTTCTAGGAGGTCTTGACATTAAATTGCAGACCGAAAAGAGCGGGTTTTTAAGGGCATTTATTGCCCACCTTTGCTCCTCTGCCACTCTGTGCGTTTTTCTTTCAAAGAGCTACCGTACGCTTGTTTGATTTTAGGTTTAAGTTCACTTGTGTTTTGCCTCGGTCTTGTTTTAATTGAATTGTTTTTAGTGCATGCGCACTCGTTCTTCTCCGTCAACAAGTCCTTTACGTGAACTCGTGCATACCCCGAGAAGACGTAATCGAAGACGTAATCGTAGGCATTCCGCCTCAATAGCCGAACCCGAGATTCGTGCTATTCCCGTTCCTCCCATTGTCACAATGGCAGAGGAACGCACCATGTCGGAGCTTCTCCAAGCACCCACCGAGGGTTACGGAGATGCTATTGTTGTTCCGGCAATCATTGCCGATAGCTTTGAGCTTAAGACCGGGTTGCTATCCTTAGTAACTGCGAGTCAATATTTTGGATTTGAGAGGGACGATCCTCATTCCCACATTCGATGGTTTAACAAGATCACCTCTACCATCAAATACCGAAATGTTCCTAAAGAAGCTATCAAACTTCTTCTTTTTTCCTTTTTCTCTCGAGGGGGCAGCCCGGATTTGGCTCGAAAAACAACCCCCTCGTTCTATTGAAACATGGGAAGATTTAGTGTCGAAATTTGTGAACGAATTCTTTCCCCCTTCTAAAACCACAAGCCTTAAAAATAAAATCACCAAATTCACTCAAAAATTTGATGAATCCTTTAGTGAAGCGTGGGATCGTTTTAAATAATCACTTCGCAAATGTCCTCACCACGGTTTCTCCGAGTTACATCAACTCGATACCTTCTATAATGGTTTGAACCAAACGGACCAAGATTCTCTTAATGCCGCCGCCGGTGGTAATCTCTTGAATCAGACTACGAAAGATGCATTAGCCATCATCGAGAATAAGTCCAAGGTCCGCACTACACGAAGCAAGCCGGTTGTTTCCCAAGTTAGTAGTGCTTCTCCTTCTTCATGTCACGTGAGTACTTCTAGCACCGATGCTAAGATTGAAAAACTCACGGATGCAATTCAAGCTTTGGTTCTTTCCAAGCAAAAGAAACTTTCTTCCCCACAAACTTCTTCACCGACTCAAGTCAAAGCGGTGGAAGAAACTTGTGTCACTTGTGGTAGTTCTCATGCATACTACAATTTTACTGCCACCGATGGTAGTCGATTTGAAGTTAATGCGGTAGCCGGGGCTTACAACCAAGGAGGTAACCAATACCTTCCTCAAGTTGACCCGAACTATCGTGTTAGTAATCAAAGTGGACCACCCGAATTTTCTCAACCCAACAATCCAAATAGATTCAATCAAAATCAACTGAGAGGGCAAGATGTTCGAAACCAATTTCAAGCCCCGGTAAATCAATACCCAACTCAAAGGGGTAATTTCAATCAAGGCTTTCAAGCTTCTAATTACCAAGCCCCCGTTGGTCCCTCAAATGAACTTGCTAATTACATCAAGTCAAATGAGGCCAACATGAGGTCAATGCAAAATCAAATCACCACTTTGAAAAATGATTTTCAAACCTCAATAACAAAACAAGGTCATAAGCTCAAAAACGAACTTAGAACAACAAATCATAAAATTGAGCAATCTCAAAATAAAATTGAGAACATGTTTGCTTGCCTCATGAACCAAATGAATCAAGCTTCAACTTCGGGAGGTCTTCCAGGAAATACCATTCCTAACCCGAAGGGTGAGTTGAAAGCCGTCACCGCTCGAAGTGGTAAGACGCATAATGGACCCTCGACTCCTATGCCCCCTCCACCGAGGGAAGTGAATCGAGATACTGAGGTGACAACGGACAAGGTGCATTTCTCAAGCCCACTAAGTACCGCACACGTCCAACCTCCGGTCGTCCAATCTCAAATTCCGGAACCCGATGTTCCGAAGACCAATCCTAAGCCTTCAATTCCATATCCTTCAAGGCTTAATGAACAAAAGCTCCATGATAAAACAAATAAACGAATGGAGAAATTTTTTAAATCTTCAATGAATTGCACTTTGACATAAGCTTCGCAGATGCTCTCGTTCTTATGCCCAAGTTTGCATCTACACTCAAAAGTTTGCTAAGCAACAAAGATAAGTTGTCCGAGATGGCAAAGACCCCACTTAACGAGCAATGCTCGGCGGTTATCCTCAAGAAGCTTCCCGAAAAGCTTAGAGACCCCGGCAAGTTTTTAATCCCATGTGATTTCTCGGGGATGGTTCAGTGCTCCGCCTTGGCCGATCTTGGCGCAAGCATTAACCTTATGCCACTCTCAATATGGAAGAAATTATCTCTTCCAAAGCTTACCGATACTTGCATGACACTCGAGCTAGCGGACCGTACTATAACTCGTCCACTTGGAATAGCCGAGGATGTTGTTGTGAAAGTAGGAAAGTTCCACTTTCCTACTGATTTTGTTGTGGTAGAATTTGATGCCGATCCTAGAGTTCCCCTCATTTTGGGGAGAGCTTTCTTAAGAACGAGTCGTGCTCTCATTGATGTATATGCTGAAGAGTTAACCATTCGTGTTGAAAATGAAGAAGTCACGTTTAACATAAATCAGAACTCTAAACCTCTAACCAAAAGCACCGTTGCTACGGTTAATCAAAAATCTGATCTCGTAATTGCTTCCAAAAGAAGTGATTCGATACTTTCAAGATTCGAGGTTAAGAGTACTTCAAACAAACGTGCTGAGCTCAAAGCAATGAAAATTGCCCCTGGCACAAGCAAATGGTTTGAGAAATGTGCTGGGGAAGTAAAGAGTGTTTTTTATTACGATGAACAAGAATCGGAGACCACAATGGAAGTGGTGAAAATTGCTAGCTCTAAGATCACACCACTTGTCCCATCTCCGGAATCGGTTTGTCTTATTGAGATTGTTTCCGACTCTTCCCATCCTTCTCCTCCGATTGAGAGAAGTGATATCTCTATGGAAGAGCTCGAGGTGTTCTTATTTGATGCTCCAATTTCGCCGGAAATTGTTGAGCCCGATGGTGATCCGGGGGGAGATGCTCCGTTATTAGAAAAAATGATATTTGATGAACCGTTATTTTTTCTCCCCCCGAAGGAAGTTATTGTTGAAGATAAGCCGTCAGATCCTTTGGAGCACGAGCTCGAGGATCTTGTTCCCGAATATGAGAGTTTTATCTTTGACACGGCTGAAGAGAGTAATGGCAATCCCACTTCTCATTCTGATTTTTCTCTCCCGGCTTATGAAGCCTTTTCTTTTGATATCAATCTGTTGGAAGAGACGAGTAGTGGCAGTACCACTTCTCATACTTATATCTCTCTTCCCGAGTATGACTCATTTCTCTTTGATAAAAATGATCCGGTTATCTTTGAAGAGTTCTCCGGTGAACTCTCTCAGCCGGAATTTGATCATTTTTATTTCGAGATTGAGAATGACTCTAGTGTGGGGGGAGATGTTATTGATCTTAAGAATTTAGTTCTTGAAGATTTTATCCCGACCCTCCCTCCCGTTGAAGACGACATTGCCTTTGATGATAAAGAGTTTTTTCTGATAATCATAAAAATCTTGCTTCTCTTCATCACATATGGTGTGATTTCTCTTTCCCTTTTCTCCTACGGGAATGAGGACACTATCTTTGACCCCGGTATCATCCCTTATAGTTTCTACTATTAAAATACCGTGGGTATCTCGTCGGTGTGGAACTTTCTTATGTTCAAATGTTTATCCAAACACATTGAATGAAAGTCCGATGGAGATTGTTTCTTCCACTTGCTTCCCCATGAACCAATGAATTCGGGGTCGAGTCAAGCTAGTGACTCGGTTAACAAAAACATTAGCACCACATGGGTGACAACCCATGTTTCTGCCTTCTCTCTATTTTCTAACACTAAGTGTGGGGGAATTCCTCTGCTGTGCTGTGCTTTTGTGTGTTGTTTGCTCTTGTTTGCAGGTTTCCCTTAGATCGTGATGATTGATGCGCCTGTTTTCAATCCAGCCGCCCAATATCCGATCTTTTTACTAACGTTTATCTAGGGATATCTTTTCAACCTTTTTTGTGAAAAATAGAGATTTCCATTTCACACTTGGCTATTAGTATTACCTTTTTACGTTCTAAGTGGCGGCATAATAGCCGGTACTTTGAATATTGAGGGCAATATTCAATTCTAAGTGTGGGGGGAATTCTCGCGAATTTTGTCACATATGTACCTTCTAGTGCCCTAGTACCCCCGTTTTTTACCAAAATTTTAAAAAAATTTTGTCATAAAAAAAAATCAATAAAAGAGTGTTTAGTCTTGATCAGGTTAGAACAAAGGGAATCCCAACTCTGCCAGAGTATTGATCTGGCTGCTTCCTTAACGGTTAGACTAAGGTTTTACGATATGTGCAAATGAAAATGCTAAGCGTAGAATAGTTGGTTTTCTTTAGAGCTTATATAAGTAATCTATGGCTTTTCCTCCCAGGAGATAACTAATCTGACTTAATAAGTGCTTATTTTCAAACATTTGAACACACAAAATCATTTTTTCATACGATTTTGAAAAATACTAGTTCAAAGCTTTATTTAAACTTTGGAACAAGCATATGTCATAATAATGCAAAATGAAAGTGAGACGTTGCTTGAAAGTTGCAAAAGTTAAAGTAATAAATAAAAAGCTACGGTTCAAGATCGGCCCTTGGATCCTTATGTTGATATAAATAATGCCTAAACACGTTATTAATATTTTTCGATATCTCTACGTTTTGATAATCACAAAATGTAAAATCATTAATCGGAAAATTATGACGTAAACAAGTATTTAGTTGTAAATATCTATTTTGTAACACCCCAACCCGACAAGGGTAAAGATGTCACGATAATGGTTTCATATCAGATCAAAACAAAGCATACATCTATAGTAATACAATAATTTCAAAGGTTACAAATGAAATACTGAAATTACAAGGTTACAAATGAAACTAAACTAAATACTAAATCTGCAACTGCAAATCCTTCTAATAGTCTCTACTTCAGAATACTATCAAAATCTTCTAAGTCCAAAAGTCTCTTCACTCTTACCCAGCTTCCAACTAAAACCTGCCGCACATGAAAAGAAAACGTGCGGCTGAGCTTAAAAAGCCCAGTGAACAGATATATAATAAACGGAAACAAAAGCAAATGGGAATGAACAGGCATATCATAATGAATGAGATATAGGAAAAGGTATAAAGAGTAAAGGTTTAGGACAGTAATCCACCACGAGCCCATATCATAACATATCATATCATATCATATCATAATCATATAGAGGGGATACCTCTCAATAAGCCGATAATATGAGGGGTGTCCTCATGTACCAGTTGGAGTGATCAGCTCCCATATTTTGTGAAAGGAGTGGATTGCACCCAGCCCCAGTCACCATATCATATCATATCAAAGCATATCATATCAGAACATATCTAGGATGCATCCATACGCCCCCCAAACAAATCATATTGGCCATAACAAATCATAAAGCGCGCATAACATATCATAATGGGGACGGTGTACAACATCACTCGAGTACACTAGAGTCATGCCACTGGTGCATCAATGACATGGCCATGTTACCTTCATGGCTAGGAAACATATTTGGCTCGGGTATCAAACTGGGGTCAAAGGTTCATATCAAAGCAAAGGTTCACATGGTCATAATCACAGTCCAAATTTCAAGGTTCATATCATAGGGTTCATTTCACAGGGTTCATATCAAAGGTTCATATCATAGGTTCAAATCAGAAGTCAAGAGACCGAAGGCACCTTATTAAAAAGGGCAGAATATCTGTACCTTAGCCGAGTCAAAACAAACCGAGGCCAAACGAAAGGAGAACGGCCATTCCCGCTTCACCAACCTAGAAGGGAGTGGATTCGAATTAAGAAGAGTTCACATCACTTAAGTTACCTCTTTTAGTTATCTATCCATTTTTAGAAACTTTCCATATTTAGCAGCTTTCTATTTTAGGTAACTTTCCACTTTAAGTAGTTTAAGCATTTTAGAAGACTTTCTATTTTTAGTAGGTTTCCTTATTTAGAAGGTTTCCAAAAATTGCAGGTTTCCATAATTAGCAGATTTCTAAAATTAGCAAGTTTCCAAAAGTTAACATATTCTTATAACTTAGTTTTATCATATTATCATGTTTTCATAGCCTCAAGTATTAAGGATCTCATTTTAGAGAGGTTTTGTGAGATTAGGGTTTCTTATGGTTACATAATATGTTTTAGGGTTAAAAGTGTCAATATCATAATTTAAGGGTCACAAATGAAAGTATTCACATTATAACACATCAACATAAGTCAAGAATGCCAAATATGCCAATTTAACACATTACACCCTTTAGTTTCAAAAGTTTCATATTAATCCTTTAATTTATCCATTTTCCATATTTAAACCATTAACTAATATAATTAACACATAAGTCACACATCTTGCACAATTGACATAAACAGCCCCTACATCTTATTCCAGCCAAAACATGCATACCTTCATCATATTTACATTATTAGTCCCTCTAGTTATCATATTTACAATATAAACCTTCTAATTATCAATTATCTCTTATGTTTCAGAATTTCAGCTTTTAAACACAATCAGGTCACCAAAATACGAATTTTTATTCCATATTAGAACTCCAAAATAAAATTCACAAAAATTCACACATGTACTTAAATATCTTTAGAACTCACACGAATTTTCCCAGAATTTAGTAGTTAGTTTAACCCCACACGAAAAATACCCAAACTCAGACTACTCAGAAAACCGACCTGCAGCAGTACCCAAAAAGTATTCGCTTGAGAGACCTACCAACACATCCAGGAAAAATTCACAAAAATTCATGATATTACCTAACATATAGAAGTTCAACACTGCAAAGTTTTATGGCCCAATTCTTTATAGTTTAAAAATGAAAAATCGAGAAAGTGGACTGATTTTCAGACTTCCAAATTCAGCTTCAGCACTTAATCCCACAAAAATCAAAAATATGACTAAATCAACTTGAAATCACTCCAAGTCAATTGGAAAACTTTACTAAGACATAAAACTGAGTTTACAAACAAAAATCATGAATTTAACCTTTACCAAACTCGACCCACAACAGTTACAAATTCGACCATCATTTCTGTCCCAAATCAACCAATATCATATTTCATCCAAAGATCATAACAACCACATAATCATATCACCAATCATCATTTTAATCCATAAAAACAACAAGAACACTTATTTAACAATAAAACCATTCGAACCATATAAACATATCAAACCATTTACCTTTTTAATTCAACAATCTACCAACTAATTACATAATCATTATCATAACATCATCTTAAACATGTTATCATCATCAAATATAAAAAACAACTAAGAATTCATCATAACTTAATTCATTCGAACTACATATATGATTATTTCCATTTTCATCAAAATAATCAAAGTTTGTCAATTTCCTCATTTTTATAATTAAATTTTCGATTATGCATATAATTAGTATATCAATTCGTATCTTTTCAATTCTAGCAGGGTACCCGCGCAATGCGGCGGCGGGTACCGTGTGACTAAATTTGTGGCGAGCAAATATTTTTCATTTATATGTTTTTTTTCTTCTAACTGTAACATTAGTAATCAACGTTTTTTTGTTGTTCAAAAGGACTACATAATTTATATAAAGTTAAGCTTTATGGATAGGGGTGTTCAAAAAATATGTGAAACAGAAAAATCGAGCCGACCTGCTCAATCTGAAACCACAAAAAACGATCATTAATAAACCGAAACCAAGCTTATGGTTTTTAACATTCAGACACCCTTATAGAAACCCGAGCCTAAATCAACAACCACGAACCTAAGGGATAAAAAGAGTTAAGAAAAGTTTGTAGTCGTAGTTACTTATTGTAATCTTTTATTAAATAACTTAAGAGATAGAAACAATTAATATTAATTCACTGAGGTTTTCTTCTACACTTTTAAAGAAATGATTACAATTTTAATATTAGCTTAACATTATTGTACAAATAGCATGTATAATTGTAATCGAAAAATTTAAAAACTTTTTTTATTCATGCATTATAAAAGAGTAAGATAGCCGAGTACATGTGCCTAGTGACAATCGTTTATGTTATTTATAATTTTCTGCTTGCGATGATATTTGTTAGCGGCCGCTTTATCTTGAATCCTAGTGTAATATTTGCGTGTGGGAGTTTTTTTTCTCTTATTTACAATTTTAGAGGGAAGATTGATCGAGATAAATAATCTTGAAACATGATAGATAAAATATCTTTGTGTGTAGTTAGATACAAATAGCCTAGCGGCAACCGGTATCTAGTTTTTTTAAAAAGATTTGGAAATAATTTTCTTTGAACAAATTGTATTTGTTAACCTTAAGGACTCCTTTTCAAATAACCATTTCTCTAAAGGCATACTTGCGTAGCAACAGGATGTATAGTTTTTCAATTTTTATCATTAATATACACGAATGTTACAAGTTAATAGCCGTTCAATGTTCAATTTTTTAGCAAATTAATAAAATAGTGGTTACAAGTTTAATGGGTTACTTTTATTTGTGAGTATAATGCAAGCTATTCATTTAAAACATCATCAAAAACAAAATATTGAACGTATATTTGAAGATGGATATTTGAAAAGAAAATTCAATCTTAAAATTCATGAACGTATGGTTTCGATTCACGCTTGTCTACAAACGTGGTACAGTTACATCGAACAAACAAAAATAATTTAGCCCGAAATTAACAAAAAAATTTATCATCAAATTGAGCCCAAAAGTAAACTTAACCCAAAAGATACAAGGCTTATTACCAAACTTGGCCCACAACCTCAAACTCTAACCTAAGGAGATATAAGGATTATTACCCTAATATCACTCACACAAAAACCACGCCTACACACAAATGCAGTCAACATTCATATCACCTCATCCTTTTTCTTGTTATCTTTCGTTACAAACGAAACACAAGCCAAAAGCACCCTTTTTTATACCGAAGCTAAACCAAGAAAAAATCATAGCTCATTTGAATCTTGTTGTTGTTGATGGTTTTGGATTAAAGAACCATGAAATCAGATTTCGTCTTTGTTGTATTTCGAACCCAGGTAGGTGCTAAAGGGTTGTTAGGGTGTAAAGGGTCTGGAGGGCTTGAAGATCCTGAACCACAAAGCACAGCGAAACTTTATACGATCTTAATAGATCCTGAACCAGAAAACACCACCAACCCTCAAAACTAAACACACCAAACCAGTTAGATCCCGAAACATCCGGTTAGATCTCATCAAAGATAGAACACATAAAGACTCAAAACACGACCAAGCCACAAAAATTGCATCGATACCACTAAAATATCAACTAAACCACCAAACTCAAACACCACTTGTTTTAGCAAGAACCGGTGGTGTTGGGGGCGAAAGTAGTTGATGATGGTGGCGATGTTAGTAGTGGCAGCAGAACCTAGTGCTCGTGAGTAGTGACGTCCGAATCAACTGGTGTTTGAGTTTTTGAAATATAGAGAGTAAATAATAGGATGGAGGAGATGGTGAGTTTGTGTGTTTTTGTTTCTTTAGAGAAAAGAGGATTGTGGTAGGTTTCTGTATGTGATATGTTTTTATATCTAGGAGGTTTGGGCGGTTAAATCTTAAACGGGCTGTTACAAGTGGGCGCTATTAATATAAAATGATTGTTAAAAGTTTTTGAAATGGTGATATTAAAGTCTTTTATTGACATTTACATGGCTTTTATATAACATCATAAAGTCTATTTTTCCACAGCCATAAAGTCATGTTTTTGGTCATAAAGCATTTTTTTTTAGTACAGGCTTTTAACGCATTGACCATTTGTTATTTCACGTATTGCTATTGACTAAATGAGTAAATGGATTGTTATTTATAGTAGGGTACTCGCGCGTTGCTGAGACTGCAACGCGCGGGTACCCTGAAATTAAATTTTCCGGTGAATAATGTATTTTAATTTATTATGTTCTTTTTGACAATAAATTTACGAATATCAAGAATTTTGTTTAGCCCGTGCCCGTTCGGGCTCGAGCCCGTTTGGCCTGCACCGGTTCGGGCTCAAGCTCATTTGGCCCGTTGCCCGTTCGGGCTTGAATATTTGTATAATGTGCTTTATTATTTGTATTAGTAACATTTAATGTATGAATTGTGTTTAATTTGGTTGTACAATATGCTTTATAATTTGTATTTCCTATGTAAGAGGTGTTTTAATAGTTGTATTAATTGTATTTATTGACCAGTTAATTAATTGACTACATTAAAAAGCATTAATGTGGTTTTTTTTTTTTTTTAATATGTACATTAAAGTGGTGTACATTATGCTTCTTATTTTGTAAGTCTGAAAATTATATGTATTAAAGTGGTGTACATTATGCTTCTTTTCTTGTAAGTCTTAAAAGATTACAAGCATTGAAAGCTATACTTGTAACAACCTAGACTTTTTAAAGACACTTAAATTTCTAGGCTTTTAATTATATGTGTATGCATCTTTCCTATTAAAGAAATGTTTTTGGTCTTAAATATTTTAAGACTTCTAAATATAGATGTCCTAAATACATTATAAGGTAGTATAGTTAGTATATCAATTCGTATCTTTTCAATTCTTGCGTATTATGACATTCGTGACTAAAGGAATTGTAAGAGATGAACAATAATGAAAATGAAAGATACCAAACCCTTCTATGGACAATATGGATGTCGAATGGTACAAAAGAGTGAGAACCAAGCCTCCAAATGCCTCCAAACAAACTCCAATGTGCACAAAAATCTCCCACGAACACGTATGATTAATCACCAAAGATCAAAAGTCAAGAATTTGTGAAGTAAGGGTGTGTTTGGTTCGTTCATGTAGAGAGGAGAAGAAAGAATATGATCAATTATATGCTTTAAGAAGATAATGACACTTAAATGTGATTATCATGACTTTAATTTTGATTTGAAGTAAAAATGGAAGGTTTTATCAATCACCATTAAAGGGGCGGCACATATGGGGTAATTAGTAGGATAATTTGACCAACTTTTGTAATAAAATACTTTAGGTTAAGTTATATAATTCATT
Source organism: Artemisia tridentata subsp. tridentata (assembly GCA_021014915.2). Taxonomy (NCBI): domain Eukaryota; kingdom Viridiplantae; phylum Streptophyta; class Magnoliopsida; order Asterales; family Asteraceae; genus Artemisia; species Artemisia tridentata. The sequence goes on from CP139504.1 coordinate 77,806,317, forward strand.
TCATAAGTTGTGTACAAGTTTCAAAGGTTTTTGGACCCGTTAGGTCACGTAACATGCAACACTTGTGTTTTAATCCAAACTTCACATTCTTGAGTTCATATAATGTTGTAGTAGCTCAAACATTATTTACTTGAAGTTACATGTTCATATTTGTGGTTGTACCATAACCGTTTTTGATTTAGAGCTTGTTTGGTAGACGTACACATTTCTTCAAAAATTCAAATTGGATGGCATTTTTAGTAATTTAAACATGTTATGAAAATGTGGGTTTTACAACTATCTCCCCCTCAAAAGAATTTTCGTCCTCGAAAATGCAAAGGTAAGGTGGCAAAACAAACGAAGGTACATCAAACTACGAACAGAAAGGAGTAGTTTAACTCGCACAAATTCAGACTTAAAGGATTTCAACGAACAGAGTGATCTTGTTTCCCAAGACTTGATCTTAACGATTCAAAGGTGGTTTCGGTTTCCCCATAGAAGGCACATCACACAGAATCCAAATCAAAAGAATCACATATCGAAAGTAACCGATGACAATTATATCCATTTAAAAGATATCCAAAGGATGATGTAGGATTGGGTGGGTATTCCATTCGCGGACAAGGAGTCGAACTAATCAGATGAGAATGTATCGGAAGATAGTACGATGAAGGTGACATATATAGGTCTAACTCTTCAGATTCACAATTAGTTTCGTCTTCAAAACAACCTTCCAAAAGTATTTTCGTAGACCGACAGATCTTGATTTCTCAGAATTCAAAACTTCATATCTTAACTCATAACAGATCATCCTGAAACGGATTTACCGAATAAGAAACGTAAACATAGCAACGCATAGGTGTAGCTCTTCATGGTAACTAATCAAATCCATATATACGAAAATAAGTTGATCGATAACATCAAATGGCAGGAAGCTCTACAACGGAACTTAGGATTTATCAAGACTTAGAAGTCAAACAATCGCGTGACGCGTAACCAAACATATCAAAACGTACGGCGATAAGGTAGATCAAACGTACAGATCAAAATAATCCTAAAGTCTCACTATTCGCAGATCGTCGCTAACGAAAACAGAAATCTAAGTCTCCACTAAGGCACTTCTCGAGACATCCTATGAACACAACAAGTGCACTTTATATGATGTAAGTATTATCACGTTGGCCAGATGTCATAATACTGGCATCATATAAATATGCCCTCATGATGGTCATACTTTATCTCAAGTTGTGAACAAAATAACCTATCTTAGTCCACCTAATTCTTCTACAGTCCCTCTATACCTTAGGGTTGGTCTGAATCGATCATCATTACGAATTCAAAATCAGAGAAACAGAATGTACAAATAACGTAACGGGATTAGTAAGCATCAATGAAGTACGTCGTCCAAAGCGTCAGGTTTTCCACCATACATCAAAATTCTCATGAAAAAACCGTCATCCAACATACGCAGAAGGGACACTAAACGGAAATACTAATGGAGAACCCGAATCATTCAAAGGATCTTATTACTATATAACGAAACTTAAGAGGGTCGACGGAAATGAAAATTTGTCATCAAAATCTTCGGCCTTCATAGAATCAATTCTTCCAAACATAAAGGGTTTGTTTCAAAATCCGTTCATTCAACACATCCAACCTCTTCAAGTCCGGTTAATCTGTCTTCGTTGGTCTGTCAATCTGGAAGTGAAACAGAATCGTGTACTTTTGTCTGGTTCATCAAGCCTCCTGCAGTTCTTCTTGGAATGTGATGGATTATCGTGGATTTCTGGCACGATCTTTAAATCTCTTCATCATCCAGTCTACTTCCGCTCTCAATTCATCTTAGTACAACCAAGATGAATAGGGAAGAGAGACTGCATGTCTTCATTAGCTCCAGGTTCGCCAGCTTGACTAGAATTTCTTCTTCTGCATCGCCAACACTTCCGCCTTGTAAGGAATGTCTTCTCTCATCAGGGTAGCCACCGTTGTTGTCAACTCCAGGTCAGGTATAGAAATAATTCTTCTGATGCGCTTCTAGTTGTCTTGATGCATACTGAAAACATTCTGTGCAGAAGGGGAGTGTCACCGGGTCTCTTTCTGATTTATCCCAAAATTATTCCGCCCGAGGGTGAGGAAACTAATTTCTACTTCAGCTTTTCCAAAACTCCATTCTCAATCAAACTAAGCTGTTTCTCTCGGTTCACGAAGTTTCTCAATGGTATCATAAGTTGTATACATCTTCCAGAGTGCACAAATGATCGACAAATTTCTAACAAGGTGCAAAAATGATTCTCATGCTTTTCCTCGTCTCCGAATGTACTATTAAGTCATACAATGACCATTTGTCCAAGTACTCACGAGAAGACATCATTTATCAAACTCACAAAACAGTCAGAGCTGTAGCTAATACTATTAGCGTCACTAACCGTCATAGCAGTCGTTTACGAATATGGAAGGCGATTCCAAGAATAAAATCAATTTATCAGAAGAAACTTCGCGCTCTGAAATTAAACAAACACATGGTCATTTCAGGGTGGAGGAATATTGGTTCCTAACAGTATTACGATTCAGCTTCCTGTAATCGATACATATCTCCAGTCATCATCCTTCATAATAGCGAATGAAACTAAAACACGCCCAGAAAATACACTTAAGTAACTCACTTCCTGGTCTTCGGTTGCTGCTCTTCCCGGTTGCTCCAATCAATTGGTATGATCCAAAAGGCATCTTCGTTTAGCGACTAGAAATCTCTCAGTATCATGTCAAATCCTACTTCACGCTCCGATGGAAAAATTTTGGTGGTTCTACCAGGAATCATACTCAGAAACGCAGGTGCCCAAATAACGTTCAATACAAGGTTCATGCTCAGACGACTCCAAGTGCCAAGTAGCTTCCAGGATAAGGTTCATTCTTTGGTGTACGAAATGGTTTCTAAGAAGACTTTATAACCGCGAAAGTAACACACGAGTCTCCAGAGTAATAGAGAACGTTTAACGATCGGTAATCATGGTAGGGAGTTCAAAAATTATTGCAAACGTTAAAGGTGAGATATAGGAGAGTAGTTGTCAATATTCGACTGATCACTCAACAAGTTCCTTGTCAGAATAAAATCGAAGTTAACTATCCAAAGACAGACGGTTCGCAAATCAAGCTTTATCATTCAAAAGTGAGGTGGAAAACATTCTTATACTCGTGGTTACACACCACAAGGCTTCTTATAAGGACAGAGATGGGTGAAACGAAATCAAAGAGTGTCGGAAGATTCATAGATACTTATCAAAAGCAAAAGACAATCAAAACATATCCAGTACGTTATCGCCATGGAGGTTCTCAGAGTGCCCGAAGAGGCGTCAAATGATTAACGAAAGGATCAGAGTGCAACGTGGGTCTTTATCAAAATGATTAACAAAAGAAATCTGAAGATAAGGACCAAATAGTGTCAGGCAATTATTATGAAATTTCTCAATGCCTTCCAAATTTTATCAGGTTCAAATCTTAGGTGGTGCAAAGCATAAGCTTTCGATTTCCAAAAGTGATATCAACAGGCTCTAACCAAAAACAAAGCACGAATCAGAGTGATGCGGAAGCAATGATACTTAAACACATACCTTATAGTCTACCCATTCCTCACTGGTCAAGACTTAGGTTCCTATGGGAAATCCTAAAGAAATTTTCAAAGGTTGACTTACGAGCGCCTACAGGGAAAACTTAGTGGTCCTAACTTACACAGGCCAAGGGTAAATGTATTACGAATCGCAGCCTGTCGCTCTGATACCATAATTGTAACACCCCAACCCGACAAGGGTAAAGATGTCACGATAATGGTTTCATATCAGATCAAAACAAAGCATACATCTATAGTAATACAATAATTTCAAAGGTTACAAATGAAATACTGAAATTACAAGGTTACAAATGAAACTAAACTAAATACTAAATCTGCAACTGCAAATCCTTCTAATAGTCTCTACTTCAGAATACTATCAAAATCTTCTAAGTCCAAAAGTCTCTTCACTCTTACCCAGCTTCCAACTAAAACCTGCCGCACATGAAAAGAAAACGTGCGGCTGAGCTTAAAAAGCCCAGTGAACAGATATATAATAAACGGAAACAAAAGCAAATGGGAATGAACAGGCATATCATAATGAATGAGATATAGGAAAAGGTATAAAGAGTAAAGGTTTAGGACAGTAATCCACCACGAGCCCATATCATAACATATCATATCATATCATATCATAATCATATAGAGGGGATACCTCTCAATAAGCCGATAATATGAGGGGTGTCCTCATGTACCAGTTGGAGTGATCAGCTCCCATATTTTGTGAAAGGAGTGGATTGCACCCAGCCCCAGTCACCATATCATATCATATCAAAGCATATCATATCAGAACATATCTAGGATGCATCCATACGCCCCCCAAACAAATCATATTGGCCATAACAAATCATAAAGCGCGCATATCATATCATAATGGGGACGGTGTACAACATCACTCGAGTACACTAGAGTCATGCCACTGGTGCATCAATGACATGGCCATGTTACCTTCATGGCTAGGAAACATATTTGGCTCGGGTATCAAACTGGGGTCAAAGGTCAAAGGTTCATATCAAAGCAAAGGTTCACATGGTCATAATCACAGTCCAAATTTCAAGGTTCATATCATAGGGTTCATTTCACAGGGTTCATATCAAAGGTTCATATCATAGGTTCAAATCAGAAGTCAAGAGACCGAAGGCACCTTATTAAAAAGGGCAGAATATCTGTACCTTAGCCGAGTCAAAACAAACCGAGGCCAAACGAAAGGAGAACGGCCATTCCCGCTTCACCAACCTAGAAGGGAGTGGATTCGAATTAAGAAGAGTTCACATCACTTAAGTTACCTCTTTTAGTTATCTATCCATTTTTAGAAACTTTCCATATTTAGCAGCTTTCTATTTTAGGTAACTTTCCACTTTAAGTAGTTTAAGCATTTTAGAAGACTTTCTATTTTTAGTAGGTTTCCTTATTTAGAAGGTTTCCAAAAATTGCAGGTTTCCATAATTAGCAGATTTCTAAAATTAGCAAGTTTCCAAAAGTTAACATATTCTTAGAACTTAGTTTTATCATATTATCATGTTTTCATAGCCTCAAGTATTAAGGATCTCATTTTAGAGAGGTTTTGTGAGATTAGGGTTTCTTATGGTCACGTAATATGTTTTAGGGTTAAAAGTGTCAATATCATAATTTAAGGGTCACAAATGAAAGTATTCACATTATAACACATCAACATAAGTCAAGAATGCCAAATATGCCAATTTAACACTTTACACCCTTTAGTTTCAAAAGTTTCATATTAATCCTTTAATTTATCCATTTTCCATATTTAAACCATTAACTAATATAATTAACACATAAGTCACACATCTTGCACAATTGACATAAACAGCCCCTACATCTTATTCCAGCCAAAGCATGCATACCTTCATCATATTTACATTATTAGTCCCTCTAGTTATCATATTTACAATATAAACCTTCTAATTATCAATTATCTCTTATGTTTCAGAATTTCAGCTTTTAAACACAATCAGGTCACCAAAATACGAATTTTTATTCCATATTAGAACTCCAAAATAAAATTCACAAAAATTCACACATGTACTTAAATGTCTTTAGAACTCACACGAATTTTCCCAGAATTTAGTAGTTAGTTTAACCCCACACGAAAAATACCCAAACTCAGACTACTCAGAAAACCGACCTGCAGCAGTACCCAAAAAGTATTCGCTTGAGAGACCTACCAACACATCCAGGAAAAATTCACAAAAATTCATGATATTACCTAACATATAGAAGTTCAACACTGAATAGTTTTATGGGACAATTCTTTATAGTTTAAAAATGAAAAATCGAGAAAGTGGACTGATTTTCAGACTTCCAAATTCAGCTTCAGCACTTAATCCCACAAAAATCAAAAATATGACTAAATCAACTTGAAATCACTCCAAGTCAATTGGAAAACTTTACTAAGACATCAAACTGAGTTTACAAACAAAAATCATGAATTTAACCTTTACCAAACTCGACCCACAACAGTTACAAATTCGACCATCATTTCTGTCCCAAATCAACCAATATCATATTTCATCCAAAGATCATAACAACCACATAATCATATCACCAATCATCATTTTAATCCATAAAAACAACAAGAACACTTATTTAACAATAAAACCATTCGAACCATATAAACATATCAAACCATTTACCTTTTTAATTCAACAATCTACCAACTAATTACATAATCATTATCATAACATCATCTTAAACATGTTATCATCATCAAATATCAAAAACAACTAAGAATTCATCATAACTTAATTCATTCGAACTACATATATGATTATTTCCATTTTCATCAAAATAATCAAAGTTTGTCAATTTCCTCATTTTTATAATTAAATTTTCGATTATGCATATAATTAGTATATCAATTCGTATCTTTTCAATTCTTGCGTATTATGACATTCGTGACTAAAGGAATTGTAAGAGATGAACAATAATGAAAATGAAAGATACCAAACCCTTCTATGGACAATATGGATGTCGAATGGTACAAAAGAGTGAGAACCAAGCCTCCAAATGCCTCCAAACAAACTCCAATGTGCACAAAAATCTCCCACGAACACGTATGATTAATCACCAAAGATCAAAAGTCAAGAATTTGTGAAGTAAGGGTGTGTTTGGTTCGTTCATGTAGAGAGGAGAAGAAAGAATATGATCAATTATATGCTTTAAGAAGATAATGACACTTAAATGTGATTATCATGACTTTAATTTTGATTTGAAGTAAAAATGAAAGGTTTTATCAATCACCATTAAAGGGGCGGCACATATGGGGTAATTAGTAGGATAATTTGACCAACTTTTGTAATAAAATACTTTAGGTTAAGTTATATAATTCATTTCATAAGTTGTGTACAAGTTTCAAAGGTTTTTGGACCCGTTAGGTCACGTAACATGCAACACTTGTGTTTTAATCCAAACTTCACATTCTTGAGTTCATATAATGTTGTAGTAGCTCAAACATTATTTACTTGAAGTTACATGTTCATATTTGTGGTTGTACCATAACCGTTTTTGATTTAGAGCTTGTTTGGTAGACGTACACATTTCTTCAAAAATTCAAATTGGATGGCATTTTTAGTAATTTAAACATGTTACGAAAATGTGGGTTTTACATATTTCTACAACTCAAATCACTTAAGGTATGAATGAACTAATGCTTAATGCATTATATGATCAAAGAAACATTTTCTTAATAACTAGATTTTTTATAAAACATCAAAAACATTTTATATATTTTTGAAAAACATTTTTGGTATTAAATAAAAATGTTTAATCTTTTATAAAATATGAATTCAAATTTTTAACCAAAATTAGTTAAAATGTTCCAGAAAAACCTTCCCCACAAAAGGACAAAATTTGGCCAACGTTCAGTAGGGGCGGCCCCCTTAATATTGCTAGGCGGCCCCTTAATAATTAAGGGGACCGCCCCTTATTTAAGGGGACCGCCCCCGCTCCAGTAGGCCTCCAGCTGTCCAGTTTTTCTCCTATAAATACCAGCCTTCTCCTGGATTTTTACTCACCTTTTGCACCCCAAAACTTTCTGTTTTAAATCTTGTAAATACTTTCTAAAATCCTTTGATCATATAATCTTAAGCTTTGGTTTCCAAGTGATCCAAGCTTCCTTCTTTCAAGTGCAAAAGAAGAATACTTCTATCAATCAAGATTAGAAGTATTACAACTTAGTATCATCTTGTTACTTAAGTTGTTAGTTTAACAAAGTTTGTAAATCATTCATTCATTTGTGTGTAAGGTGTGTATAGTAGATTAGTATTGTATGTAAGTAGTGAAGAAGTTGTATAAGTAGTTGTGGTATAGAAGTTGTGAAGACATAGTGTTGAAGTTGTGAAGCCGTAGCTTTGAAGTCGTGAAGTCCTAGTGTTGAAGTCGTGAAGCCGTAGCATAGAGGTTGTGTAGCGGTCGTGTTGAAGTCGTGAAGTCTTAGTCGTGAAGACATAGTGTTGAAGTTGTGAAGCCGTAGCTTTGAAGTCGTGAAGTCCTAGTGTTGAAGTCGTGAAGCCGTAGCATAGAGGTTGTGTAGCGGTCGTGTTGAAGTCGTGAAGTCTTAGTCGTGAAGACATAGTGTTGAAGTCGTGAAGCCGTAGCATAGAGGTTGTGTAGCGGTCGTGTTGAAGTCGTGAAGCCGTCGTGAAGCCGTTGTGAAGTAGTCGTGAATAAGTCGTGAAGAAGTTGTGTTGTGAAGTTGTGAGATTGGTTCTAGCTACGATTAGAACTCGACATTTAGCTTTGTGTCGTTAAGCCGGTGTAAGCCAAAGTCGTGTAAGGTTTTCTCCGCCATAAGGGAGCTTATTGAAGTTGTGAAGAAAACTCTCGAGCTCGGTGCTCGGGGAGTGGAGTAGGGCAAGGAAGGTGTCCTTGTAGCCGAACCACTATAAATCTCTCGTGTCTCGGTTAGATCTTTCCATACCTTATTTATTTCTTTACTTACATCGTCATTACTTTCATACATAACTGCTAGTATTTATTAGAGATCGACTTCACATAAAGATCAATTTGAAAATCCATTCAAGAAACCAAAACATTTACAATCAATTTAAAAGAATACATATATAACTAATAATAAGATTTAAGTTTTAACAAACTTGAATCTAAGTTTTTAAAAGTAAACAAAGGTTTTATAATAAATTAAAAAGACGTAAAACTATTCAACCCCCCCTTCTAGTTTTCCACAATTGGTATCAGGAGCCACGTCAATCAAGATCTTTAAAATATACTGTATTTTAAAACTTGAAACGATCTATGGAATCCGAAAAATATTTAGAAGGGGAATTGATGCAAACACCACCACTATTTGAAAACCATACTTTTCTTGAATGGAAAAATAAATTTGAAAATTATGTGAAATCAATTGATCTAGATCTTTGGCATGTCATTTCGATTGGTGATTTTCAACCAACAAAAACGATTTTTGAAAGTCAAACAAAAACGGATTTTGAAACTCAAAATGATTATTTAAAAATAAATAATAACAAAAATAATGAAGCTAAAATAATTATTTACAAAACTTTGCCGAAAGTTGAATATGAAAGAATATCTTTCTGTAAAACGGCAAATGATATTTGGAAAAATCTCTTAAACTTTCATCAAGAAAAATGTCAAGCCAAAGATGAGGATTTTGATATTGTACATGAATTAGTCATTTTAGAAAATTTAATAGATAAACATTTAGATAAAATAGATACATGTGCTACTAGTTCAAATGTTGTTAATGAAGGTATTAACGACGAAGACTACATCAATCAACTCCAAAGTGAACTCAACCCAATATCATGGAGTGACACAGACGAAGGAGAAGATCATCATCCGGTATGTGACGAATGCAAACTAGATAAAGCTCCAAATAAGGTACAATCCAAAACCAAACATTTTTGCTATGATCCATTCATTTTAGAATTTTCAAAACTAGAAAATGAGTTTAAACATTTTTGCAACATAGATCTAAAAACTATTTCTAAACATAAATCATCAAAAACTTTTGAAGGTAATCTTGAAAAAGAAATAATTTTAGAAGATAAAATGTCTAGACTTGAAAGTAATATTGAAATTGATCTAGAATGCAAAATATGTCAAGATTATAAACTTGAAATTAAAAGATTAAATGAAAGAGCAAAAATATTAGCTAAATTTGAAGAAAGCTCCAAATCTCTTAAATTATTACTAAGTTGTCAAAAGCCATTCAATGATAAAACCGGTTTAGGATTTAATTCGGATAACTCTTCAACAAGTAAATCAAAACAAATTATAATTAAAAAACCTAGTAGAGAAATTTAGATATAAGGCTATTTACTGTGATTATAATTTATAAGTCAAGAAATCCATTGTTTGTACATCAAAACAAACTATCAAGGAATTCTTGTACTTCTTGGTGACATTTTCTCCACGTGCATATTAATGCAATGGATGTCCCCAACTAACCATCTCGGACCCATGAGAATCTGGGTACCAAGCTGTTTTATTTGATTAGGTAATGAACGCAAAATGGAATGAAACTCAATCTTGCGTTAACTTACTCATATTCAAAATACGCGCATGAAGACTTATTAATCTACATTAATGAGGATGGAACAAAGTGGTACTCATCTATAATTCACTACCTCATATCATGAAGAATAACTGGACCTGAGATAAGTCTTCTTTTTAAAATTTCCTGAGTAGTTACTCCTTGCATATAGTTATGATAATCACTGCCTTAAGATATGCTTAGCTTGATAGGTTGCTTTGCTCTCACACTACTAGTTATATTACTTGCTAATAAACTAGAAAACCTTAAGTTAACTCTCCTAGGCATTAAATAAAATGTTCTTTATCGAACATACAATATTTAGTCATCACTATCGTTTAAATCGCATAATTTATTGAAAAGGATAGCATGAGACAATAGCCTAAATCAATCAAGCATGAGATTTTTTTTTCTCTTCAACAACTCCTTTCAAAAATGAAAATCTTCATATTTTGGAAAATGATTTTTCAAAAAGATTATGTCACTTCTCTATTAAACATATTTTTATCAAAACTAAAAAGTGTAACAACTTCTTTTTATTTCCTTATAAAAACACTTTGAAACAAATTCAAATCTACCTTGGTGAAATAATTTTCATATTCAAATAAAACCTACTTTCAAACATTGTTGAATAATGCCCAAAAACACTTACTCAAATCATTCTTGATCCAAGTCTAGAAACCCATGCTATCACAAATTTCCCATCACATAGACACTTATTAGGATTAATTAACTAGCTAATTAATCGTCATAATAATGGTAGTATGAATTACTTGGTAATTATATGTTGTTTTCTTGTTCATATATACATATATGCTTCTTGGTAAATGAGTAGGTTGCATGATAATTAAAATTGCTTAATTGAATGTGCTTAGCATACATAAGTTATTAAACTTTAAATTGCCTCAAAAAGAAGTTGGACTTGCTTGAAGCTAAACTCAAAAACACAACCTTTTCTACAAATTTCTGCCAAAAACCCATTTTCAGAAATCTGGAAGTCAGCAGATGGGCAGACCCCTTAAATACCTAGGGGCCCCCCTTAATTATTAAGGGGACTGGCCCCTATTTAAGGGGACCGGCCATCTGGAGACCCGGCTTACTGTTTCCTTTTTCAATTTCCAACCCATTTTATTCCATACTTCCCAAAATTCACAAACACATTTTGTCATAAACCACCCACCAAAATTTACCTTCCTAAACCACATCATTCCTTCACTATAAATGCACCTCCTCATCATAAATGCCCATTCACATCATCCACTCAAACATGTCATCCTCCAACTACCCAAAATCAAAACCCTCAAGAGTTGCCAAAATCTCGGTGAGACCAATTTGGAGAAGGAAGCTTGAAACTTGCCATAACCCAATTAATGATGTTGTTCAAACACATAACCAATCATCCACTCCTAACCCTTTATCTCCCTATGATGAATCCCAAAACCTCAATCCAAATCTCATCCACACTCAACCCACAAATTCATCATCAAAAACACTCACCACTCTTGGAACATCAACTTCATCCACATCACCATCTTCACCCACTCATGATTACCCAAGTTCACAAACATCTCCACCACCAAGAGTGTCACCACCACCTCCTACCAACTCACATGCTACCCCTATGTTGCATGTGCAAACATCCATCCCTCACAACAACAACACCTTACCATCAACACCTTCATCCGAACACTTGAAGTTCATCGAGGAACTCAAGGAAGCTCATGAGCTTAGTGCTCTTCTTGCCCTACACCTAGCCCAAAGAAACCTTGATCAACCTTCATCTAGCTCTCCCACATCACCCCACAACCAAAACCAAGTTGAGAAACATGTCAACAATTGTCCTTGTTGCATCTTTCTTCAACAACAAACCATTGCTCTAAATGAGCACTTTACTTGGATTGAGTATCTTCTCACTAGATCCAATCCAATATCCCCAATTGAACAACATCAAAACCTTCATCCATCATGGTCCACTCCAAGCTCTCCACCTCAAATGTCTCCACCACCACCATCTTCAACCTCCACACACCCAAACATATACCTTCACTAATCCCATTTACTCACCCTATCATTTGTTTTCATTTCAAAAACCATCTCCATCTTCAAGCAAGTCAAATGGATTTCTTAGGCAAATTAGAATTCTCTAACTAATGTATGCTTTAAGCACTATGTATGTTGTAACAATGATTATGTTTGTCACATAATTATTTTAAATAAATGAATGTTTGTTTCTTTCTTTCTTTCTTATATATGTTTGCTATGAATGTGTTGTCTCATTTTTTGCTTAATTAAGATATATGCTTATGACATGCTTACAATATGATCTTAGTAGTTTACTTATATACATTATTCTTCTTAATATGTTATTGCTACTATATAATCATTCTTCATGTACATGATCTAAATGAAGCTTGCTGCAAATACACCCTAACAATGATCCTTTTCTAGAAATTTTTCAAATTTGGTCGCCTGGGAAAACACCAGATGGGCGGCCCCCTTAATTCCCTAGGCGGTCCCCTTAATTTTAAGGGGGCCGGCCAGCAATTAAGGGGACCGGCCATCTGGACAGTAAATTTTACTGTTTCCTTTTGCATCTTGTGACCACTTTTACCTAGCCCCAGCTACCATTTCTCCTTATGGACGAACTGGTATTGGAATCTTCCTACAAAACCTCAAAAATCAACCTAAACAAACCACATTTTCATACTATAAATTCCCTCCATACAATCACCTCTCATTCCATCATCCTTCATCATCCAAAACCACCATGTTATCACCAAAACCCTCCATCTCTAAGACTCCAAGGAAGCAAATACTTGTTATCATACCACCAAAACAACCTTTCATAGACCTAACCCAAGATGACATCAAAACTCCATCACCACCACCTCAAAATTCATCCCCAAGTGCACCCAATGCACCATCAAAAACACCCTCCACCCATGGAGCTTCATCTTCCTCCATTCCATCCACTTCATCCATCAATGACTACATCCACACTCACCTAACATCATCACCAAGAGCATCATCACCACCATCCACTCAAGAACCTTCATACACCCAACTTGCCATTTTCCTATCACCCATCACACCTCTTGATGCTCACTTTTCACCATCACCAACCCCACAACCATTCTTTCCTATACCTTGGGCAATGCTTGAAGCCCATGGTGATAATTGTCTTTGTTGCATCCATAACCGGACCTTAATCTTTGGTCTTAGAGATGAGATACACTACATGTTTTTATCTCTTGAAAACATGATCGCCAACCCACCACCACCACCTCCTCCACCTCCTTCACCCACTCCACCACCACCACCTCCTCCACCTCCTTCACCCACTACACCACCACCACCTCCATTTTCACCCAATTAAGCATATGCAATGCTTAAAAATAATTTTTCAAAACTTTCTTGTAAGCAAGCTCCATGGAAGACCATGTACTTCTAGGACGATTATGTAGTTTCATTAGTTGTTTTTGTTTGTATGCTTGCAATGCTTCATGTTGTAATCTTTTGGTTGTGTATTTATACACAACACTTTTATTAAATGAATAATCTTATTCTATATGCTTGCTTATTGTTGTTACATATACTTGTGCTTCTAACATTTTTTTTGCAAGCGTTCCATAGCTCGTTTCCTTGGTGCCCCCAAACGAGGGGGAGTACACATCAAGGGGGAGTTCTCGTCCCGACAAATTTAGATTCTAAAACTTGTCGGCTTAACCTTTTTGATTCTACAAAAAGGGGGAGAAATAGATATAAACTCACTATATACTTGTCTAAAAACTAATTTTTAGATTTAATGAGTTTAGATTTTGTAATCATCAAAAAGGGGGAGATTGTTGATATAAATAATGCCTAAACACGTTATTAATATTTTTCAATATCTCTACGTTTTGATAATCACAAAATGTAAAATCATTAATCGGAAAATTATGACGTAAACAAGTATTTAGTTGTAAATATCTATTTCTACAACTCAAATCACTTAAGGTATGAATGAACTAATGCTTAATGCATTATATGATCAAAGGAACATTTTCTTAATAACTACATTTTTTATAAAACATCAAAAACATTTTATATATTTTTGAAAAACATTTTTGGTATTAAATAAAAATGTTTAATCTTTTATAAAAATATGAATTCAAATTTTTAACCAAAATCAGTTAAAATGTCCCAGAAAAACCTTCCCCACAAAAGGACAAAATTGGCCAACGTTCAGTAGGGGCAGCCCCCTTAATTTTGCTAGGCGGCCCCGTTAATAATTAAGGGGACCGCCCCCGCTCCAGTAGGCCTCCAGCTGTCCAGTTTTTCTCCTATAAATACCAGCCTTCTCCTGGATTTTTACTCACCTTTTGCACCCCAAAACTTTCTGTTTTAAATCTTGTAAATACTTTCTAAAATCTTTTGATCATATAATCTTAAGCTTTGGTTTCCAAGTAATCCAAGCTTCCTTCTTTCAAGTGCAAAAGAAGAATACTTCTATCAATCAAGATTAGAAGTATTACAACTTAGTATCATCTTGTTACTTAAGTTGTTAGTTTAACAAAGTTTGTAAATCATTCATTCATTTGTGTGTAAGGTGTGTATAGTAGATTAGTATTGTATGTAAGTAGTGAAGAAGTTGTATAAGTAGTTGTGGTATAGAAGTTGTGAAGACATAGTGTTGAAGCTGTGAAGCCGTAGCTTTGAAGTCGTGAAGTCCTAGTGTTGAAGTCGTGAAGCCGTAGCATAGAGGTTGTGTAGCGGTCATGTTGAAGTCGTGAAGTCTTAGTCGTGAAGACATAGTGTTGAAGTTGTGAAGCCGTAGCTTTGAAGTCGTGAAGTCCTAGTGTTGAAGTCGTGAAGCCGTAGCATAGAGGTTGTGTAGCGGTCGTGTTGAAGTCGTGAAGTCTTAGTCGTGAAGACATAGTGTTGAAGTCGTGAAGCCGTAGCATAGAGGTTGTGTAGCGGTCGTGTTGAAGTCGTGAAGAAGTCGTGAAGCAGTCGTGAAGCCGTTGTGAAGTAGTCGTGAATAAGTCGTGAAGAAGTTGTGTTGTGAAGTTGTGAGATTGGTTCTAGCTACGATTAGAACTCGACATTTAGCTTTGTGTCGTTAAGCCGGTGTAAGCCAAAGTCGTGTAAGGTTTTCTCCGCCATAAGGGAGCTTATTGAAGTTGTGAAGAAAACTCTCGAGCTCGGTGCTCGGGGAGTGGAGTAGGGCAAGGAAGGTGTCCTTGTAGCCGAACCACTATAAATCTCTCGTGTCTCGGTTAGATCTTTCCATACCTTATTTACTTCTTTACTTACATCGCCATTATACATAGGATTACATAACTGCTAGTATTTATTAGAGATCGACTTCACATAAAGATCAATTTGAAAATCCATTCAAGAAACCAAAACATTTACAATCAATTTAAAAGAATACATATATAACTAATAATAAGATTTAAGTTTTAACAAACTTGAATCTAAGTTTTTAAAAGTAAACAAAGCTTTTATAATAAATTAAAAAGACGTAAAACTATTCAACCCCCCCTTCTAGTTTTCCACACCTTATTTCCGGAAGGCGTTTAGGTCTTGGCTACCCTCTTACACCGGCCCTTGGACCCTTAATTCTGAAAGGCGTTAAGGTCTCGGAACTCTTCGTTGTAACGGCCCTTGGATCTTTATTCCAGGAAGGTGTAAGGTCTTGGTTCCCGTGAAACTCCGTTAGTTGCACAAGTAAAAAAAAATGAAAAAAAATGAATGATGAAAAATTGAAAAGAAAAAAATAAAATAAAATGGAATGATATTGCAAAATGCAATAAAGTTTTGAAACTTGCTTGTTTTAAATTTTAAATCTATCTTTCAACTAGTATTAGTCAAAATCTTATAAAAACGTCGATTTTTGTGATTAAAATTTTGAAAATCAAGCACAGTCACCGAACTTGAATAAATATGGGAGTGAAAAGTTAAGTCTCGGCTTACATAGATTATTAGTACAAGTAGTGTTAGCATTTTACAAAAACGTTTGCACATTTAGTTTAAGCTTAGTTGGGAGTATAAAAAGAGGATGACGATTTCAATTCCCTGGGGACACCCATTTTGTGTGAATCCCGTTCCATGATACCATTTTTGAAAATCAAGCATGTTATATATTTTGTTCTAGTTTAAATTTCTCGCATTGAATAAAAAGTCAAAACGGGGTATATTTGGAATTCTTTTGATCCTTTCATTACTTCACATGATTGGATTGCTAGGTACTAGCAATAGCTTAGTGTGGGGGATTGATGAGTGTGTAAATACTCATCATTTTACACCCATTTAAGACACAAAAATGACCAAAAACACCCAAATATCTTGCAGATATCCTTGGTTTTGTGTTTTTACGTGTTTCAGGTACAAAGGATTGAAAACGGAGCGAAAACGGGCATTTTTGGATCGACTCGACAACAAGTGTGCATTTGATCAAGTGAAGACAAAAGTCAAAGTCAAAAGTCAAGTCAACTCCCAAAAATACCAAAACAACACAAATGATCCTTGGAAATTAATTTTCAAAGTTGGCAGCCATGGTCCCTAGATTTTCATATTTCTACATAAATGGTCCCTCAAAGTTTAAACACGTTCCTATCCTAATCCTTAACCCTTAAAACCATAAACCCATTACTCTTTTTAACCCACAAATAAAACCCAACCCAATCCTAAACCTTAACCCCTCAACCCAGCCCAATCACAACAAAGCCCAAATCCTTAAAAATAACCCACACCCGTATACCCTTAGCTAAACCAGGTTTGACCCTGGTCAAAACCACCATCTTCCCACAATCCCGCTAAACCCAAAACCACCCACAACCCACCATGCTTCCTCCTGACAAAACCAACCCTCCCCCTCTACACTCCACCTAACTGTCCAAAAGCATTTAATGCTTCTTCTTCCCCTCAAGTTACCAGTACACAAGTTGGTATCCACGCTGGCAATCCACGACACATTTGGGCGCCAAACTGATTTTTAAGGGCTGAGATCATTCTACTTTAATCCAATGAATGGGACTTGATCCAAAGAAGCACATGTGACTTTCCCAGCAGTTTTATCTCACAAAACTAGCACACAAGTTTGAAGACCCCTAGTCTTAGTTTCTAGTATAAATAGGTAGTCATGTAAGCCTTAATAGGAAGGTTTTATTTAGCTTAATTTTTAAGGTACTTGTATTGTTTTTCCTTTTCCAGTATTGTAATTCATTTTTAATTAAAGTTCAAGTTTTCCTTATTTAGTCAAACATAGTCAACGGTTACTGTTCTTCTGCTTATTGTTGCTTATTGCTTTTTCTATGCTTATGTGTGCTACTTGATGATAACTGATGGTAGTTTGATAGTAAGGTTCTAGCTTAATTCAGTTTTTCACTTAAATACTTTAAAAAGCCATTAAACAGTCAAAATAAGCTCAGCTTATTTTAAGTGCTTATTGGCTGTTGAAATTGTTCATCAGGTTTTAAACAAGCTAGATATTAATTAGGAAGTCAGTTATATAGCTTAAATGGGCATTTTCAGTTAAACTAGCCAAAACAGTCCCATAAGGGAGTGTTTGGGTTAAGCTACTTTAGTGCCTAGGATAGCCCACATTGTTCATTTGCCTTTAGATTAGGTTTAATTGAGCTTAACTTAGGTTAGATAAGCTGTAGTTGTTAGGTGATAGGTTGTTTTGAGGATATGTGAGGTTTTGCCTTGGTGAGTTCAAAATTAGAATCTAAACTGCCATAATAAGCTGTGTATAAGCTTAGGCTTATTTCATCAATATTTTTGGCAAAATAAAGTATGTCTAAGTCATCTAAGTAATAATCCAGAGTGTGGTGTTGTTTCATTGAATATCAAAGGTTTTAAAGACCAAAAACTTCCTCTGCTGCATCAGACTGATCTGTAAAGGTTTGAACAAATTGGATGTTGATCTCAGCTAATTTCTAGCTTATCCCTTGGTGCTTATTTCCTAAAAATTGGTGTGCTCATAGCTTATAGTAACAGCTTTTAGGTTCTGTGCTTGGATTCTCCTTTGTAGCTTATTTAATAGCTTAAAACAAGTCTGCAAAAAGCCCCTTTAGGCTGTTCTGACCCTGCACAGTTTTAAGTTCCCATTAGCATCTGATCTGGGGCTTAAATCAATAAGCAATTGGCTGTTAAAATTGGGGATTTTAGGATTTATTAGTATCCAGTAGTATAAGCTTGTGATATCTGCCTTTGATTTTCATTTTCCAGCTTAATTGAGTGCTTAATTTTGGTCTGCAAGTAGGGGTTTTAGCTATCTTTTCTGTCTTTATCTTGAATCTGCATAATTGCTTATTTGGCTTATTCTGTGAGTTTAGCTGTTTGAATTAAGTTTTTTTATGCTTAAATAAGTTGTTTGAACTGTTTCTGAGCTTGTGGTATCTGTTAGTGCTTAAGTGCTTATTTTAGTGCTTATTTCCAACTGCTTATTCCCCCAAACTGCTTATTAGGGTTTAGATAGCTTCTGATTTTATTTTTCCTAGATTAAGAATTAAATTTTAGATTTACCAGCAATTTTTAAGATTTTTCCAAAGTCATTTATTATTTTTAAATCATTTAAATATTTTCTTTTACTTTTAAATTCATAAAAAATAAATAAAAAGTCAAAAAAATATAAATCTTTTTTTTTTTAAATTTTCTTTTGTCATCTAGGACTTAGAAAAAATAACTTGGCACTTGTAGGATTAGATTTCCATAGATTTTACGTTTATGCTCGTGTTTAGATTTCCCGATTCGTGTTTTATAGTTTAATTAGTTTGTGCCTAATCCTGCTTTGTAGATGTATATGTTTAAGTTTTCCTTAGCCTATCTATGCTTCCCGTAGTTGTAGGATATTTAATCAAACACCAAATTCTCATTTCCAAATCATCAATCACTCTAATTCCGAACCCAAAACGATATCGTCCATTCACACCTCGTTGGGACACGACCCGGGTGATCACTTGCCCGGTATCACACATATCACATTCACGGGTTTTACAAGTTGGTCTTTTTCCTAAAGGGTTGATTTGTTGACTCCCGTGTATCACGTGCATCCGATACTATATTTATATATATACTTTAGCACGGATCATGCACCTTGATTTCTTAATTTGTCTTAATTTGTTTTTTTTTCCTTGTTCACGTGCTACCACAAGAGAAGATTAGTATTTTTTTTTCTTTCTTCATTTGTCACATGCTACCATTTTTTTTTTTTTTTTTTTTTTTTTTTTTTTTTTTTTTTTGAATTTAATGAGGAAGCACCTCATTCATGACATTGTATTATTTTTTTTTCTTTTGTCGCGATGCTCCAAATAAAATTATCGTTGATCTCGTAATTTCGTGCTCTTTCCAATCTCATGCTCGATTTTTGTCCATTTTGCCTTTCTTTTTGTCCCTTTTCTCATATCGGTACCTGCACATGTACAAACACCAAAACAAACATATATATGGCATTTTTATATGTTTTTGGTCTTTTAAGTCTGTTTTATTAGGTAAAAGATATGTGTAATTTAACACATATCAATGCTTCATATGGGACGAGTTGACTTGAAGAAGTCTGTGGGGGATAAGCAGAGTAATTTAATGGTTGGACAAAACTCTGTGGTGGTTGTGGTACAAAGTGAGACTGCGCCATCAAAGCAAGTGAGTTTGGAGTTGATGATGGTGTCTAGCCTCCACGAGCTGCTCTGTCTTTGTCAACCTCTGATTGGTGGTGCTTCAAATAATCATACAACAACCCATAAGAGGCGTTGTGTAGATTCTTAGCTTGGCGAACAAAAGTTACATACTTATGCCAATCAGGTCCGAGACAACTTAGGAACTTGGTGTTTACTGCAATCCTGGGTAGTTTGATGTTGTGTCGGTCCAAGTCATTAATGATGTTAGTGAACCGATGGTAGTAAGACTCTAAAGATTCCCCTGCTTCAATCGTAAACATGGTGTATTTCAAGTAGAGCTTAGATTTCATATCCTCATAATTTAACTCTATTCCTTCCATGAGAAGATGTACATACTCCCACATGTCTTTTGCAGTCTTTTGTGCATCGATACTTCGAAAGATAGGATTCGGAATTCCTTGAAGTATGTAAGACATTGCTAATTCATTAGCTTCCTGCTGATGTACCTGTTCTGTTGTGAGCTGAGCAACAGGAATAGGAGTTGTAGTTGCTGCTCTTGGAGGAATGGCATTGAGATCGCCAGGAACCGTTGTAGTAGGTACTAGATATGGTCCTTCATTAATTACCTTTTTCAAATACTTACCATGGGGTTTCTTGAGTTCGATAAACCTGAGAAAGCGACTTGACCACTCCACGTAATTACCCGGAGTAAGCATTGGTGGTATATCCAAAGATCCTGCCTCGTGCCTGGATTCTTGACTGCTAATCGCTTCGCACATTTGGTCAAACCAGTGAGGTTGTTTTGGAGGTAGTTGGTAATTCTGCATCGGTTGT